>QVTF01019496.1:0-86904 GCA_003573665.1 Oxygymnocypris stewartii
AAATGTTCAGCGTTAATACATTTTAATTTTTTTGTACAGCAGGACAAAACAGTAAAAAGCAGATTTTGGCTATTTAATTTATGCAATAGTGAAAACAAATGGCAAAATAGGCCTACATGGGGGAGACAAAAATCCTAAAAACCGTGTTTGGTATTTGGCCTTTGGCTCAGTGTTTCATTTTGTTTGGCTTCGGCCAAGAATTTTCATTTCGGTGCATCCTTAATTAATAAAAATAAGTAATGTTTCTGGAGCACCAAGTCAGCATATAAGATGATTTCTGAAAGATCATGTGACATGAAGACTGGAGTAATAGCTGCTGAAAATTCAGCTTTGCATCACAGGAATAAATAATTTTTTTAAATATATTATAATAAAAATATTTTTAAATTGTAAAATTGTAAAAATATTAAATTTTTACTTTGGGAGCATAAAAAAACTTCTCTCAAAACTATAAAAAATCTTACCAACCCTAAACTTTTAAATGGTAGTGTACCTTCTTACACTACTTTTCCATTACATTAAAGAGGCAACCTCAGGAGGCTTTCAGATCTCTGACCACAAATAACACACACACACACACACACACACACACACACACACACACACACACACACACACACACACACACACACACACACACACACACACACACACACACACACGTGTATCCTCACCTATATAGTGCTGGGGTTCATACACCCAGTCATCTTCATCCACTCCATGTGGAGTGTGGGAGTGTCTATGGAGGCTGGTCTGGCTGCGGAACAGTTTACGGGTCTGCTGTGACAGCGAGGACACGTTCAGCCAGCTGAGAGCGCGGGAGATCGGGGCGGCTTTTTCTGCCTTGTCCCTGTCCCTCCCAAAAGACCCAGAACGCTTGTCCCTCATCATACCCTCTTTAAAAGCAGGGGATAAGATCGAGGTCACTTAAAAGTACAAGAGTTAAGCCACGATGCACTGTTCCTCACAAGTCTGGGATCAAAAGTAGAACTACATCACACGGTTCACGCTTGAAGATCGTGATGTGATTGGCTTTTAAATCCATGAGGCTCCAGCGAAATAAAAAAAGTCTGTTCTCCGATCAATTAAATATCCACAGGTGTGTTTTGTCAACTAGATAGAAAAAACATCCACTGTGAGTCCTGGAAATCCCAACACTAGTACTGCAACCCACAAGCAGTAATTAACTCAAGCAGCAGGCTGGAAAATCACCGGTCTTCCCCCGACTGAGGCTTGACGTCCACCAGGAGATACAGTTGCAGTTTAAAAGCCACACCATGACAAAAGGAACGTTTTTTTGGTGAACACTGAATAAAATCAGGCTTTAACATTCAGTTTTAGTTCCTTTAAATGCTTCTATTATATAGACCAGTGATAATCTTAAAACATCCACGTGACACTGGTCTAAACACACATGGAAAGACATCACCTGCATAAGTTTCATACATGGTGATGGATGAGCTCAAATGTCCTTTTGCTTTTCATTAGCCGGTAACCGGATCAGGTGCTTCTGTCGCCGTGTACCGTGTTATCTCCCCGCCGCTGAGTAAAGCACCACCAGATACTCTTCCTGACTACTGACACTGAATACGCCAGAGTGTTTGTCACTCACCTGGGACTTCAACACACATGGGCTGAAGTTAGACTTGCAGAGTGCCAGACCAGGCTGATCTCTCTCTTGGTGACAGTTGTCCAGAGAGAGCACCCACATACACTGACTGTGGGATTGAAAGTTTAGTATTACAAACAACTAGAGTCCTGGTGAAATATGACCTTAAACCAGCCCCCAACCACTCCCTTACTCCTCTCTGATCTCTCCGTCTGATCTTTGCCCCTCCCCTCCAGTTGCACAGCAACCACAGAAGTGTGACTCTCCACTCCTCTTCCTCCTCTGGGTTTACCTCTCTCCTTCTCTTACTATTCTCTAGGACAGAGGCTTTCAAACTGGGGTATAAATAAAAATATATTTTATTAATTAGTTTTGTAAGAAGCAAATATTTCAGATTGTTACACTATCACAAACCTTAAATATATAAAGTACATTATAATCATTTTTTGAAGGCAAATATATAGCTTCCTTATTTACTGTATAAACACACGCTGCACAAAACATATTAAAAAAACACTTCAAATACAAAATAAATAAATTAAAACAAATTATATATTTGTATATATATATATAAATACCTCGTTTATTTTTCACACTAATTTTTATATATGAAAATATGTATTTTTAATTCATGTTTTATTTATATTTATATTTTAAGACTGTCCACCCCTCACAAGATGATCATCATATTTAGGGGTCTCTCCCATTAAGGAGCTAAAGTAAAAAAATCTACTAATTCAATCCTGCCAAAAGAGTCTGATCTTGACTTTTCCTTCCAGGCTAAAAATTCCTGATCAACACCTCCTTTTGCTTTGACCCGGACACAATATTGAGGACCAGCGGATCAGCCTGCTAGACCTGCCCAGACCAGAATATCCAGCTAACACGCACAAACTATGCCAGCGACGTGTGAAGGAAGAAAACACTGGAATGAAAGCAAAAGAGGTGTTTTGTGTAGGCAAACACACACACATTATCACACAGCCTGCAGGCAAAGGAAATGAGGGGTTGAGGGATCTGCAGATACTTAAATAATTCCATGGAATTAGGACGGCACGTGCCTAAAAAATGTTAATACCATGGCATTTTTTGTTAACTGTCTTTTGTATGTTCTCAAATACCAAAATCTGAATGCATGAGTGTATGTGAGCATGGAAATCTCATGCAGCTCTGTGTGTCTGTTTGAGTAAATGTATTTGTCTAACCACAGTGAAAATCCCAAATAGACTTCCTTCTATTTATGACAGAATGACCATTGTCCATCTAACTTCAAAACACGGCTACATAGTAAGATCAATCAGGCTGTTTGACTTTCACATTGGGAATAGCAAACAAATTCAGGCCGTAAATGTACAGTGTGTGTGTAATTAATGATGAGACTTTCACCCCGCACACAGACAGAGGTAAAAACAAACAGCTCCTCTCTCATAAAACACACAGCTAGACGATCCAACCTTTATCCTCAGCACTGCAATCAGTGGCCCTCCACGGCCTCAACACCGTTAATAATTAACCAGGGCCAAGCGCACAACTGCTGAGATAAAACATACAATCAATCTGGAATAAAGACATATAGTCTGACCAACAGCTTCTGCATTTACCAAAACTACCTAATTCTGTTATTTACAGCAAAAATAAAGCAACATCAAACAAAGAGGTCAAATACTTGAAACTAAATAATTAAGCATACATAATGCAAGTGTAAATGCTTATGCAAACTCAATTTCACAATTACATTTTTCTATCAGGCTGACAAATCGCAGAAAAAAATCAACCTCGCTTAATAACTTACAGCTTATTACTAAGGTTCTGATAGTATAACCATTTTCTATTTTATTATATTTCAAAATGTAATTAATTCCTGTGGTGGCAAAGCAGTCTTCAGTTTCAGATGATCTTTCAGAAATGATTCTAAAATGCTGATTTGGTGTTTAAGAAATATTTCTTATCATTTTCAATGTTGAAAACAGTTGTGCTGCTTAATATTTTTGTGGAAACCATGAAACCGGTCATTTTTTTCATGATTATTTGATGGATATAAAGTTCGGAAGAACAGAATTTATTTGAAATAGAAATATTCTGTAACATTTTAAAAGAACAAAGTACACATAAATTATCCTATTTATAAACCTATATCCAACCCTGTTGGGTTGATGGGTCATAGGGCCTTCAATTAGAGTAAATCAATGAATAAATAACACAGGACAGAAACGATAGATATTTCTGAATTCACGACAAATGTAGCAAACTTAATCATGCATTTTTGTCACATAGAAAAGCCTCAACCTCATATCATTCCAAATGACTTTCTTCTGTTGAATACAAAATATAATTTTGTAGAATGTTACCAAACCATTTTGGCTTCCCTTGATTTCTACTGTATGGACAAACATTTCTTGAATTTCTCACATTATGTTCCACAGAAGAAAGAAATTCATAAAGGTTTGGAATGACATGTTGATTTTTTAAGATATTTATAAGACATTATTTATAAGATACTTATCTTTAATCAGGCCCTTATTGATTTAACATTTTAATTCAAAAGTTAAAATTCATTAGAACTAAACATCTAAAAAGAAAGAAGTATTTAACTGACTAGTATTAGTAGGATGGCGGTCACAAGAAGTAAAACCATGGTCCTCATTACCATGGCTATATGGATTTTAAAATAAGATCACTACGATCGACCGATATTGATTTTTTATAACCGATACAGATTATTTATACGTTTATGTACCCGATAACCGATATTCAGAACCGATATTTATTTACTGTTATAAAGTAAATAAATAACAGAGTGAAGTAGGCTTGCCGTGATAGACGTGACGACGGTTATACTGGTGTTAAGCTGCAACACTGTTACATTACTTGCTCACCGTGGCACCGTCCCCCACTGTCATTTAGATTGTTTTTATAGTAATACAAATAAATTCGTTCAGATAGAGGACACTAAAATTAAAACTGAACGCGGCTGCTAAATGCAACGCACCGAACGAACGAGTCTTGCATCACAGCAGTCGAGGTCTGCATCCGCTGTCCTTGAAGGACGTGCAATTCTCTTTCCTTTTTTTTGTATTATGCTTATCCTATCATTTTAAATGACAGACTGTGTCGAATTTATTTATTTTTTCTCTGCTTTTCACTGTGTTAACAGCAAGATGTTAAATTAATTTAGTATTTTGACAAGACTAATAAAATAGCTATTAGGCTAAACCTACATTTTTTTCCTATTGTGTTGTAGGCTGAATGTTAGCATAAACGAATTATATCCTGAAAAAACAAATTATAATAGGGATTACAATTTTTGTATAACTTTTTTTCCTCTCTGTGAAACTTTATTCCGTGTTGGCAGCAAAATGTTATTGACATTTATCAGTCAATAAATTCAAGACTCTTGACAAGACGAATAAAATAAATACACTTTTGTGCAGACTAAACTTTTATTTGTTAGCCTAGCTCTCTTTCTTTCAGCAGAAATGTGAACAAACAGAATATATCGCGGGAGCGGGTGTGTGCGGAATAAAACCTAAAATAGTCCCGCGCAGACCTCTACATCACAGATCAGATTTCATTTATCACGTGAAGAGAGATGACTGACAAGAAGAGTGAGGTGAGAGACAAGACGATGCGGAAGAGTTTCAAAACCAAATGTAAAAGCGCCCGTTTTAAGCCTGTTGAGTCTGACATTAATCCAGGTCAAGGAGAAAACTCACCGAGATCTACCAAGTGAAAAGTAAATAAATGATAAAATACACATTAAATAAATAATTAAAAAGGTTTGTTGTGATGTATCTTTATGTTGCATTAATTTAATAATAATAAATAAAATATTATTTTATTATTATTCACTATTCACGTCGCTGTATTCCACTATATACTGAGCTGTATTCAAGCAGAAATATGATGTTATAGAGATCGAGAGCGCACATACACGGTTCGTTTGCGCATCATTTATAACGGACATAACCTAATTCACGATCATGTCACTGTAATCAACTTTGCCTTGATTACAAAACTTGCCCATCAAAACTTGTGTGTACTAGTGTAACAGGGGCTTCTTTTATCCAGCGAGAGCTGTAGTTTGTGTATCATGTTCTCATACAGCGGTTTAGAGCCGCCGTTCAGTCTGTATTCACAGCGCCATGAGAACCGTGTTTCTCCTCCTAAACAGAATACGTAGAGAGGTGGTACTGTTATTTATTTATAGGCTATATATATTTTGTACATTACTTTACATGCGAGTCATAATATTAGTGAATGTATTATATTGTAGTAAAAATTACCAGTTTAATATGGAGCTATTGTTTCAGCTCCGGGAATTAGTTATTAAATATTTAATATGCTCGATTAAGCCCTATTAATATTTCTTTACAGTTTACACCTTATTAAGTGCTTGTCCAGCAATCACTAAAAAGTACATTCTGTTAATCTAATTAAAATCTCGCTTACATTCCCCGTGGCCCCAGGTAATGATGAACGAGATTAATAATTACTCGTTTTGAGCTAGGTTGCGTTATCTTTAGGGCAAATAAGGATAAAAATACTTAAAATCACATTCCAGAGACACTTGTTTATAAAATGGAAAAGGTTTATTCGTGATATTGCTATTCTAACATAGATGGATTACCTAATAAAGCATAGACATGCACACACATACGAGAGTTTTGATTAAGGTTTAAAGAATGACATTCTTTCCTATTTCATAACTTAACCAACCAGCCAAAAGATCACGAACGAATGTCTTTGCTTCGTTACTGCATTCAGATCATATTTTAACCAGTTCAGTCAGGATTAGGAATTCAGTTTGTACTTGCTTGGATGGGTTTAAAAGCAGGCTCGAAGTTGGTTCGTTTTCCCGCGGGAGTTCTTTGTTTCGGGCGTCACGTGTTCAGCTCGGGCTCCTTCGGTTGTTCTCGTGTGGAGACTTGAGATGGCTGCGTGACGTCACCGGGGAAAGCTCTCCTCCGCAATCGTTGAATTCGTGGCTCCGTTACGGCTTTGGCACAGTCTTAGACCCCCTCCGATGGTTGGTTTCGTTGGGAGAGTCCAGCGGGCCGGCTTCCAGGTCAGCCTTGCGCGCGTTTGAGCGCGCCGAGTTCAGGAGCACCAGAGAGTTGCAAGAGGGAAGAGAGAGCGACGCGCCGCTCGCGCGTCGTTTTAAACAGTCCGTTTTTTGGACATCCCCAAAGGCGGCTGGTCCAATCAGAGCGTCGGTACGGGCCGGAGCCCCGCCTGCCCGGCTGGTTTTTGCAAAGCCCCTTTCACGTGAGGAAAGATAACTTGTTTGTACGCCTGTATTAAAACTCTTATCGTGTTTACACATTTATACTGTCACCACATTCGTTATCTTATTGATTCATACAATTTTGCAACCATTCATAAAAGTCTAAACACTACCTAAACATTCCAGGTTGAAGCACGATTAGAAATCAGACCACGTTTTCCTAATAATTCACCTTCCACAAGCATATGAGAAAAAGAGTACACATTAATATCCATATATTTCTTTGTGGATGCTTTGAAAGTCATGAAATGAACGAATGTCTTTGAGAAGCATTCTCGCTACGTTCCTTTGTTCCACAACAGGAAGAAAACGCGCGCTTTTGCGCTGAGGCGGAGGAGGGGCTTTTAGAGGGCTGCTGATTCTTTAGCTGCCCCCCCCCTTCTGGTGACTTGTAGAGTTGAATTCCTGCCGATATATCTTACAATATTTTAGTTGTATCTCTCGCCCCCCTGGTTGAGAAACACTGACCTAAAGCGCGAGCGATCCTACCCCTGAAGTGATGTAAAAAAAAAACAAAAAAACATTAGTTTCTCATTTATTTGGTTCCACAGTATTTGCTGTTTTTTATTTTAAACACTGCTTGACGCCGAATTGCTGCTGATATTAAAGTCAAAGTAAAATGCGCACGGCGCTTACAGGCTATTTAAATAATAAAATATCAACTTCATTTTAAACTACAGTTTTAGGTTTATAAGCTGTTTAATAGGCTAAAGAGTGAATAATAATAATTCACTGGATAATGTTAATTCACTGAATAATATTCTCTGGAATATTGAAATAAGCTATAACAAACAAAACATTGTATTTGATTGCATTTCTTAACTGGCATGTTTTATCAGAATTAGTAAAATGTGTTTGTCATTCTAGATTATGAAAACTGCTGACAGCACGGTTTATCTATGCATTTACACAGAACTATACTCAAACTGCGATCGCTTGTGGAGAAAATAAATAATTAATTTTTCGATAGAGATGTATTTATTTAGATGTTTATTGGCGAAATAATGGTTCTATAGTAAATGTTAATATAATTTAGTGTGTTTCAAACAATTGAATCTTGTATAAAGTTACATGCGGTGGTCGTGCTGGAGCATTTCCTGAGTGAACAGTGCCCACTGCTCCAGGTGTGTGTATGTGTGTGTGTGTCCACTGCTCCAGGTGTGTGTGTGTCAGTGGTGGGCAAAGTACACAGATCAAGTACTTGAGTAAAAGTACAGATACGTATGATAAAATATTACTCCAGTAAAAGTAAAAGTACTGCTTTTTCAATTTTACTCGAGTGAAAGTACAAAAGTACTAAATTTTTTATGTACTCAAGTAAAAAAGTACTGATAGACAGATTTATTTTGCAATTTTATATAGACTACTTTATTTAATTTTATATTAGCACATATTTTTATAATCCTACTGCCCAAAATACCTGGGTTTTTCCCAAAATAACCACTATAAAGTCAATATATATATTTTGTTGATATGGACTACATTGATGAGAGTGATGTAGTAATGTTCACTGTGAAGCTTACACTGCCATGTACCTGAGAGAAAACAGATTTCACATCTAATCTTCACCAGGAAGAAAAAAGTGTTTTAGAACTTGTTGTTTTGCAGAACGTCAGTTATATATGACATGAGAATTAGGCCTGAAATTAGGAAGAACATTTTAAGGAAAATATAATTATATTTTCATAATGATTTTTCTTTCTTCTCAAACCTTGTCTGTGGTGTAAAAACACCCCTGGCCAAATGCCCCCAGAGGGCATCACTTCCCACTCTGATAATTACTGTAGTTACTATGTTCTGAACATCACATCCTGTCTTTTTCCCTCAGATGGAATCTATCTAGGTGGCTGAATAAAGATATTTGGACTTTATATCTAAACATTCTCAACTCAGCACCAGCAAGCTGTTAGCTAGACAGCTAGCATCAGCTAATAATATTTACTTATTTTCAGTATGGTTATGAATAAACATTCATATCTGTCTACTCGGCTAGTTGATCTAAACAATATAAAAATGTATACTGTTGATAAACTATAAAAACAGACGTCACATAGGTCTAAATGCATAGCATTTTAATAAAACTGCTAACGTTACAGCAGCGGGGAATATGAACGTGCATGAGTTATTTTATTTAATCGGTGTTATTTTAATGTTTTGTTGTTTGACCTAAAACATAACGTTAGAGACACTGATGTTGATCTGTCTGCATTCAAGCATTTCAGTGGGCTTAAATAGATCACAGCAGATTTAGTTCACAAACAACTGACAGTTTTGACCTAAATATTATTTTCAGTTACAATAATTAATCCCAAAAATTCGACATTAGTAACTTACTTTTCGCAGCAGTTGTTACGCGCCTGCGCGCGCGCGCGCTCACAAGATCTCCCGGTTCTTTACTCGTGAGTTCAGTTCACTGAAGGAGACTCGCTCTAAACGGATCATTTGAATCAGTGAGTTTTCGACTCGAGAACAGCTGCAATCGGATCATTGCAGTTCGTGAAAGAATCGTTTGTTGCGATTTGCGAACCGAGGTTCATTGAAAAGAATCAGTTTGTTCATGAATCAGACACCACTTCTGCGTCTCGGAGCACGTGATGTATTATAAGGAGTAACGATATGTTTTATGAAATGTAGTGAAGTAAAAAGTACGATCTTATGCTTTGGAATGTAGTGAAGTAAAAGTAAAAGTTACTCAAAATAAAACTACTCCAGTAAATTACAGATACTTGAAAAATGTACTTAAGTACAGTAACTGTACAACTATGAAGTTGTTTTACTTCGTTACTGACCACCACTGGTGTGTGTGTGCACTTGGATGGGTCAAATACAGAGAACAAAATTTCACTGCTGGTTATACTCTGTATAATTATGTATGTGACAAAAAAATAAAAAAAAAATAAAAACCGATATTTTTTTTTTACAAAACCGATAACCGATTATGGTAAAATGCTTAATTATCGGGAAAAATATCGGTAAACAGATATATCGGTCGATCTCTAATAAGTAGCCTAATAGGCTAATAAACTATAACATTTGTAGTAATAAAAAACTAAACATGAAAAAACGACAAATCAGCTTCTATGAAATTAAAATAGCATATTCCCCAATATGTAACAGTAACATAATAAATACATTTCTGCCAACACATAGGCTATTTGTACAGTGTTAATAACTTCAAGTTAAGTCTAGATCATTTTCGTGGCTGTTTTCAGCCGGCATCACTAACCTTTCTCATATCACACGACTGTCTCATCTGATTGGATCAAGCGACTTGTGCTGTTTATCTCTTATAAATCATGCCAGAAGCGCGGCGCTGTGCGGGAGACTGATCCCGCTCAGCTTTTTACGCACGGCTGGCGGATGCATCGGGGAGCGCAGTTTCACATTTTTGAGTATTTGTTTTATTTGGTTTCGCATGCGCTGTAATTTATGAACAGCACCTAATATCGGGGAGCTCTCCCACGTTTCGGCGATCGGCCCACTACTCGAATGGAATGTCCCGTTGTTCCCCGATGGCCAGTAGGCGATCACAGGCCCCCCAGACCTCTGGGCCCTATGCACTCTGCCACTCTTTCCCCCCCACTAGCAACGCCCCTGGAATCTGTGCACATGACCATTAACCCAAAAATAGGGGGAGGAGGAATAGTTAGGCTTCACATTCCCAATTTGGCTTTGCTAGCACTCAAGATGTCAACAACACTATGGACACCAGTCATTTCTAATTGTCAAAAAAAAGAAAGAAAGGAAAAATAAATACTAGTAAATAAAAATATGAAAAGTAAATAAAAAAATGAAATCAGGCCAATAAATTAATCTAAAAGTGTCTCTCAAATTTACATTATTCAGTTAGCAAACAACACTTTTCCTCCGTTTTGCATGGAGATCTTTGTTTACTAAACGAAGTGGCTTCAAAATTGGCAGAGTGCTGAGGAACCATTTTAATTATGCTTTAAAATCTAAGCGCTTACCAAAATGCCAAGTGAAGGATTTTATTGTGCTCTGTCCCCACATTTTTATGAGTTGGGTTTATTTGTCCTTGTGAGCATGAAGTGTGTGTCTGTAAGATTATATAAAATATGTCCGTGTGTGTGTGTATTTGTGGGTTAATTTGCTTATGTGGGAGAATATTGCAAAATTGTGTTTGCTTAATTCAATATGGTCTGACCACTGAATTGTGTTTATACTGGAAAGATGATACAATGAAGGAAAGAAGCACTGAAGAGAAGGAGAGGAAAACAGGAAGAAGCCGTTAAAGATAGGTAGAGCTATCAGTGCTCTCATCACTTCTTATTCACAGAGACATCATGAGTTGACCCATAACTAATAGAACCCTCTGGATGACCTCTGACCTTTGGCTCCCATGAACCTGAGAGGCTGGCCATCACCTCCAGAACAAGGTCCTGCAAATACTTGTTGACCCACTGTGACCTCCTCAACACATTCCTCTCTCTCTGGTATGCTGCACAGGAATGAACAGAGGAACTCTGATCTATCATCTTAAGCGTAAACCTGCTCCGTCTCTGCACGCAACAACTCTGCAGCTGTGAAATCAAACACACACTCCACCAGGCCTGCTGTGTGTAATACAAGCCAGTTGATCAATACTCCTTACTACTGATCATAAAATCCACCTTGGTCAATATATTAATAAACAAGACACTAAAATGTAATCCAACGGCATATTCTAATGTCATGCACACCCATTTAAACCTGAGATCAGGAGGACACAACTTAAGTTTTTTAATAGTACTTTTTCCATTTCAGAATGATAGTGAAAGAATAAAATCAAACTAATTTAAGAAAATTATTTTACACATTGATCAAAAGATCACAGAACCATAAATTCAGTTGACTGGATTTATGGACTGGTCATCTGACTTGGAATGTAATTAAGACTTTGGTGTTTTCTTACTAAATTGCAATGAGGCTTTACAGCATATTGTGTCACTCATAATAAGCTAGCTTGTGCATGTAATTCAATTATAAAAAAAGAATGTAAGCCAATTATGCATCTGCATTCACAATATTACTGTTTGAGCATAACAGACTTCTGACCCCAAACGTTTGAATGTTAGTGTGACACACAAGTGTGGTTTGTCTGTTTTCAATAAACTTTATTCTAAACGTTATTGTTCGCCATTAACTTTGTCCATGAGGAAAATGGGTTTATAGAATGGCCATAATAACAGAGGCTGGCATGCAGGTATTCTACAGGATGTGTGTCCATGAGTGTATGTTTTTCCAAGCATGTCTCCGTGCGTGTGCGTCGTGAAACCATAAACCATAAAACACCCAAAAAAGTTTGCTTTATTGTTTCTGAGTCACTCTACCCTACGATTCTGGCCAGTGTGGAAAACAGTGGTATATTTAGACAAATGTTATAGTCATTAAAGGGATAGTTCACCCAAAAATTAAAATGTTGTATTAATTTACTTTTTTGACCTTTTTTCAAAAGAGTATGACTTACTTTCTCGTAAGGACAATTTATGTATATGTATATGTATATGTATATATATATATATATATATATATAAAGAACCAAACCATTTTGATTGACCATTGACTTCCATTGCATGGACAAACAACAATAACACTTATTTTAGGTTTCACAGAAGAAAGAAAACAATACAGCTTTGGAACGAATAATAACAGAATGTTTGAATGAATTATTCCTTTAAGTTAGACAGCATTCTCTGTCCTCAGCCCTGAAAACTCTTCCAGCTAGTTGATAACTGGGAGGAAGAATCATGACTGGGATGAGAGCCGCATCTCTCCTGAGAGGGTGTAAGGGCCCTCAGGAGGAAGTTTCCTGGTAACAGAACTCAGTGTTTGCTAAGGACAAGCCCTGATTCTCCACTGCTTTTTATTAGTACTTCTACCTGGATATAACAAAAAGCAAGAAATAGACTAGTATTGTTTTTAATGCCACTTTTTTAAGATCATGAATTATCTCGATGTATGCCATTTTCGAACTTGCAACCTGCAAAGATCTTTCATCATTAGAGCTGAAATTCTACATCTGCTTGATGAGTTTAGGTCAAATAATTCAAGAACTTACTGACACTTAACAATAATGTTCCATTTGTTAACAGTTAACTGCATTAGTTACCAAAACGAACAATGACAAATACTTTTACAGCATTTATCACTCTAAGGTAAAGTCAATTTCAACATTTACAAATTCACAAATACATTATAAAAAGGTTAGAATACAAATCTTGCTCATTGTTAGTTAATGCATTGCTAATGGGACCATATTGTAAATAATTCACCAATAATTTAAATACAGCCATGACACTCCTGAGCCTGTTTATACACCGACCATTAGGGGGCGGTACAATGTTTAAAATGCTTCATCTGGTGAATAGAAACAGGGCCAAAAGGGCTCAGCTCTTTCCTTTAAACTACAGACTCAATTAAGCATAAAATACTCTGCTAGCTGCCACATGAGAGACAATATGTATTATCAAATACCATGACAAGTATTGTTTTTCACATGCATTAGCAAAGGCATCTAACTTTAAGATAAATAATACTTGTCATATAATGGCAGAACAATTTACTCGGCTAATTATTTAAATGTCAAACTAAAAATACTAATGCACTCTTTCCGAAAGAATCCCTGTAAAACCTATTACAAACAGCCCAAACACGCTTACTAAAAGTAAGGCAGGTGTTGACCCCTCACCCTTGAACAGTCAGAGTGCATGCTCAATGTGGGGTGGAGGATGTTGACGTTTCAGTGAATAGAAACAAAAGCCATTTAAAACCAGTCAGATGGCCTGATAGAGTCAGCTCTAAAACACGAAAGCCTTTATCAGGGAGCTTAAACTCCCTAATGACTAATGCACGCAGACAAACACAATACTGACCTTGTGCACACACTCACGTTGGCTCACAATGAAACAACCTAGAGGATGTGCTAGCTAAAGCACAGTGAAAATAACTGACACAAAGATATTGATACATAGTATAAATGAGTGGTTCTCAAACGGAGAGTCATAAAAATTAACTGCTGACCTGGTATGATAGAGTTGCGGACAGCAGGGATAAAATGCAACTAATTATATAATCATGCATAGCTAGAATAACTCATCAGCTAGTCTCATATTTTCTGTCTTCTGTCTGTTACATAACATTGATGTCAGAGGTTTATGTCCAGTCAAACTTTTTGAGTACAATCAGGCATTTAGAGATACAGAGAAAACGGAATATTCAGAAGCAATTACTTCAGTGTCACATGATACAGTAGAAATCACTCTTAACATGCTGATTCAGTGTTTAAGAAGCATTTCTTATTATCAATGCTGAAAATGGTAGTGTTGCTTCATATTGTTTGGAAACCGTTTCACAATTCTATGACAAATAGGAAGAACTGCATTTATTAGATTTTTTTTCTAAGAATGTATAAGTTTGTACATTTTAACGTATCCTTGCTCAAAAAGAAAAAGTGTTATTATTATTTTTAATTACCCTGAACTTTTGAACTGGTAGTGAAATGCAGGGTTACAGATTAGGTAAATCTATAGAATTTACTTTATTTAGTAATTTATAATAAGTAAGAAAATAAAAATGGCAATGTATGTCTGTGGCATGTCCTGATGGAGGGATGTGACGTGGGGGTAATGTCTAGATTGCATCTGTTCTTTGGGCCATCCTGTCGGCAGCCCTTTACCCTTCCAGTAAGTGCGTGTCATGTCACAACAGAGTGGTTTTGGTAATGTTTGTCACTGGTAGGATGCACTGCTAAAGGGAGGGAGAGAATGAAAGGAAGGAAAGGAAAAAGAGAAGTGTCGTATATCCAGAAGTGCTGCTTTGCTCCTTGTTCCTCCTTTTATCTTGCCATCCTGGAAAAAAGAGGAAGCTGTAGGCTACTGTGAGAGGGGTCGTATGTGATCCTCCACATATTCTCTGTATGTTACGCCTATGAAGGTCAAAGAAACCCTACATACCGTTCAAGATATCAGCTTCAAAGCTCTTGACAAAGTCGGGCCTGTCTGCTTTTTCTCGTTTGGTTCCCAGCAACTGCTTATACACTACTAATGTATTACAACATCAGATAGAGATATTACTCATTAGCAGAAGTCTTCTGCTCCCCCCTGATCCACGATATTAGTCACACTGACAGCTGGCCTGTGTGTGTGTACACATATGTGTAGGTGTGTTTAAAATGGAAGTGTGTGGTAACTCTTGTTACCATGTTTGCATGCTTTATGCAAGGTTTTAAACACATGCTGCTGAACAAGTTTTAAAATGACAAGCCACATGGCTTGTGACAGTGACATTTTTATTGAATTCACACTAAATGTTATATGTAGCTCATGTTAAATTCATTGTATTACCTGTGAAAAAAAGTTAACAAATTAACTTCATGTGGTAACATCTAAATTAGTCCTCATCATACCAACTGATCTCCTCTTTCTCGGTTATGCCCTTATTATGAAGAGCAAAAAATATTATTACTACTATATATACTATTACTTTTTAAAAAATAATTATACAATGCAGATTGGCTTGAACATATTACGCACTAAATAACTGATTTGTGCACTTGAAATAATACATTTTTATGAATATTAGCACTAATAATGCTAGAAAACCATCCATTAACACATCAATGGTCTGCCTCTAGTCTATACTAACCTTTCTTTCATGCTAACATGCACACACACACACACACGCACACACACACTGTTAATGCCACTCAGGTCTCACCCAAATGTTGTTGTATGGGAATGCAGAAAGACATGCAAGTGAACTTGTTGATAACTATGTTGTATGACGTATGAATACATGAGTGTGTGTTTAGGTGTGTAGCCAGAATCGCCCAGGGCATTTTCTACCCTGAAGACTGCAGGATCATCAGAGTGAGCTCACAGGACTGGAATGAGACCAGGGGTCCGTTCTGCGTACGTCGCTAACTCAGTTAGCTGGATTTGATTGGTGACGATTTTGCTTGATCTTGGATTGGTTGGTTCTTCGAAGCTCATCCCGGAGCTCATCATGAAGGGGTCCGTAAGCTTAAACCTGCTCGGGAGCAGGCTTATTTCATGTAAACAGGATTAGATTGTATCCTTTTAAGCAGAATTGATGCTTAAAATCTGTCCCAGCCACTGCTACTTTATTACAAGAGTACCCTACTGATCCAGGGACAATAATTTAAAATAATACTCATTTAAAAATGTATTTAAAAATAATATAATAATGTAGTGTCGTCTATAGCTACTATAGACAGCCAGTTTTACTCACTGAAAGATGTTTTTGTCATAAAATAATTACTTCATAATTGTATTAGTCTTACACACATGCTATACAGTTAATGTGCATTAATGTGAGGGATGACAGATATTATGGGAGTGGCTTGATGGAGCGCAGGAGATGCGGGTAACTTGATTTTGACCCTTAAGGAACTTTAATTAATGCTGTCAAGTAACAAATCCGTTTCAAAAACAAAATTAGATGAATTGTTAATTACTAAATTTAAATAAAAAATGTAAAGCCTGCACAAATACTAGAAATTGTGAATATAAGTAATTGGGAATCATGTAAAACAATTAATATAAATTCAAAACAGTGCATATTTCATTTATCTATTATAACATTTATGTAGTTTTGTTTGTTTGGCTGTTTCCTTATAAAAGTCCAGAAATCTTGTCAAGTTTTTCATCATGTGACTTTTTTAATGATATGATGTCATTACGTTGCTGTCTTGCTGCCAGCCAATCGCTGCATTGCTGATCATGGTTTCGAGTATCGATACATAGCCCCTTTTAAACCATCAGATAACTCAATCCAGCCAATCCAGTGCGTTCGAAGAACCGGATTAGCCAGATCCTGATTAGCGCGATGATATAATCTTGATGTGTCATTTGATCTTGGATATAATAAGCGACGGACGAAGAATGGACCCCTGGACAGCAGATCTGCTACACAAATACCTACAGTAATTAAAACTGATCTAAACTGTCTAAATATAACCACAATTCAATCAAATTAACAATACCAGTTCTGATTCTCTGATTACATGGTAATTTACCAAATAATGAAAATAATATATTACAAAAAAATAGTGGTCAAAAATATTTCCACACTTAACCAGAAAGTAAAAAATTCCCTAAATGTTTTTATACACAATAAATTATTAAATCCATGATAAAAAAGGAGAAATGCAAGAAATTGCAGTGATGACTTGTGGAAAATGCCAGATTCTCTTTGTTAACTACTTCTAAAATAATGTATATTTGTGACATCAAATCTTTAAAACATATTCAAGAAATGAATTATCAGAATATAAACAAAAAATTCCTCCCATTGTTCTACAGTACTTGTTCTGACTGATAGAAAATGACTTGTATTGGTGTAATCTAACATAGTAAGGCTCACTATTATAATACTTTGAACCAGGGGTGGGCGATATGGCAAAAATATCATATCACGGTTTCATGATTTTATCCTGATTCTTTGTCATGTTGGTTTTACTATTTTGCCTGAGCAGTGCAGCCAAAATAATTGTCATAGTATAAATACAAATCCTTTCAAGGTAACACATATAAAAAGAATGGTGGATATTTAGGCCAAAGTGGGCGAAGATAAAAATCAGTATTTTATATTTGTTATTAAAAAATAAGAACAAAGATACACATTACAAATACACATAATATACAAATAAAACAAACAGTGCTTTATCTTCAGGTACAATAGGTGTAATTAGCAGGGGCATTCAAGATATCGAAGGAACAAATATAAAAATTAAACATTATATGATTGATTCATGAAAGCAACTGTATTGTTTGTTTTTCAGTCGAGTAGTGTTATTTTTTTTCTCTTTGTTTTGTTGTTTTAACATTAAACAATAACATTTCTGTCATCTGTCTGTCGATTCTGTCATAGTGTTTTAAATTTATACCATAATTTACTCAAAATTTGTTTTAAACCTGAATGAGTTTCTTTCTTCTGCTGAACATAAATGCTATTTTTGAAGAACGTGGGTAACCAAACAGTTGCTGGTCCACAGCGACTTTCATATAATTTTTTTTTCCAACTATCAAAGTCAATGTGGACCAACAACTGTTTGGTTACCCACGTTCTTCAAAATATCTTGTTTTGTGTTCAGCACAAGAGAGAAATTAATATAGATTTGGGACAGCACATGAGTGAGTAAATGTTGACAGAAAGTTTGGGTGCACATCCGTTTCTCTCTCTACTGTTTACTTTAAATTTAGACATAACCAACTGATTCTATATGTAAACCTTGTGTGTTTTGACAGTATTGGCTCAAAACATAACTTAGTTGAGTAAACAGGCGCTGTTAGACTGTTTTTTTTTAGTGTGCACGCTTCCGGTGTACGGGGTCAGAAAAAGTGCACGTCAGACCAGCGCGTGAATGAAACGTTTAACTGGCAAGGCTTTAAAACACATGAAAATAATGTCATTTTGTGATTGCGAGTGGGCTGTCGCGATTCGTCAATTTGTTGCGGCAATCGTCATGCGCCATTTCATCAGATTTGTAAGGTAAATCATTTATAAATTTATGCAAACACAGGACAATACATCGCAATTTCAAAATAAAAGCTCAAACCCTCATTCTGAGTTTACACGTTTTGATGTATTTGTATTACCACCAAAACATTAATTATAATTATAGGGCCCTATGAAATCCATTTTATTTCCAAATTCATTTTTTTCCATTTTAATTTTTCTATACTCCGTTTTAATGGTTAAATAAAATTGTATTTAATTAAAAAGCCTGTCTAATTGTTTTACGGTTTTATCTTTACCAAATTCTGTTTTCCATTATTTTCTGAATTCAATTTTAATGGTTCCATTTAATAATAATCAAAAGCATCTCCTATTAATTTATTTTATATAAATAAATAAAAAATATTATATATATATATATATATATATATATTATTATTATTTTTTTGAAATATTGCACATTTACATTTTTCACCTAAATAAATTCCGGTACATAATATTTCTGGTAAATACTCATTTAAAAAGTTATTTTTTTTTAATTATAATTGTATTATTAGACTAGAACAGGTGTATATGTTGTCATCCTTACACTATAATACTGAACTTTGATTTCAGTGATTTGGACACTTGCTTCTTGCACTCTATGTGGCACTTAACTTTTGCTTTAAAAATGGATTTCATAGACATTTGGATTTCATTTGGTTTAATAAAACATTCTTAAGTATAAGAATATAAATAATTGTTTAGATTAATCGATTAATCAATAAATTAGTCGATAGATTAATCAAAATAAAAATTGTCGTTAGTGTCAGCCCTAGATTTCGAATAAGTAGAGTGTTTCGTGAGTGTATCTCTACTGCTGAGTTAACACTGATGTGAACGTATGTGGCGTTGTACAGTATCTTGATACGGCAGAAAAATGATTTAGAAAATATTTATTTTCTAAATAATTTAGTTTTCCAGTTCCTGGATAAATAATTATATGTTGTATAAGCAGGCAAAATCTTTTCATGAGTGAGGACTTTTCCAACTTCTTTTAGTTGGCCACAAAATTTCTCATTTGTCTTAATGTTTGTGCAATGGCTAAATAGAGAGGAAAGCTAGGCTTATCCAATGTTGGATTAGCATACTAAGAGACCTGGAGCCCCCAGGGAACCTCTCAGAAAAGAGTCACAATCAGGAGGAGAATTAAACTAGGCGTGGACTCCACATGTCCCATTGATCTGTTGACAGCCAAACTGGCAACCCGCCACAAACCTCAACGGTTCTCTAGAGAAGATAATCACCAGTGTGGAGCCTGAAAACACGATGATGACTTGTGGGAAGTGCCAGATTCGCTGTGTTAACTACTGCTAACGGTCCTTTGCTGGCATCAAATCTTTGAAACATATTCAAGACTTTAGTTTCAGTCAGTTAGCAGCAAGTAAACAAAATATCCTCAAGTATTGTTAAACTTGACATGACCAATAAAAAGTTTTTCACCATTTTCGTGATCAGGCTTTTTTGGGCGGGGTAAAATCAGGACTCGATGATGCAATCGAGCTCAGTCGATGATACAAAACAGCTCGGTCTCCTTATTAAATAAGCTGCTAGAGGAAGACAGTTGAGAGAGATGGCAGCTTTCCTGCGAGTGGGGGTGGTTTCAGTGCCTGCCAGTGGACACGTCTAATGGCTAATGTAATGGGTTTAAATGTTCCAATTAAAACAGCTGATTTAGTGTTAAATTAATTATAAAAATATAAGGTATATTATTTAAATGTATGAATATATACACACTGTGTTCAGGAAATATTGAGAAAATAATATTAAAACATTAAGATTTAGCATTAAGATATGTGAATTACTTAGAATGGTACAAATTTATGGCTGCAATACAAATGAAATACAAAGAGAAAAAAGCTTGGTGACCCAAAAGGCTAATTTCTTCAGCACTGAGACTGAGGTGATTAATCTAACTGAAGGAGAGAGGAAAAGAAAAGCAGAGAGTGTGAGTAAGAGCTGCTGAAGTGTGAGGGACTGTGGCCTCCAGCTAATCTACAGCCGTCTCCTTTCTGTTTAAATAAACCAAGTTGAAGTGCAGATCCTTACAACTCTCTCCCACCTTCCTTTGTCAGCGAACCATACGCTCTCACTCTACACGGGCCCATTACTGTCTGATTTAAGAGGAGGTGAGAGAAAGAGAGGTCAAGAGCTGCTGCTGTTATGCTGATCAGGCAGACGCATGGCTGAGAGCCGTCTGTTACCGTGACAATAGGGCGGCCGACACAGGGCTGGCGCTCTGCCCTCTGCAGTGGGAAGCACAACAACTCACACACGCACAGACACATCCAGCTGTCAGGCACAACCGACGCACGCTGATGAAGACGGCAGCCCAATGTGAATGACAGAGGGCCACTGGGATTTCAATGAGGGATGCGGACTCGACCCTGATGTAAGAATGACCCAAGTATGTGAGATTGTGACCTGTCATAAAGAGTTTCATAAAAGGCCTCACAGCAGACCAAGACCTCTTTTTTTACTTTGAGAAGAATAAACAGTATATGGCAGTTTCCATGAATAGGATAAAAAATGGTGTTTGAAAATCATAATTTTTTATTTTCAACTTGTCTTTCTCCCATGCTACTGGAAGAGTCCTAATGTTATTACTTAAGGAGGGTCGCAATTTTAAGGAATTAAGGAAGTCATGTGGTTTGTGCCTGTAATGCTTTAATGACAATACCAAATTTATGGGAAGTGCCATATGTTGAAATCTGTAAAGGCCACATCATCACAGTTCTCAGAACAGATTTATATCACATTACGAGACAATTACTGTATGCATGTGTTCTTGATCAAGAGACGATTATGTTCACCATCGTGCAGTATTCATATGCATACAGTCAGTAGATTTTGAATTACTTATTTGCTATACTAAAACTAAGAAGGGAACATCACTGCAACAAAGTGCAAAGCAAGATGATGAGAGTAAAAAGGCAGCAGGCTACACAGAGTATGTGAAGAGGAATGTTTTCTAGTCATTCAGCATACCACCTTCTATCTCTCCTCACAGACTGATAACAGAGGCAGAGTCAACAAGAAAGAGACAGAAAGACAGAAGTTGTGACAGAAGGAGCAGAATCACAAAGGACTTAAATAGGCCTTATTTTGCACTTGCATAACAGTTCGTTTAAATGAAAATGCACATATAAATGTTAAACAAAGCAAAAAAATAAATAAATACATAATACATAATAAATACATAAATAACTATTTCCCACCCTTTTACATTTATGCATTTAGCTGACGCTTTTATCCAAAGCGACTTACAGTGCATTCAGGCTATACATTTGTACTGTCAGTATGTGTGTTCCCTGGGAATCGAACCCACAACCTTTGCGCTGTTAACGCAATGCTCTAACCACTGAGCCACACTTTCCTCTGACCCTTTTCAACTTTTATCTTGTAATTAATCAGGCTATTTGTGCTTCTCTACTGTAACTTTAAGACAGTATGTAAATTATAGGTTAACACAGATTTTATGCGACAACATTTTTGTGGGTGGGCCTCCTCTCTCCCAGGCCCAGGATAACATTTCTGGCTGTGCCTCCATAGCAACTGAATCCGGTTTTTCATGATATATCTCCTATAAACATTCAAACACAGATGCTTTAGGCAGACATGTCCTTATCTGTGTACAGGTGTGAGAGAGCAGGACCGCTGAGAAAGTTGTTTGGTTCATTAAGTTTCTCACTACATTGCAAACTCTTATGTTTGTACGAAAAGCCACATTCATTGAGGCAAAGAACTTTTGATTTGTGAAATGTCGATTTTTTTTCAAATCTTTCTCACATTACTTTGTTGAATATATAAAACATAATTAATGCCATGATCAAAAATACTGATCGTGTTTCTTACAACTACATTGTATATCATTAAATATATAAATATTGTATACACCATTAATATTTTGGAGGTTGTACATTTTTTTTTAAGCAAGGATACATTCAAAATTCAAAAGTGACTGTAAAACCATTTATAATGTTGCAAAAGATGCCTATTTCAAAGAAATGCTGTTTTTTACAACTTGCTAATCAACAAAGAATCCTGAAAAAATGCATCAAAAATAGAAAGCACAACTGATAATAATGAAAAATATTTTTTGAAGACCAAATCAGCATATTAGAATGATTTCAAATTCAACTTTGCCATCGCAGGAATAAATTACTTCAATATAAAATTTTTAATAGAAATCAGTAATTTTGAAGTTATCTAAGCAAGCAATTTTACTTTTTTACTGTGTTTTGATCAATTAAATGCAGCATCTATTAGGCATAAGGGACTTTCAAAGACATTTTAAAAAAACTTACCTGCCCCAAACTTTTGAATAGTAGAGCACATATATCACATGTAATGTCATAAATGTTACGTGATATGCATTTGATTTCACAGGAGCATGTTACTGGTTTGGTGGTCTTACCAACAGAACAGGGGGAATATATATGAAAAATGTTTTCTATTCCCATCCCTTAATTCCCGTTGGACAGTAAAGCAAATAAATATAGTTTGAAAAAAGGAACGAGAAAGGTGGAAGAAAGGAAAGCAAGAGTGAAACTATGAATAAAGGTGGATAGTTTTCTCTCTCCTCAGGCAAGAACAAGGAGTAATAATGTGAACAGTAATATATGAGAGTTAATAACCCATGAGACGAAACAGAGAATGAAACAAGCCCAAAGGTTTTCACACATATACACACACAGGGGCATAAGCTTCACTTTCTCATAATGACCTCATACCTGGATCATTTCACATCCAACCTCACATTTCCTCAAGGAAAAATTATTAGATTGGCCGATTGAACACCAGTAATAATGGCTAGACAACTGCAAGGTCCTTTAAAGACATTTATCTCCCACACACACAGTCCCAACCCTGTGGACATTTTCCCATTCCACAGCCAGTTTCTTGAACATTCCCATCCTTCTACTCTGACCCGCTCTCGGGTTTAACACCAGGGTGTAAATCAACCACCCTGACAGCACAGACAGTCACTCATGGAGAGCAGGCCTCATCGTGCACACCGTGACCCATGGCCATGAGGTCCAGGAATAAGGGCTAATTTCCTGTGTTACACCCATACAGAGCAGTGGATCATGGATCATGTCATGTGATATATGTTAGTAGAGCCAGCCTTTCATTACATCAGTGGCATCAGTCACCATCCCTCTCTCTGTGCTTGCTTTGGCACCCAAAATCTTCATCAGCATCAAATATACTCACCCTCAGGCCATCCAGGATCACTTGCTTACCAGTGAATCCTCTGCAGTGAATGGGTGCTGTCAGAATAAGAGTCCCAACAGCTGATAAAAACATCACGATAATCCACAAGTAATCCACTCGACTCCAGTTCATCAATTAACATCTTGTGAAATGAAAAGCTACAAAGTTGCATACAGGAAGTGTTATTATGTACTATTGGACTCATATTTTGGTCAGAAGTGACAATTGACCTATCGGTAAGCCCCGCCCCCCTTAGTTACTGTTGCTCCCTCGGACAAACAAACAGAGTTGCTCACTATCTTACACTGAGAGCTGCAGTGTGAAAACCTTGTCCCACAATGTTTTTGCACAATTTTGGACACAGAAGGCCACCAAATGGGAATTAAATATTCCATGGAGGGATTTATAAAATATTTAAAAATAAATACGGTGGGTAACTCAAAGCAAGGGTTTACAGATCACAATGCAAGTGGGAGAAGTCTCATATTACAGTCGGATATTACTATCGCAGATGACAACATGCAGGATTAACACTGTTCAGGGTATGATTAAATTACATTCAACCAGTTTAATATGGAGAGGCACTGAAATGTAGACCTTCGTTTATGTGTTTTTGACCTACACTGTACAAGACGGGAGAACAGTCCGCTTTTTAGGTTTGTACGTTAACATGGACTCAATAACTTTAACGTTAGCTAGTTTTAGCCAGCGATACCTTGCTAAAGCACAAGATATTATTAACATTCTGCTTGAGCAGATGAAAAATGTAACTTAATGAGTGTATGACAACACTCATTTGTACTGGGGTTGCTAAGGGACATTTTGCTCTGTTTAGTTTGGATTCAGGAAATTGAATAAAATAAATTATATTGTATTTATGAAATTATATTTGTATAAATTATATATAAATTATATATCTCAGGATACCTGGAATCAGTGTTACAAGTACCCCAGGCACACCGCTTCTCCATTTTTGAAGCATAAAGCCCATAACCGATGCGAGCTTCGGATCTTCCACCGTTTCTCTATGGCGCTGAAACCTGAAGATGTCTGAGTTCCGGTCCCCATGCAACTGATACTCGACTGCTATTGGCTCATCAACGTTCGATGGGAGGGGCTTACCGATAGGTAAATTTAATGTCAAAACACCATATTAATGTATTTCATATAATTGGACTGGACTCATATGGATTATTGTAATGCTTTTAATCAGCTGTTTGGACTCTCATTCTGACGGCACCCATTGACTGCAGAGGACCCAATGGTGAGCAAGTGAAGTACTGCTAAATATCTCCACCTTTAAGACTCCATGAAATATAGTCAACAGTCCTTCGTTTACAGTACGTCATTAACACGATTTGATAGTTAAAGTCATAAAAGTCCACTTAACAAAATTGAGTTTTAAGAATGGAAAGATTTGTATTTTTTTCCTTTTCATATGTTCTATAATGAATAAAGACTGTATGACTTACCTGGAGCAGGAAAAATGCACACAGAGTCAGGAACAGCAGCATTGAAGGAGAGAAAAGAAACAAAATAGACTAATTAGCCAAGTAAAAAAAAATTAAGCACAAAACCTGATTTATAAATTAATTCTAAACATAATAATTTTTCTTTCTTGTGTTATTTGAAAAACATACATATTGTTCTCATGCTAATTAGTGAGTGCCCTTTTAAAACAATTTACAACCAATCTGGTCATTGTTACCTGTTACAATGCATCTTGGACACTGGATTTTGTCAGAGGAAGGGTCTCTTAATTTGTGACTACATACATTACTATTTTAATGTTGATAAACTCTTTAAAAATGTATGTTGTATTAAATTTGTCTGCCACCACAATTATGTTTTCATTTCATTTAACTGCGACAGCCCTCCAAATTACACCAGTCAGGAGTCAGAATAAAATAATAAAAAATAAATAAAACAAGTAAAATAATACGATCAAAATAATTTCAAAAAATAAAAAAAGTTTCATGTCAGTTACAGATGGTTATACCAGATTCATAATTCATCTTGTGCCGATTCTGTTATTTATTCCTGCAGAAATAAAAAAAATCAAATTAAATTCGAGCAAATCTAACACTCTTTTGGAGACCCAGCTGGACATACAAACCTGATAATGAACACTGCCGGAACGCTCATGTGTGTGTGAGGAAAACACAAGTAATGCTGGAGGAGGAGGAGGAGGGGTATCTATCCAGTTTGTGTGTTTAAGGATGACTGAGTAAAACCTCTAGATGTGGAATGCAGTTGAATTAGCCTACCACACAAAAGATTGTTCATACCCCTCCACAGCTGCCTGCCAATTCTGCCTAACCATTGTTTAAAAAAAGGCCTGTATAGGTCAAGAAAATAAACTTGACTAACATATCTCTCCAACATACTCAAACAAACAACAGAAATGATTTTTCGACTGCTAGTGGAGGTCTGATAGTCTTGACCTTTTTTGGTCATTTTGTTCTGCCCCAGAGAGAAAAGTGGCACCTAATTTGTACTTCACAGAAATGCACCGTGAGGAATCAGCTGTCAATCAAGAGTCAGGGGAGGAGTCATGGACAAAGAAGAGGCGGAGTCAGAGACTCGGTGAGGTGCACAAATCCACTTCTGCAGGGCAGCATGAAGAACGGTTTATATATTTTAAATAACATATTGCAAAATACTATGATGTATTATAACATGGCTGCAAAAAGATAATAATCATTAAAAAAACTAAGCAAGTTAAGGCAAAATAAAATAAATTAAAATATATATATAATTGCAATATATCTAACTATAATGCATAATATATAATAACATGTGTAGACACAGACAAACGATTTTACTTTAACACAAATAAACAACACTTTACACTTTTGTATTAATTTATCTTTGAAAAAGTAAATAATTCTTAACACACAGCCTCAGTACTACTCAGTTAAGTTAAGTACTCAGTTAAGTTATGAGCCATAATAATTAAAGCAAGCACATGCTCCCATTCACTCCCTCACTGGATGTACCTGAGTAAGGGCTTCTCCTCTTCCTGCAGCCCAAGAGACTGATCCCTTTGACAGGCATGACCGTGTCCGTTTATCCTCCCTGAGCTCCACAAACACTCACGCTTCCCCACTCTGCTGCTCCAAACACACACATACATACACACCTCCTCCACACCACAGCACACGTGCTCTAAATGCACACTCGCCCCGATGCATGGGAGGAGTTGGGGGGGTTCACAGAAGCCTGACTGCAGTGACCCCTGCCAGGCAGGTTGCCAGGGAGATGCCGCACCATCTGAAGAGGCTTGCGGTTGCTAGGCGAGCACCGCTTAAACGTCCTAAAACAGCTGAAGAGGGTGATGGAGCTCATAATGTAATTTGTCTCAAATGAACCAACAA
Organism: Oxygymnocypris stewartii; assembly: GCA_003573665.1. Classification (NCBI taxonomy): domain Eukaryota; kingdom Metazoa; phylum Chordata; class Actinopteri; order Cypriniformes; family Cyprinidae; genus Oxygymnocypris; species Oxygymnocypris stewartii. Next base: position 27,005 of record QVTF01019496.1, read on the forward strand.
AAGAAAATCTAGTCGTTTGGAGAGGCTGCTTCAGAGAGATGCATTGGGGACACTTGCATCTCAAAATCGCAGGGATAGAGGAAGTAATAGAGATAAAGGAAAGTATAACGAAAGGTTCTGTTTAATCAATTATTGGGGTTTCTGGGTCACACCAGATTAGACACTTGACTACACAAGGGTCCAAACGGGGATTTTACAATGGAAGAACCATTTTTGATTCCTCAAGAACCCTTCAGGGAACAGTTCTTAAAACAACCCTTTAGAACATTTGAATAATCTGAAGAAAATGTATTCTCTATAAAGAACCTTTTGCTCAATGGAGAAATTCCATGGATGTTAAAGGTTCTTCATGGAACTACAGATTCCATTATTCCATGGTCTGAATACTGGATTGGCTGGCAGGTGTGCAGTATAACAGTTAAATCACTGTTCCATATTAATGCGCTGCTTTAATTGATGCACACTAACCAACACGCTTCACTCGCTTGCACACACCCCACACGGAGACAGAAAGAGAGAGAAAGAGAGGTCGGAGATCACAGATTGAGCTGCAAACACACATAAACTTGTTAATACATAAATGCTTCCCCGCAATTTTTATTAATAAAATAAAAGATAGATACTAAATTGCTACATTATATTCTCCAGCAACAAGTAGGGCTGTGTATTGGCAAGAAACTAGCATTACAATATGTATCACGATACAGGGGTTGCAATACGATATATTGCGATACATTGCACAGGGCTCTAGACTAACTTTTTGCACTGGTTGCACTGGTGTGCCTAAGAAAAAGTTAGGTGCACCCAAATTTTCATATAGGCATTAGGCAATATTGACTAGTAAACAATTAACTAACAATCTGGTCAACATAAAGTTCTTTATTTGAAGCACAATTCTACAAAAAAGGTAACTTACTGAAAAAGTGTTGGTGCTTAAAGTGCTTAAATGAGCTGAGATTTAAACTTAAAACATCTCAAGATAAATTAAATAAAAATAAAATCTAAATTAAGTGTTTTAAGGGCGTCAAACTGAACATCTCATGACTCAATGTCTTATGGACTATCCTCCATTGCAGTCACATGCCCCTCGGATGGCCAACTCCTGTAGTTTGGCCTTCTTGATCTTTGGCCTATGCTAAACCAGCTGGCCACACTCTCTCTAGCATCAACATCTTCCAGACTTGCCCCCTCTACACTGATTCTTATCAGATCTTCCACTGTGTGTGACTGAAGGGATGCTCTAGTGCAGTGCTTCTCAAACTTCTTTGGTCGCGCCCCCCTTATACCTATACAAAAAAATCTGCCGCCCCCATTCCACCTCAGACTACCAAATAATTTCACTAAACATTATGAAAAAAAGAGAGTATTTACAGAGCAAAAACCTGTTCTCTTCTGTCTAATTGTCTCTCTCTGTTCTCATACTGTATTTTAATGCAGCCAAATTCTCAATAAAACTGTTTTACTGTCAACGGGATGCATATGAAATAATAACTGAAACACAGCCCTTTAAGAATACATAACCAGCTCTCCCTTTCAAGAAGCTAGTCTGCACAAAAATCCTAATATATAATTTTATTGAGCCGTTGTCTGATGAAATCAAATAATACACACAAGACAAGATAAGACAAGACAAGATAAGACAAGACAATTCCTGTGCTGTGATTTCGGCTATATTTGCATATAAACTTAGAGAAGCAATGATATCTCTTTTAACTGAACGGGCTGCTTCTCTCAGATGATCACTGAACAGGGCAGATGCAGAGAAAGAGCTGCGTGCGCGCTGATCTCGCGCCGTTGTGGCAGTACCAACGATCAGAGACTCGCTAAAGTTTGTCTAAGAAGTCGCTAGATTTGTCACTAGTCGATTTTTTTGGGGGAAAAAATTAGCTTGGGGGGTTTGAAAAGTCGCTAATCTAGAGACAAAGTTGCTAAATTGGCAACACTGCGCACATCTATTACTTACCTCTCTGTCTGACTGCAGCAGCACACGTATTTTCAAACTTACACACAGGTACAGGAATATCTGGACCATGGCCAATCAGAGGGGGGTCCACCCTTCACTATCTCTGATTGGTTTAGACCACGATATGAGCCTAATAATGTGTGTCTGTTGTTGAATCACAGGGAGACTTTCAGAGTCGCAGATACTTTTATTTTTATTTTTATCGAACGGCTGGTCGCACTGGCGCGACCTCAGATTTCTTTAGGCATATCATTGAGAAATTAGGTCGCACTCTAGAGCCCTGTTGCGATACTGTAAGCAAGTTGATATATTGGGATATTTCTTATTTTAGGAATAGGATATATTTTTAGGAAAGCTGTCATTAAGAGCACACCACCATATGCAAACCTTAGCATTTCTGGATCTGCATTTGCAATAATCAGTCCCTGTAACATTCAGCATTATTGAACTACATTTTGTGCAGAACGATTCAAGGGGGGGGCTGGGATTTAAGTGCTTGCAGGATTCTTTAGTTAAATGTATAAAATGTATTTTATAAAAAAGACCCTGCTTTAAAGGTTCACAGTTTAAGTTTACAATTGTAATATATTATAACATTTTGATCTTAACAAAAAAATACATCTGATTAGTATCAATGAAAAAATGTTCAGCATCTGCCGTCTCACTAAATGAGGACATAAATACATGAACAACATCCCCAGAACTGCTCGGAGAGTCACTTCACGAGGATTTGACCGATTAATTTGAGTAAAACGATCGTCATATCATATATACATAGGCTACAGAAACTTAAAATGTCCTCATGGCAACCTGTCAAAATATAAGTTCGGTTTAGCCGAATATATTACTGTGGTGCAATAGAATATACGTAATACAACTACAACAATTATTACAACTTTTGTTGAGAATAATCACACAATACGTTAAATACGTTTACTTTAAGTTTTACAAAATGTTACAGAATGCTTCTGGGTGATCCCTGCACTTATGTTATTATTAATATTACTGTTTATTTAATGTTGTTGTTATTAACAGTTTTCAGAATTAAAGAGATGTTTAAAAGCATTTAAAGAACGTTTTTTGCCAGAGCTCTTGTTATTATTAATTTTGGCATTAATTTTCATTTTTTCACCAGACATGTATATCGGTTCAAAATATCGGTTATCGGTCTACTTGATCTGTAATAATCGGTATCGGCATCGGCCCTGAAAAACACATATCGGTCGACCCCTACTACAGTGTATAGGTCATTTACATGTCATAGATGGGATAGGGGCCAAATACATGAACTATGGTTTTAGCCTTGGCATCAGTGGTTACATGAGACTCTCAGATGCTGGTGTGTGTCTGTGTCTGTGTGTGAGTGTGTGTGACTGAGATCTCAAGAGGATCAATGACATATCTGACCCTATGGCCGCCGCTCCTTGTTTTCACACAAATGAATTCAGTGTAGGGGTCGACCGATATGTGTTTTTCAGGGCCGATGCTGATACCGATTATTACAGATCAAGTAGACCGATAACCAATATTTTGAACCGATATACGTGTCTGGTGTAAAAATGAAAATGAATGCCAAAATTAATAATAACAAGAGCTCTGACAAAAAACGTTCTTTAAATGCTTTTAAACATGTCTTTAATTCTGAAAACTGTTAATAACAACAACATTAAATAAACAGTAATATTAATAATAACATAAGTGCAGGGATCACCCAGAAGCATTCTGTAAAACTTAAAGTAAACGTATTTAGCATATTGTATGATTATTCTCAACAAAAGTTGTAATAATTGTTGTAGTTGTATTACGTATATTCTATTGCACCACAGTAATATATTCGGCTAAACCGAACTTATATTTTGACAGGTTGCCATGAGGACCTTTTAAGTTTCTGTAGCCTATGTATATATGATATGACGATCGTTTTACTCAAATGAAACGGTCAAATGCTCATGAAGTGACTCTCCGAGCAGTTCTGGGGATGTTGTTCATGTATTTATGTCCTCATTTAGTGAGACGGCAGATGCTTAAAACACCGCGAGCATCACACGCATCAGTATGTATGTGTGCAGTAAATGAAACCGCACGTCTGTGTCATTCATTAACAGAACATGCAGGATTCATATTTAAATAGTGTTTTTGTGGCTTAATATTTATAGATACTAGTCCATAGCGCGAGTCGATTTAAGTGTACTGACCTACTTTTGATTAATTCATCTAAACTTCGACAAATTCCATGACATTCCGCGTTATACGGTAAATTCCATTATATGACTGCATTCCATGATTCCGCCCGCATTTTCCGCATCGCGGACATCATAGTGGATTGTGATTTATTGCAACTTCAGTAACGTCTGCTGCTGCCTTACCTTTGAGAGACAACTGATGCGTGATCACTGAGGCAGCTCCAGTTAGCAAGTGCTTTCGGTGTGAGACTGCCTTCAGTTTTCCGCGTTGATTGGTCGGACTCGTGACTCTCTACATATCAGATGAGCGGTGGGCAGAGATTGCTCTTGGCCACAGATTGTTGAGCTCAGACAGGCTGCATCGAGCCAAATAGTGCATTTAAAAATTAAATAATTTCACCTGTATTATTTATTCACCAATAAATAATGTCACCTGTAAATAGTATGTTTGTTTGCATAATCTAAAAAAATAATAATAATAATAATTATCGGCAAATTTGTTTTGAAAATGGCCGATATCGATAATTGTAAAAATGCTTAATATCGGCACCGATAATCGGCCAGGCCGATAATCGGTCGACCCCTAATTCAGTGTACTGTAAGATAAAAAAAACAATAAAAGAGGCACAGAAAAGTGCAGACAGTGAGTGAACTTCACCCAAATTCAAACTAACCAGCACCAAACTCACAAATCCTTCTCAATATTTTAAAGTCGAGAATAATTTGTCTTTGGAGAGTTTAGGGTGTGGGCTCAAGGGATGTAAATATAGACCCACTCCAACTCCAGCAGTGGGCTGCTCTGGCCTGCCTAGCCCACATCAGTCCTGGGTCAATCCTGAGCACAGAGAATATAGTGTGGAAGTGTCTTAAATTAGATTATTGCTCCCTGTATAACCTTCATCCTTAATGCCACTGAATGAGTACTTATTTATAGATAGAATACAGAAAGGAAGTGAGCGTACAGAATGAGTCCAAGCCCAGTTCTGGGACAGAGGTGAGAGATCAATAGCATTCATTAAATATGATGGGAGCCCAGAGAGTAACTTATGTGGGCTGGGTCCCTGTCCTCCAGGACCATGTGACAGTTTTAAAGACAATTGATTGGCTGATTAACACTTTTGCGCTTAGTGAATGTCACTGAGTGCAATAACGTACATGTTATGCTCGATAATCTGATAACATGGATTTAAACTGAAACCAGTCATTACATAATTTGAATAACTATAATTTTTAACACTATTGGAGCATAATAAACAACATTTATGGAACATTTCATGTCATATTTTGGCCAACAGTTGTTGAGATTTTGGAATTTCCCCATTCAACTAAAGAGGAGGTCTTGTATGCCCTAAATAGCTGCCATGAGGTATTACAAATATGGACACCAAATGAACTGACTTTCTCTGAAAGGGTCTTTGGAATAATAATAAAATATGCGAGTGTGACCCTGGACCACAAAACCAGTCATTAGGATCAATTTGTTTAAATTCATCTGAAAGCTGATTTAATAAGATTTCAATTGTATGGTTTGTTAGGATAGAACAATATTTGGCCGAGATACAACTGTTTGAAATTGCCTTTAAAGTTGTCCAAATTAAGTACTTAGCACTGCAAATTACTAATCAAAAATGAAGTTTTTATATATTTACAGAAGGAAATTTAGAAAATATCTTCATGGAAAATGATCTGTACTTAATATCCTAATGATTTTTGGCATAAAAGAAAAATGGATAATTTTGACCCATACAAAGTATTGTTGGCTATTGTTGGTTTTGTGGTCCAGGGTCACATATATACATAAAGATGATTTTGAGCAATAAATGTAAATGCTAACCATTATCATGAACATTCATTAAAAAAAAGAAAAGAAAAAGGCTCAGGCTCCCAGCTGCGCTTTTAGCCACGCATGTTGCCAATTCAGTAGGACGTGTAAAATTACAAAATACTACACAGACAGGGGAGGCCTACCGTTAAATTAAAATAACTGGCATCCCTGATGGGTTCCAGGTGGGTCTGTGAGACGGTATCCTCCTACTTGTTATGGATCTCTACGCGGCACATGTTGAATCACTCTGGTGAGATCCACTCAGACCTGTCCCCACCACCACCACCACCATAACGCCTGTATCGCTGTCTCTGTATGGAGGCGTCTTCACTGGGAGGGGTGGTGGGGTCAGGACCCACTTTGGCACCAAATGAAAGACAGACTGGGTGTGCCACCATATGCTTCTCAGAAAGATGGGGAATGGATAGAGAGTGGAAAAGGAAAGAGGGAAGAGAGGAAGGTGCTAATGTATTGCTTATAGGGTCTTGGGAAGTACTTCTGGATTAATCTACTGGCAGATACTATTAAGAGTCAAATAATGAATATGAAAATATGAGCTCAGATTAACTCAAAGGGGGGAAATGGTGCTTGGTGGGCCCCATGTCTGCAGAACAGAGAAAAGCAGCTGTTTTAGTTAGCACCACACACTTCCTCATACTCTCCCAGGCCAATTAAGACACGTTGTTATGTTGTTAGTGAATGATTGCAATAAACTAGCCTTTCGTGTCACACACACACAAACACACACACACACACACACACACACACACACACACACACACACACACACACACACACACACACACACACAAACACAGAGAGACTTCCATAGAAGTTACAAAAAACTATGTAACAAAGTTGAGGGATCAACAATCAAAACTGTTTGGTTACCAATATTCTTTAAAATATAGATTGTGTTGCGTTTATGTTTTTTGTTCTTTTATGGGGGGGAGGGGACTTTCCGTTTAAATTTAAACGAGACATTTCAATACTTTATTTAAAAATGCAAATTTAAAGAAATTAAGACCAATGAATCTGTGCCATATGTAAACTCACACAAATGGAAATGTGGCTGTGAGAGATAGACACAGTCTGTTAAATGAGTTGTTGCAAAAATCCATCTTTCTAAAAATTAAATGAAAAGCCTCGAATTAATTAAAATAAATTTGTTTTCACATTGTTCTCCATTGATGCCCATTTAAACATAGCCCTGCATTGACAAAACAAAATACAGCATATAAATCATTTAATTATTTGAAATGTAGTTACGTATGTTTTATGAGATGTTTTTTCCCTCTTGGCAGCTCTCATACTGATGCATGAGCTGTTGCATCAAATGCAGCAGTTTAATGCCACAGCTCCACAAAATATATTTAAGATATAATTTATAACATGTAAGACTTAATTTTATATTTTATGATTGTGAAAAGACGAGTAAAAAAAACTGATAAAGAAGGGATAAAGAAACATAAGCAAGTGAGAGTATTAGAAGTAGAACAAAGAACGAGCAAGAGAAGGATATACAGCTTTCTCCTCTCAAGACTGACATTTAAATCGGACACTATAAAGTCTATCAAATTACGTCCCTGTCAGAAGAAGACAAAGACTTCAGAAGCTCCACACTAGGGTCCCAGCAGACCATAGATCCCCCAGAAACCGCAGCCCTTCATGGGCTGATTAACCCCACTCATCCCCCTTCTCCAGCTGCAGACACTATTGTGATCCCAGAGGAGAGAGTGAACGAGAGGGGCTGAAGCAGGCTAACTAGGGCCAGGCTAAAGGCTTGCCTCAGAGCAACTATGGTGATATTTATTTGATGTTTATCCACTCAATAGAGGACTGTAAATAAAAGATGAAGGGAGAGACACATGGAGGAAGAGGAGAGATGGAGATGGGGGTGGGGTTTTCAGGGGAGATCAACATTAGAAAGTATTTATCGGCTGATAATTTTATCATTTTATCAGTCTTGGAGAAATTATTTAGAAGTTGTAGCGCTTTTAAAAGGGTACGGTAGCAAGGAAAATTCTGCCATCATTTACTGAGCCTCGTGTCACTTTAAACCTGTGTAGTATGAATGAAATTCGGATAATGCATTTGCAATCGTGTTATTGTCATGTGACCTACAGCGTCAGTTGTGTCACTTTACTGCATTCATAAATCCTCTCCCATGGAATCCCAGTGTCCATCCAATGCGCACGTCAGAATCTCGCCAGAAGTATTTTATGAAAACTATACATTCGGACATAGTAGGCAACTGTTTTTGCCATCTGTACAGTATGAAGGCATATTCGGACACAGGGATTATGAGTAGTGTGTTAACTTGGTAATTTCATTTTTCTTTCCAAGTAGCTTTCCAAACACTGAAATACATATATTTCCATACACACTTATTGCACAAAAAACGTAGGTCTATATGTTTTCTAAAAGTTCCCAGGGCAGAATTCCACACATAGGCACAGGAGCTCAGGAGGAATCCTAAAGCGATTAAGCCGGTGAAAGACGAGACATGTACCAATTCAAAGCAAAACAAGAGCCCCACCCAGAGAACCTGAACTCCCGCTCAGGGCAGTGACAGAAAACACTGATCAAATCCTTCTCCCAACATCTGAAACACCCCCTGGTGGTGTTTGCATGTGGATTAAATTAGTCATGATTCATTGGAAGGTGCATGGTACACCCTTCAACTGCTGTTCTCAGGTCTGCCTGAGTGATGGATTATATTAGGATACAAGAAAGTATCCTAATCTAATGTTTCCTGTGAAGTCTCTAGGTTTCCTCAGTCTCTTGTTTCTTAATAATATGCTAGACATGACAGACATTATACTATGTGTGTGGTAAGATTGTGAATTCCTCTCCGAACCTCATGAATCACTACTAAGTTAAACCTTGAGTAGGGCTGTAATGATTATGAAATCTGGCTGATGATTAATTGTCTTAAAATTTTCACAGTTGTTGCGATTAATTGTCTGTTTTAGGGCTTTGTTGATTATGCCGATTATGTTTTTCATGGCTTTCATTATATAATCGTGATTCATTTAAGGGTTCAGTAAATAATTATGATGTTATCTTTTAATCTTTTTTGAGTTATTATTCTGCAGTGTAACAGAGTATTCCAAATTCTAAGAATCGGCCAATACGATCCAACTCCAACACATTTTTTTTCTACACCACAGAATATCAATACTGTGTTTGTGGAACTATTGGTCAATCTTTTTTAAACCCTTTGTTAAAAACAACCCACTAAATACTCACTTTCTCACTACAGAGAAAAACTGCATTTGAATAAAATATATAGGCTATGAATTTAAACTAGCGGACTGTATAATTTAACAGAAAAAACTATATCTTGAAAAATCTTTGGTGCACATTATACAATTTAAACGTGTTTATTCTGTTAACTATTTGTATTCTTACAAAATACATTCACGAAAATAAGACAGAAATCATGAGAAAAAGTAAGGCTTCTAATAGTTTTTTCTAACTGTGTGCAAAACTTTGATCATGTGAAACTCTTCAAACAAAGCGTCACACAGTTCTTATGCACATCTAGAGTGCAGAATGATGCGCTTGAAGCAACATAAGTCACAGCACGCTTGCACTTAACACAGTACAAACAAAGAGAAATGAGTGAGCAATGAAATCCAGCAAGATCCCCAGACGTTTGTCTACCCATCAAGTATTATAATGAGAATATATCATCTTGGTGAGAGAGTTTTACCGTGCTGACTGTCATAACTGAAAGTGACGTGCTGTTTGAATGCAGAGCGGAGAATGACTGACAGCTGCAGCAAAAGGAAGTTGAGTTTCTGTAAACTTAAATTTAACAATGTAAATATAATTCTGTCCCTTACATTAAGATATGGAATGGCTTCAGATGATATAGGCTATACAGTGGATGAAAACCAAACTGGTCCTCTTCTGGTGTATGACCAAAAGCCATATAATGACCTTGTGCCATATAAAAAAAAGCACAATAATCGTGGTTTTCTGAAACAACCGCGGTTAGATCAAATAATCGCGATTAGAAGGTTATTTAATTGTCGCGACAGGCCTAGCCTTGAGTGAATGTAATAGTGATACTGCTGTTTGAAATGGGTTTGACTTTTCATAAATAATGTTAACACTTTCGGAAGTTGAATAACAATGGCTGTCAACACACCCCAATTCAAGGCATGCATACAATGATATCAAATAGGGATGGGCGATTTAGTTGTTTTGATGACATTCTAAATATATCTCTATATTTATATAGTCCTCAGTGTCACATGAGTGGTGACACAAATAAAATTAACGAACCAGAGTTTTCTAATTTAAGGCCCTATGATTCCCACAATGTGGGAAAAAAAGCACTAAAGATTTATTTACTTGATTCACTGAAATGAAACTTTTGAAAATGATTCAGAATTCATAAAAATAAATCAAACTTATTTTAATATTGAATTTTAAATTGGAGAGGTTATGAAGCAACATCATCTTATAGAAATTAATGAACAAATAAAATGTGCCAAAAATTGTCTCAACATTAACAGATGTTGCTAACGTTTATATTGTTTCCACAAAAATATTAAATTAAAACATTGTAAATATGCAATAAATTACCCAGCGATATCACCAACTGCACCATATGTAACACAATACAGTAACTCAGTATACAGAGTGGTACATTTTTGGAGGTCATATATAGTATACTACAAGCATCTGGGTAAAATGGTGATCAAACCCTAATATAATTGTAACACATCATATTTCTCTGACCTGAGGAGAGATAAACTAACCACAAAGGAAAGCAACATGATGATTTTGTGTTCCGGTTATGTTTCAAAAAGTATCAGTGCTCGTCCGCAGAGGAAGCGAGTTTGTGAGGGATATTCCATGAGCGTGTGAGTGTCAGAGGTCCATCTCTCTACAGGATGAGATGTTGTGCTACACAGACAACAGTGTTTTATGAAAACGGATGAGGTCTGTTCTGTCTACTAAGTACTGAGGAGAGTATCAGTACATTCCTCTGAGGCCTGGTAATCTGTCTCAAACAGCAGCAAACATGATCTTTTCAGTCACTGTGGGAAATGAACAAAACCCTCTATGTTTGGGGAGGCAGATGAAGATGGATCAGATTTGCCCTACAGCTGAACATTTGTATGAATGTTCACATCATATCCAAAAATGAGCTATTTGTAAAAGCTCATTAGAGTTTGGATTAAATTATATTTAAAAAAAATAGATAGATAGATGGATGGATATATATATATATATATATATATAGAGAGAGAGATAGATAGATAGATAGATAGATAGATAGATAGATAGATAGATAGATAGATAGATAGATAGATAGATGTCTACCCTGTCTACCCCTCCCTGACAATACACACACAGCTGCTGCGCTGCAGACACACTGACCTAAGGACACACACACACACACACACACACACACACACACACACACACACACACACACACACAGAGAGAGAGTCTCATACAAAGACAAGCAGGAGGTACAACAGAGAAAACATACTTCTGTATTTTTATCTCTTTCTCATCCCACAGTACTAAACCATGTCTGAAGAAAAAGTGCAAGCTCTCCAGCAGTGGTCAGTGCAAATATGCTGAACAGGCATAAATCTAAAACACATCTGACCACAAACGCACACTTTTCAACACAAAGCTTGTTTGTTCAAAGGGGTTGAGGTGTGTCGTAGGGATCCTGTGGCTGAGTGTGTGTGAAAAGATGTTTTAATATAATTGTATTGCCTGTGTGGTGAAGTGTTTCCACACCACCAGTGCTTCCTGAAAAACATCCTCTGTTAGAAAGTGACTTTGTTGGTGAACTGTGGTACATGTATGTCAGCATAATTGTGGGAGGGCAACTAGTGTGTGTATTCAGTGTCTATATGCATGTTTAAAAAAGAAAGTGTGTGGAAAAGTAAAGATAGGACAGAAAAAAATAAAGAAAGAAAGAAAGCTTTTCCCTATTGTTTGGTGATGGTCATCTTGTGTTGTGTTTTAAACATGAACCTGATCTTCTAGGGGTAGGAATATTCACCCAAAAATAAAAATTCTGTCATTAATTACTCACCCTCATGTTGTTCCAAAACTGTAAGACCTTTGTTCATCTTTAGAACACAAATTATGATATTTTGAAGAAATATGAGAGCTTTCTGACCCTGCATAGACAGCAACATAACTAACATGTTCAGGGCCCAGAAAGGTATAAGGTCATTGTTAAAATAGTCCATGTGACATAAGTGGTTCAACTGTAATTTTATGAAGCTAATAATCTTTTTGTGCACAAATAAAACAAAAATAATTTAATTAAAAATAAGAATTTATTCAACAATTTCCTCTCTTCTGTGTCAGTCTTTGATGCACATTCACAAGAGAAGAAATGTTCTTCTTGAGAAATATCTTAATTTGTGTTCTAAAGATGAACAGAGGTCTGATGGGTCAGGAACTACATGTGGGTGAATAATTAATGACAGAATTAATGTTCAATTTGTGTGAAATATCCCTTTAAAGTGGAAGTGAAGCAGTCAGTTAAGTTAAAATTATGTAGTAAAGTGATTTCCACTTTGATAAAAAAAAAATACATAACAAACATGATTAACGTAACCATTTTAAAGAAAAAAGGTTGTTTTTTCTAGTTTTTGGAGCAAGGGCACCGCCATCTTGCAGTAACACAACGTGTGACGTCACGGGGTTGGTTCGCTCCGATGGCCAGTATAGTAAAAAAGCATTTATTTACATTTTGAACACACAAACGTTATTTTAATACACAAATAATTTGGTTTTCACCATCATTTGGATAAATATTCAACATCAAACTGTCTATATACTAAGTTTGGATTGTAAACAAACAACTTCATACAGTATCATTCATGTCGCATTTTATTGTTAATCAGACCATTCAGATATATGCATTACATTGACTGGTTCAACCATTGTATGTATCATATTTTATGTTCACCTGCGAATACAATTAGCTTGCCTGCTGTTAAAAGGCTGTAGTGTTTATAACTAATCACCTGAACGATCGGGTCAGTGCTGCTTCCTCAAAGTTGGACTCAACAGTGCTTTCAAGGTCATCTTCCTCCATTTCAAAACAAGCGTGTGTTCAAAATGTAAAGAAATGCTTATATTACTATACTGGCCATCAGAGCGAACCGACCCCGTGACGTCACACGCTGTGGTACTGCAAGATGGCGGCCCCCTTGCTCCAAAAGCTATAACAAAATGACATATCTTCTTTAAAATGGTTACATTAATCATGTTTGTTATATATATTTTTATTAAAATGGAAGTTATTTTCCTAAATAATGTATACTTAACTGACTGCTTCATTTCCACTTTAAAGTAAGCATGTGTAGACTGCTGTGACTTGTGTTGTTTCACAGTGGGACTCAAAGAGAGGTGAAATGAATCACTCTAACAAAGACACACTCCACAATAAAGCTTCCTCCATTTGCTTCAAGACAACAGTTCAAGTGTCAATGGCATATTGTCACTTTTTAAAGGGATGGTTCATTCAAATGTTCTGTAATTAATTACACAACATTGTTTTTTTTCCAAACCCATTTGATTTACTTTCTGCTTTCGAACACAATAATTAATTTTGGCCTATCATTTGAACATAATGGAAGTGAATGAAGCTTTTCATGAATTACTTATACTCATTTACTTCACTAAAACAATCTGATTTGTTCACAAATAACACTCATCTGGTCTTTGAGTTAAATTCACTGACTGGATTATCCAGTTGGCCCAAAATAAATGTTTTGTTTATGTTCTGCAGAAGAAAGTCAGTCGTACATATTTGGAAGGACATTAATCAGGTTTCGTTAACCAGATCTTGTGAAATGTTACTGATGTGACTTCTCACATGGGACAAGTCATTTAAAATATGAATTTGAACTGTTGAACTGCTCTCCGGTGAACTGGTACCTTTGCGTAGTCGCAAAGCGTTACTGTTGTAAGACCATTTCACGGTGAAAAAAAACGTCCTGGGGTCTGTGTGGCATTTCCTTTGTACAGCCTGGTCACAGTGGGACGTGAGACCCTGGTTTGACTACATGCCACACACACACACACACACACACCCTCAAACTATGTAATCCAAGTCATGTGTAGAGTGAAGGAGAAAATGAAGCCTAATAAGAGAGTTCAGAGAGGACAAGAAGAAGGAGCGAGAGGGGGAGAAGGTTTTTAGAAGTGACAAGGAAAGAAGAGAGGGGTTGGAGGGAGAGATTAGGCGACAGATGGGGCTGGAAAATCCATGTTTATTTTTACTGAGCGACGACAGCAGCCCACGAGCTATAACTCCAACACAGACGTTCAGACACAATGAGCTTAATGTTTGGTGAGTGCAGCCCAGCTCACCTGCTGAAGAGCATCACTTACCCACGGTGACAAGCAGACAGCAAAAGAGAGAGATGGGCTCTGTTTCAAACCATAGTGAGCTTTCTACCTAGACTTAATCATCACTTTATGTGTTATAGGTGCCACTAATGCAAAGGCAGCAGCAAAAAGCAGCAACAAAACATGCCAAAATACTGTACATAATAGTTCATTTAAAATCTGAGGAGGCAATATAACAACTGTCCTCTGTGAGTAAGGAAATACCAGAAGGAGTTGTTGTGATTGACCTAGATTAAAGAAAACTCTTGATTTAAGATGGATATTAAAGATAAATACATTTTAATTATACTTTAATTATAGTGTATACTGTAATCAGTACTGAAAAGTAAATTATACAAAAAACTGTTCCATAAGAATAAAGATATCACCAAATCATCTTTTGTAATGGGTTTTTAAGTCAGTACTCTGTAAAGCACATAAAAAATGTAAATGTAATACTATAAATTTGTGTACAAGCTATGTAGTTGTTATGTTTAATTTGGTAATTCCAATTAATGATTTAAAGGGGTCATATGATGCAATTTCAAGTTTTGCTTTCTCTTTGGAGTGTTACAAGCTGATTGTGCATAGATAAGATCCCTGAAGTTGCCAAGACTAAAGTCTCAAAACCAAAGAGATATTCTTTATCAAAGTTAAAACTCTGCCACGCTCCCCTAAAACAGCACATTCAAACATGCCCCCACATGTCTACGTCACGATGTGGAAATATTTGCGTAAGGCGTGGTTTCAGTAACCGCAGTAGTGTTCTTGCAGTCATGACAGGGAGACGCTGTGTGTTTCAGGCGAAAGCAAAAGCACTTTTTTTGGCCTTCCGAAAGTAGATGCATTTAGTAATAATTAAGATTACTTACAACAGAACATCAACACATTTTATGGACGACCATTTTGTGAACCTAGGAGAGGAGGTAATTCTGACTTTGCTATGACAATCTGGTGCATCTGTATGTTTTGTTATTAGTTTAAGTATTTGCTATTGACTGTTGCGCGTGTGTGCGCAGGTGTGTGTGTGTGTGTGAGAGAGAGAGAGAGAGAGAGAGAGAGAGAGAGAGAGAGAGAGGGAGGGAGAGAGAGCGACAGGGTCACATCTCAGCACATCAGCTATCATAATCTCAGCATGCGAGAGAGAGAGAGAGAGAGAGAGAGAGAGAGAGAGAGAGAGAGAGAGAGGGTCTCATCACGGCGTAGTGTACAGCCCGTCAGAAATCGTCTTAATCGTGGCTTGTTTGCAAACACACACGAGCTTCATCACTGTGTCTGTCACGTGACTCTTTTCCCCTCTCGGGCTTGAACTGATGGTAAAACTAAGGACATTATTAACTGTCTTTACATTCATTCAGCTGAAGCTCGCGATTATGGAAAGGGCCGTTACATTTCCGACGTTGCTTGTGGTGTTCAGCCAATCACAATGCACTGTGCCAGTTGACCTATCAGAGCAGACTGTGCAAACGAAGCATTTGAGAGAGGCGGGGCATAGAGGACCAATAATGATGTACAGAATTGTAAAAATAATGTGTTTTTTGAACATTAAAGCATGACAACATATTCTGTTACATAGGGGCGGGCGATATGACCAAAATCTTATATCACGATATGACAAATTTTATATCATGATAACAATATATATCACGATATAGTGATTTTTTTGTCTTTTAAAAAGTTTTTTATAATATTAAAATCTTTAATACCATATAATTTTCATAATCGTTGTCAGCAATGTCAATATCAAACTAATACAAGCCTAAAGAGAGAGAGAAAAAAACTCAACCTCACTGAAGATAAATAAACAGTCAGTGATGAAATAAGGATAAGAAACTAATTGCAATAGGACAAATAGGACACAAAAATACAATAAATAAGAAACACTACATACATTGTGTTAATTAATTAGTCTTCACTGTGTTAATTATATCTATCTATCTATGATAGATATAATTAACATGTGTATTATGTATACATTCTATACATATCATAAATATATCATTATTACTGTTATTTTTTATTTATTCTCATTAAAGTTACAAAAGTGATGTAGTCAAGCAGTGTGCTATGATTCACATGAATGACAGACAGAACGAATATTGGACAGCTTCCCGTTTAAGACCGAAGTCCGGATCTAATACACTGTTACATTGCGTTTTCTCTTTCTGCCGTTTAGTCGCTCTTAAGAGCTAAATCGCTGTGTTTGAGGATACTTGCAAAGACGGGGATTCTGACGCATATAAGTGTGTTTATGCAATTGTTCAAAGTCGGCAAAAAAGAAAAGGCACGCTACTCTCACACAGAAAGAGACGGCACACGCATAAAGGTCTGTTGTTTGTGTTTCAACGGCTTAAAATCAGTTGTTTTAAAAGTGTAATGCTTAAAAACGCGTGACCATGCTAACGTTACAGATATAGTCCGTCATTTAGGAACGAGCTGCTCGTTGTGTCCTGGCTGGACGTTCTGTCTCTCCTTCACACCCCGTGGTGGGCGGCGTATAAAGATCGCAGTCACTCAAATGATGAAAAGGTATTACCGTAAACAATGTATTTTGCGACGCCACGATATAAACGATAGAACATAATATGAAACGATAGACTTTTTATTTCGTCCATCCGATATATATTGTCATATCGCACAGCCCTACTGTTACACCAAATAAACAAAATAATGATCGTTAAAAAAGCATCATATGACCCCTTTAATTGTTATCACTAATTCAAAATATTTACTATATACTAATATACTATACTATAATACTTTTTGTTTAGTTTTTTCCTCTTTAATCTTAGTCCACATAAAATAACATAACAATGTGACATAACAGCAACAGGCCTAGTCATTTCTCAGTTTTTTCAAAGGATCCACTGTATATTACAGTATATTATAAATAGATTGTACTATACTCTATATAATAGTTTAGGGTCAGAATGCTTTTTTAAATAAACTTTATAAAATGAATACTTACATTCAGCAAAGACGCATTAAAGGGATACTCCACCCCAAAATTAAAAAGTTTTGTAATTTTTCACTTACCCCCATGTCGTTCCGAACCAATAAAAGCTTAGTTCGTCTTCGGAACGCAATTTAAGATATTTTGGCTAAAAGCCGGGAGGATTGTTACTGTCCCATTGACTGCCAAGTAATTGTCAAGGTCCAGTAAAGTATGAAAAGCATTGCCAGAACACTCTGCCATCAGTGGTTTAATCTGACAGTTATGATGCGACTAGAATACTTTTTGTAGGGAAATAAAACAAAAATAACAACTTTATTCAACAATTAGACACATAACGTCTCCTCTCTGTCAGCTTAGCACCATTTTGGAGATTATCTCCTGGACGCAAAATGTGTACACTCTTCTGTATATGCATTCAAATCAGAGCATAAATCGACGAAGAAGATGCATCCCTGTGTTAAGGCTGACACAGCAATGACTACACATTTTGCATCCAGGAGATAATCTCCGAAATGGCGCTATGCTTAGGGCTGTGACGGTGGGCGTGACAACCGCATCACTGGCAGTGGTCGGTTGCCACCGCGGTTGTGTTTTGCCACTGGCAGTAGTGCACGTGACGTCACACACTCTAGTCTATAACAAGCATAATACAAAGTTTTGTAAACAAGTGTAATTATAGTAACAGTTGCAAATTGTTTTATTTAGACTATAAATCTATTAGTGATCGACCGATATTGAGTTTTTATAACCGATACCGATAACGATTATTTGTATGTATATGTACCCGATAACCGATATTCAGAACCGATATTTATTTACTGTTATAAAGTAAATAAATAACAGAGTGAAGTAAGTCCATTCTTCACTTTCAGTCATTTTAACAACAAACAACTGTTGAAAATTAACATTCTTTCATGTACAATTTAATCTTCAAATTACAACAATAAAAACATTTTATTTATAAAAAGCATCATCAACAACATTTAACATTTAACAGTAAGCAAAATAATGTCTAATGTATTAAAATGGAGAAAATAAAGGACAGACGTCATATAAACTTAATTTTAAACTACAGTTTTAGGTTTATAAGCTGTTTAATAGACTAAAGAGTGAAGAATAATTCACTGAATAATATTCTCTGGAATATTAAAATAAGCTATAACAAACAAAACATCGTATTTTATTGCATTTCTAAACTGGTATGTATATCAGAATTATTAAAATGTTTTTGTCATTATAAATTATGAAAACTGCTGACAGCGTGATTTATCTATTTACACAGAACTATACTCAAACTGCGATCGCTTGTGGAGAAAATGAATAATTAATTTCGATAGAGATATATTTATTTAGATGTTTATTGGCAAAATAATGGTTCTATAGTAAATGTTAATATAATTTAGCGCGTTTCAAACAAGTGAATCTTATTCAAAGTTACATGCGGTGGCCGCGCTGGAGCTTCTCCTGAGTGAACAGTGTCCACTGCTCCAGGTGTGTGTGTGTGTGTGTGTCCACTGCTCCAGGTGTGTGTGTGTGTGTGTGTGTGTGTCCACTGCTCCAGGTGTGTGTGTGTGTTTGTGTGTGTCCACTGCTCCAGGTGTGTGTGTGTGTGTGTGTGTGTGTGTGTGTGTGTGTCCACTGCTCCAGGTGTGTGTGTGTGTGTGTCCACTGCTCCAGGTGTGTGTGTGTGTGTGTGTGTGTGTCCACTGCTCCAGGTGTGTGTGTGTGTGTGTGAGTGTCCACTGCTCCAGGTGTGTGTGTGTGTGTGTGTGTGTGTCCACTGCTCCAGGTGTGTGTGTGTGTGTCCACTGCTCCAAGTGTGTGTGTGTGTGTTTGTGTGTGTCCACTGCTCCAGGTGTGTGTGTGTGTGTGTGTGTGTGTGTGTGTGTGTCCACTGCTCCAGGTGTGTGTGTGTGTGTGTCCACTGCTCCAGGTGTGTGTGTGTGTGTGTGTGTGTCCACTGCTCCAGGTGTGTGTGTGTGTGTGTGAGTGTCCACTGCTCCAGGTGTGTGTGTGTGTGTGTGTCCACTGCTCCAGGTGTGTGTGTGTGTGTGTGTGTCCACTGCTCCAAGTGTGTGTGAGTGTGTGCCCACTGCTCCAGGTGTGTGTGTGTGCGCACTTGGATGGGTCAAATGCAGAGAACAAAATTTCACTGCTGGTTATACTCTGTATAATTATGTATGTAAAAAAAATAAAAAAATAAAAAAAATATTCAAAACCGATTTTTTTTTTTTACAAAACCGATAACCGATTATGGTAAAATGCTTAAATATCGGGAGAAATATCGGTAAACCGATATATCGGTCGATCTCTAAAATCTATGCTAATTCACAAATTACCTAAAATGCCATAACAGCGTATCCTTTAGATTGGCAGGTTTGAGCGCAGGAAAATACAATTTATTCTTCATTCAGCATATTTATTTTGTGATGAGCGATGGACCTGGTTGGGAAACCAAATACTAAATTGTTAGATTAATCGATTATCAAAATAATCGTTTGTAGCAGCCCTAGTTCGGAACGACATGGGGGTAAGTGAAAAATTACAAAATGTAAATTTTGGGGTGGAGTATCCATTTAAATGTATTAAAAGTGACAGTAAATAGACTTATAATGTTACAAAAAATTACAATTTTAAATAAATAATGTTCTTTTAATATGATTGTTTTGACAAACATATTAAGAAACATATCTTATAACTTAAAGGAATAGTTCACCCAAAAATGAAAATTCTGTCATCATTTACTCACCCTCAAGTATTTCCAAATCTGTATGAATGTCTTTGTTCTGCTGAACACAAAGGAAGACATTCTGAAGAATGTGGGAAACCGAGCAGTTCTGGGGCACCATTGACTTCCATAGTATTTTTTTCCTACTATGGAAGTCAATGGTGCCCCAAACCAGTCTGATTACAAAATTTCTTCAAAAAATCTTCCTTTGTGTTCGGCAGAACAAAGAAATTGACACTACTTGAAACTACTTGGAACTACTTCAGGGTGAGTAAATTAGTTCATTTTTGAGTGAACTATCCCTTTAAGAGTTATGGCTGCTAAAAATGCAGCTTTGCCATCACAGGAATTAACTACATTTTAAAATATATTGATTATTGAAATAAAAAAAACAATTATTTTAAATTGTAAATATATTTCATAATATTACTGTTTTAAAAAAACATTTAAAAAAATCTTACCAACCCAATAAAGAAAATATAAAAGAAAGAAAGAGCACCTCGTGTCAAAAGAATTGTTCGACACCTGTTGTATAGGAAACAACTGTACTGAGTTAGTTGAGTCTCTACTGCAGTATATATAGTCTATGACTGAGTAATGTGATTGTTTATGTGGTGCTGGGTGTACCATGCAAAGCCCAACATAATTTCTCATGTGGCCACTTTGAGGTTCGTGTCCAAACAACATTCACAGAGGTGGAAAAACACAGCATTAAACCAACACAAATACCACCCATACCAGACCGAAGAACTTTCACTCCTGAACATACTCCTTCAGCTAACAGCCCGTGGGAGAGGCTCTCCAGTCTGGGAGGAGCGCTAATGATCAGTCCTTTCAAACGGGCTGTACCTCTGAGAAGAGCACCTTTGACCTCAAACAAAAGGGAGGGTGTTTTTTATCCTAATCCAAAAACAGCCCAATAGGCCTCATTCTGACATGATTAAGACTGATGTTGAAAGCTTCTGCCACTAAAGCAGCAGAACTAACTAGTCAAAGAGTCTCCAAGAGAGGAAGAGGATCAAGACATGCAGTCTATTTCTAGTCATGAGCACATGGAAAAGATAAATGCCACCTGAACTACAATGTCTGGGGAACATGCAATAAAACAATCATGTATTTATACTGAGGCAAAAAATGTGTCATAAATTGCTGCACATAAACAATTATTTTTCTGTATGTTACACTGATTCATGATTATCACTGTTTTTATTGCTTTAATTATCTATTTTTTATTATTTACTGGAAACTGGCTGCAATTATCATCTTTTTGTTATTATTATAAGCACAAGTTTCTAGGTAAACCTCATTTTGTTCTGTGTCTTACACTTGGACTGTAATGAGTAACTTGAAGCGGATTAAATCGTCCAGAAATCTGAAAGGCTGACCATGACAGTGTCTGACCAGCAGAAAAAGTCACTGTTCCTTCCCACAGCTTTTGACCAGTAAATTCCCATGACCTTTCTAATCAGTTCTGATTACTAGACAAGGACTAAAAAGCATGTAAGAGAAACTGAAAAAAGAGCAATAAATAGAGCCGAGAAAAGGTTCACTATTAAAAAAAGTAAAATTATATATATATATATATATATATATATTAAAAAAATACTTGCTTTTAATTTCTATGACTTTTTCACATTACTTCAAGCATACACTGCAAAAAAAAGTAAAACGCTGTAAAATGCTCAAATAGATATAAGGGGGCATTTTTGTCATTTTACAGTAAACATTGGAGGTAAAAATAAAACATTTATCTTATAATTTACTGAGAAAAACATTTTATGGTACATTTTACAGATTTATTTTTAACAATGTATAAATACATTTTTTATCATTTTAATATGTTCAATTTTGCACAACAATAATATTTTTTACAAATCATATATTCACAAAAACTATTATTTTCATCCTTCATTCTGATCCTTTATCACAAACACTCAGTTTTAGTGCAATTATCATGACTGATTAGTATCACTGCATGCATGGGAAAAAGATCCCTTATAATTCTACAGGTGACTATCATGAGATAATGCCATTGGAAAAGATACAGTTCTCACAGTTCATAATAAAACCACAAAATAAGAGGTATGATTATGCAACTTTGCCTCAATATTTCCCCCAGGTTGTTTTTAAAATCTGAATTTACATTCGGTTAACAAGATGTTTACGCAATTCAATATTCATCTTCTAGTCATCTATCTGCTTTTCTAAAATATGTCAAAGAGAATTTGAGCATAATACCTAAAGCCAGCACTTCCTAAAGCCATATTAATACTCTCCAAATGCCTCATAATTGAAGTTACATCATGAAATCACACTCTGTCCAACTATCCAACTATCATTCTTTATCATTCAATTGTCTATCATACAGATTATAATGAGAAAAATTGACTTATCGCAGACCGAAAAGTAGGATCTTTCCATCTGTTTACCTTCCCTGGGCCCCCATATTCATGATTGTGTGGGGCTGGGCACACGCCAACATTTATGTGTGCGCAAGCACATGGGTTGTTTGATCCGCTGCATTATGCAGTGAGATAGCTCTGAAAACACAATGGCTATTGGATTAGGCCTGAGCACAAGGACAACACAGCTTTCATAGCTATCATCGCCATCCTCATGAGCATGTTACGGGACACAGCGGCCCTCTACCCTGCCCCAGGGCTGCTCTGATGGAAAAACAAACCTGAGCCTACAGACAAAGCTTGCGCACGTGGGCCGGTGAAAGCACAAAGCAAACACACGACATCTCAGATCTCATCTGAAGCGGCTGCCATCGAGACAAACTAGAGAATCAAAGCTGTATGAACCATGAAGTAACAGTCCTATTCAGAAAGTCACAAGCAAATGTACATTTGAGATGAAAAGTACATGGCTTCTTCATGCATTTGGAATCCCATAGTGCCTGTAAATCCCCATAACCAAGGATTCAACATAGTCAAAAGTTTACAAACAGCTGAAGGTCCTCATAGCACGGTAATGCCACCAGTAATCCAGCTGGCTTTAGAATGGGAAATAAACTCCATAAACTGCACTGAACTCCATAAACATGGCATACAATACATCATTGGCCTAATAAAGGCTTCAAACGAGGATAAAAGGTCAGTCAAGGCCAGATGAGATGGATCAGGGCACACTCGGACAGGAGAGGCTGGTGAGATCTGAAAGCGCAAGATCAAGAGGAACATCAAGGACTCAAAAACAAAACACTGAATGAATGCACACATCTGGACCAGACAATATATGAAAGGCAGGAACTTTAAGAGAGCTTCCAACCGCAGAACGATAGTATGAATAAAGGGCATTGAAAAGCAGAGACAGAAAACAAATTGTCCAATGGATTTCATCTTTCAGTCACAGGAATGCCAACTGATGACATTTCTGAGATGGATGACATAACTTATTATCAGAAAAACACATACTTATCATTTAGATATAATTTGCTGCGTTGCTGTGTGTCACTAAGAGGTCAAGCAGAGAAGACCATCGAAAAGACTCTAAACCAGGGGTCATTGTCCACATGGCAGAACATCAAAGATTAAAGACTGACAGTCTGTCAGTCCATCAAAACCTGTTACATAACCACATCTTTCATCAGTCTTCCACTTATTCTGTTATTTGTGCAGCTTCACTTCTGCATGTGTGTGTGTGTGTGATTGTGAAAAAATCTTCCCTCTGTCTTTAATCCATCTTACTAAACCTCCAGATGTCCAGAAGGCTGAACGTGACTGCATCTAACTGAGGGAAAACATAGTATTCTCACAGACAACAAAACACTACAGAACACACCTTAATAGCTCACATAAACAAAAAAATACAGGTAGGATCATGCAACTTTGGCTCAATAATTCCCCTCAGGTTGATCTCAAAATCTAATTGGCACATGGTTAAAACACACACACACACACACACACACACAAAACAATTCACATTGCTCTTCAACAGTTCCCTTCTTCCAAACTTCGTCTGCGATCAACTGAACCTAGTGTCACCACTTTCATAATTACCAATCTTAATGTTTTTATTTCTTGAAAAATCATAGAATGTGATTATGTTAATGGCATTACAGTGACAGCTAAATATATAAAATAAAAACAGATAAGCAGCTGTATATATGTACATTCAGAAAAGTCTTTAATGTTGTACAACAGTCAATATGGTATGAATATACTGCATCTCAAGTAAAAATATTTCTGTCTAGTAAATATTTTTAATTCACCCCTATTGGTATATATAACAAAAAGGACCCAGCATGTGACACTTTGTACCCAGGGCCTAGTACAAACTGGCTTTTTTACCCTTTTGGAATTCTGGGTACTCTTTTGAACTCAGTGCTCTGGCTGCACCATACCTTGCCCTCTGGACATACTTTACTAGCTGTGCCTGAACAGAGATATATTTTGGAGTGCTGGGTGGGGATGAACTAATAAAACATGTTGCAGGGTTTGCAATGTGGCTGTTTGCACACATTGGATTTGCGCACTAAGATGCTGTATCAGCCAGGCATCATCATCATCATCATCAAAAAAAAAAAAATACAACTGTAGATGTTTCATCAGTGTTGTAAATACCTTAATAACTAATGCCCTTTCCTAAGGCCACTCATACACATGTGAGAGGGCCTCATGCTGGGAAAAATGTCCCATTTACAAGCAGAAAGAGTCAATCATACTTTCACATGTCTAGGCCTGATGTTATCTGACTTTAATCCTCATGGCTTTTGCAAGCTTAAAAATCCCAGCACTTATACGGGTATATTTCCTGTTTCAAAGGGATGAGCAAAGAAAGAAATGCAACTAAAACATTGTAAATGGACATCAGGCTTTGCAGGTTTAAGTTCAATGGCTGACTACTGTAGTCCTTCTGGACTGTCTCTTAAATCTCAAGCAAAAAAATACACATAAATAATTTTGCATTGACAATTCTGTAATATCAGTTTCATTATTTACATGTTATTATTTATGACAATCTACACTATCAACCCTCTACAATGTGAGTAAATCACTCGCTTATGCGACTAAATTTCACTCTGGATGACTAAATGATGTTTAATATTAGCCAATGTCTAATACATTCTCAGATTTGATTAGCCAGTTTGTGAGTTGGAGGTTAAGTATAAGTTTAGCACAGATATATTTACTCGCGGAACACTGATTGAGCGCTTCAGAGTTTCACTCTCCAACAAAAATTTAACAGGCGATCTGTGCTGTTTTTTAGTTCATCTCAATGGAAGCGCAGCACACCTGTATTTGATGTACCGTGAACTCTAGGCGCACGACACGCAGTCGCTTTGGTGAGAGCAAGAGAGAGTCTTACATACAGGTGCATCTCATTCTCAATAAATTAGAATGTAAATACAATTTACAATAGTAAATTGGTGGGTTTTTGTTAAATGTGAACCAAAATCATCACAATTAACTTTACTTCAGTCTGTGTGCATTGAATTTATTAAATACATGAGTTTCACAATTTGAGTTGAATTACTGAAATAAATGAACTTTTTCACGACATTCTAATTTATTAAGATGCACCTGTACATGCAGAATTGACGCGCTACATGTAAACAATATTCTTTGTTGTATTCTTTGTTGTATTTTCTCTTTGTTGAGTTCCTTTGGACTTTTTCAGCTTTTAAGAACTGCCGGGTTTTCCGTCTGTGGGCGGAACTAATGCGCAAACGTCAATCTCTTTGGCTGGCGCTCACCTATTATCGTTCCTGTTTTGATTTCAGCAAATCAGCTTGAGTGAACGCAAACGGCCTGATTAAATATTCATGAATCCAGCAGCTCATTAACCCTTTAAGATTCCTGTAAAATTTGCCTAAAACGCCTAAAAAAGGCATACCCAAAGTAAATTGCATGCTGTTCTTGGGCCATTTGGATGATATGCATGGTGTTGGTCTCCTTTGAAAGGTGACACTCTGAGGTTTGTTTCTCAGAATCACTGTAAGTCTTACTGATATTGAGTAATAGCACTTTGAATACACTAAAAAAAGAAAATAATAATTTTTTTGTAAATAGAAGCCTGCAGATGACTATAGCTGGGAGGTATGAACTGGAAAATACATTGGGATCACAGAATGAAGCCTTATCAAGCAAAATTTCACATTTGATAAACAATATATTAGAAAATTATTGTTTTACTCATGTTTATCTAATTTTATGTCTAGGCGCTTCCAAAAAAATTACACTTGGGAGACTCCAAACGATCCTTTGTAACCAACGACACATACAATGCTGTAATTCTTGAATGCTATAATGTACAGTCATCATTTTGGGCTCTAATGAAAGGTTACACTTAGAGCTATTAAATTTCTCATTCAGATTCACTGTCAATAATTGCTGACACATAGTAACTGAAGCAGAAACACATTATAGTGACATTTATTTATAGAATCCAAAATGTGTACACTTTTAAAATTACATATATATTTATAATTTATAATCTAAATACATTTTGTCCCATATTTCTATTTCTGTACATAGTACATTATTTAATTTGTGTTTTTTTTTCTTATATTGGTGTTATATTGCATCCCTACTGTGTTATTCCTATGTATGTCTGTACTATCTTGCATGTCTGCATTATGTCAACACAAAGTGGTCTGATAAAGACACTGATTGTACATGCTGTGTTTGTTGTATCTTAAAATGGTTTACATAGTTGAAATCACAAGAAACTCAGCTTTCCATGGATATATGACATGTTCAAATATTTTATGTTTTTTATGTCTGACGACTTTACCCTGTCACCACTTGGCGTCCCGCCGGCAGGACGGCGTATGCTTGATTCTTAAAGGGTTAATCCTTAGTGCGTTTTATACTGATCTTTTTAGTAGAATTCATATTATTATTATCTTCTTATTAGTATTATTGTTGTATTATTATTGTTAGTTTTTACCCATTTTTTTAACAGAAACACTGAATAACCAAAAAAGCACCACCACCAGTCCTAAATTCTGTTCTTCAGTTAAAATGTCTATCTATTCATACATGGTTACTAAATTTTAATTCTAATTACTTTAATTCTAATTATCATAATGTCATATTATAATGCTTGACTGACTGATGTTAAGAGTGCACTTTCAAATATTTTAAAAGCTGTACCATTTTACAAACATATTTACATTTACATATTTAGCAGACGCTTTTATCCAAAGCGACTTACAGTGCATTCAGGCTATACATTTTTTTGTCAGTACATGTGTGTTCCCTGGGAATCGAACCCACAACGTTTGCGCTGCTAACGCAATGCTCTACCACTGAGCCACAGGAACACAGGAACATATACAGTATATATACAGTATATTACAGAGCATGTATATATATATATATATATATATATATATATACAGGGCTCTAGACTAACTTTTTTTCTCAGGTGCACCAGCACAAAAGTTAGGTGCACCCAAATTTTCGTATAGGCAATATTGACTAGTAAACGATTAACTAACAATGTGGTCAACATAACGTTCTTTATTTGAAGCACAATTCTACAAGAAAGGTAACTTACAGAAAAAGTTTTGGTGCTTAAAGTGCTTAAAGTTAAAACATCTCAAGATAAATGAAATAAAATTAAATCTAAATAAAGTGTTATAAGGGCGTAAAACTGAACATCTCGTGGCTCAGTGTCTTATGGACTATCCTCCATTGCAGTCACATGCCCCTCGGATGGCCAGCTCCTGAAGTTTGGCCTTCTTGATCTTTGGCCTATGCTAAACCAGCTGGCCACACTCTCTCTAGCATCAACATCTTCCAGACTTGCCCCCTCTACACTGATTCTTATCAGATCTTCCACTGTGTGTGACTGAAGGGATGCTCTAGTGCAGTGCTTCTCAAACCCCCCCTTAAACCTATAAAAAAATCCAACGCCCCCATCCCACATCAGACTACCAAATAATTTCACTAAACATTATGAAATAAAAAGTATTAAAAGAGGAAAAAAAAATACCTGGTCTGTCTGTGCTCATACTGTATTTTAATTAGGGATGGGTATCGTTAAGCTTTTAACGGTATTACTCCTCTAATCGATCCGGTACTTTAACGGTATTCTTATCTGTACTTTTTATTTATTTATATATACACACACACACGCACATGCACACATATATACATATATACATACATCTATAATTATATGATAGATTAGCAGCTTAATTAACATTGCTTTATATTCTGAAATGTTAAATAAATATTTAATTAAATAAATATAAAACATCAATTTGTAAATGCACCAGTGTGCAGGCATTTTTAGTGTTTTATATACATAAGATACAGTAAGAACATGAACAAAGAAACAACGTTAAACAAACCGACAAATATACCTTTTGTCATACCATAATGTTCAGGTAAGTAATAGCTACAAAATAAATCTGAAAGTGATCAAATGTAAATGAACAATGCATAGTTTTCACTATATGTATTGATATATTAATGCTTATTAAAGCTATAACTTTATTCAGATTAAGAGCTGTGAGTGATTTTCTCTTTGCATTTCGTTCTTTGATTAACATTAATGAAGCACCAGTCTGTCACTAAAACAAAATATTGACCCACAATTTTCTCCCAACTTTTCCTGTTCACTTTAAGACATAAACTGTGTTTAAGGTAATACTCTCCAAGCCGGCCATTTTACATGCTTTGTGTGTATTTGATCGTTTGGACGCGTCTGAAGCTCAAAGTGTACTTTGCTTGTCAGTTTTGGAGCGCGCCGTGCACACGCGCACACACACACACACACACACACACACACACACACACACACACACACACACACAGTTCAGCCTGAGGAACAGCATCTCTCGTGCAGATTGTACTTTCAACATTTTATTATCAAACATGTCCAGCAATTTAGTAACTATAAAGATGGCATTTTACAACAATCGACAAACGATTGATCTGATTCTGACGTTAAGGTTTGGTCAGGGAGGAACGAATGCGCCCCGCTGTGAAGGGAAAGAAGTTGTGCTAGAAGAAACGCAGCTATAATCCTTAGAAGCCAAAATAAAATAAAAACCCATTAAATAAACTTAGTTTAATATAACAGCCACAGGCCTAAAGTGTAAGCATGTTTTAATGGTTAGTTCTCTCTTCTATCATAAACAGGGCTTTCATGTTGCGCGTGCTGAAACGCATCCACGTGAGCGATCTCGCTTCTGATTTGGGAATAGCAAAAATGCATCATAGACAAAAGTTTGGGGTCCGCCCTTCACTATCTCTGATTGTTTTAGACCACGATATGAGCCCAATGTGTGTTTGTTGTTGAAGCACAGGGAGACTGAGTCGCGGATACTTTTTTTCTTTTCTTGAACGGCTGGTCGCACAGGTGCGCCCTCAGATTTTCTTTAGTCGCACACTTGAGAAATTAGGTCGCACTCTAGAGCCCTGATATATATTAGAGATGCACCGATTGACCGGCCAGTGATCGGAATCGGCCGATTTCTTTCGATTCCGAGCCGATCCTTTTATTTCCAGCGGCGCAGGCAGAGACGCCACGACTAATAGTTGCGTGTAAACACGTCGTTTTCACGTGAGAATGATTCTAATTTTAATGGCATTCAGTGTAAACGGCGATTGATAATGTATTTATGTCGTGCCAGATGAGGCTTGAACAGCCTGAGTGAGTGTGTGAGAGAGACAGCACATACTGACTGACTAGTTGCGATCAAAGCCACAGCAGAACTGTTGTTTCTCCGAGCAACAAGCAGGTGTTTGTTTACTGAATGAATCCACGTGTTTGAATGAATCGAGTGAGTCAATTGATTCCGTTGCCCATTCATAATCAAAGCCAATTGACTCGTTTCTGAATGAATCAGCCGTTTGAATGAATCGGTTGAATTAATTAATAAATGACGCTCATTATAACAGACTTTTTTTTGCTGCCGCCTACTGGTGGTTTAGTCATATTTAAAAGTATCATTGCATTTTTTTCAACATTTATTTGTATGTTTAAAAAAAAATATGTACAACTTTAATCTTATAAAATTATTTATGCATTTGAAATGTTGCAGTGTAAATGCATCTAATACCACTTCAGATACAGCTTCTGTTTCCTCAGCAGCGGAAATATAGAGTTTGTAAATATACTAATTTCATTCGAATGGTAAAACTACAGTTTTTTATTATGCTAACTTAATTATTTGAAACAGTAAGAATCTGATGTGAAAGATGACACATTTAATAAGGTTAGGGGAAAGAAATTACCATTTGTAAACAGTGGGAAATTACATGTTTTGTTACATAAAGCAACTCATATTAAGTTAACTATTTCTTCCTCTTTCCAGTAAAAGACACTTTACTTTGTAGTTGTTCAAAATGAGAGAATATCTGTAACTCAGTCCAGATTGGGGTAATTTTAACGTTTAATCATTTATTTTATTATGTAAAAATGTTTTAGTTGAAATTTGCATAGATGTTTGTTTGTATATGCTGTCAATTATAGTTAATTGTATAAGAATATTACCAGCAGTGAAATGTAAGGGTGTTTGTGTGTGTGTGTGTGTGTGTGTGTGTGTGTGTGTGTGTGTGTGTGTGTGTGTGTGTGTGTGTGTGTGTGTGTGTGTGTGTGTGTGTGTGTGTGTGTGTGTGTGTGTGTGTGTGTGTGTGTGTATAACTTCCAGCCACTGCTGCATACATCAGAGGCTGAGGTCTGGTGGTCAGGGAATGAAAGAATAGTTTTGCTGTTTTCCCATGCTGAGTGCTCCGGAGGTCAAAGGTGACGATTTTCCCTGGGTCTGGCTTTGGGTTGGACTTGGACCCAGAAATCCCTTCTGAGTCCATGCATACAAAACGCACCAAACAAAGAGAGCAAAGGCAAGAAAGAGAAGTACAAAAAGGTATTCCCGATCACGAGAAAAACAAGGAATTATGACCCTCTAAAAATATCTCGATTTTGTTTATTTATTTATTCAATAATAATTATAGTAATAATTAGATTATATTTTGCAGAGTGTATTATTGTGCTGATATCTGACTACTGTGGACAGCTTCAGTTTTTGGTATTCTTCATATTCTGTGTGGTTAGTTCACATCAGTGATTAATTAATCTTTTCATTTAAGTTTAATTAAATGTTTACATTTAATAAAGCATTTTTTTTCTAAAAGTGTACATCTTTTGAGTCAATTTTGTTACATTTAATCAGTCAATTACACATTTAGGCTGTTACCAAACAAATGAAACCAGTATCATCAAAATTAATCTTTGCAGAAGTTGTATCTGAAGGTGTTTAGATGCATTTACACACTATTTGATGCAGCTAGGACGGACATGGACTGCTTTAACCAGTTACAAATGCCAAATGTTTCGGCATTTTAAACATAAAACACTGAATACTGATATTTAAAATTATATTTAAAAAAAAAATAGACTTTAAATGTGAAATTAAAACCGCTAGTAGGTGGCAGAGAGTCACTGGTAATAAGTGAATCATCACGACTGAATCGAATCATTTAACGATTTAATCATTCAGTAACGAATCACCGTCATGTTGCTCAGAGATGCAAAACAGAGCTGTAGTTGTTTGGAATTATTTTCTGTCAGCGAAATGGAACAAAAACAAGCAATATGGTGTCTAAAACGTAAGTCTCTATTAACTTATTGTTAAATGAACTGTTGTATAAAATCAATATCACATTTGTAATCATGCTTAGTTTTTACGGAAAAACGGCACTCTTTGTGTGATTTGAACTATATGAAATGTCTGCCCACATATCTTGAATTTTGCGATATTTCTTAATGCATTTTAATAATGTATGCGTGCACTCTGTAGGTGTTTTGTTTGGTTTTTGCACAACTCGATATTGTCAAATTGCACATCGTTAAAACAACAATTACGATATTATCACAGACGGTGTGCGATATATATCGTCTGTGATAATATCGTAATTGTTGTTTTAACATTACACCAGTACAAACTCATGTTCTGTGAGTATATTTGTTAGTTACTTGATAAAAATAATCACAGAACATGAGTTTTAACTGTTTATATAAATGCACAAACCCACTGACATTACAACCAGACAACAACGATAACAACCACAGCTAAATGAGTCCTAATTAGACCTCTGAGGATTGTAGTGTAAACATACACAATCAGAGAACACAGCAATCGCTGATCTCTAAACACACTGGTGTTATCATTTACTTACTGATAAACTGTAAGATAGCGAAATAGAGCACTATTGTTTGTGTGATCAACTCTACCCTTTCAGACCATCATATGCAAAACAAAGTCAAGCAGCGGACCTAGAAAAAGCCTGAGTGGAGCAGACACACGCATGCTAAAAATATCCAGAGAAGACTGAAAGAAATTCCACAGCTCAGAGGGAGATTGTGTATGTTTGTATGTGCTTGGAAACTGACAGTGTTACAGTAATAAAACAATCTATTATACTCTAACAGAATTGCATCTTCCAAAGAAGGCTGTAAATCATGTTGTGAGCGAGACTATTATTGAACACTTGGTGTGGTCAAGTGGTTAAGACAATTTGGGCTGGTAACCAGAAGGTTGTAGGTTAAGCTTGTGACTGTTATTTTAAAGACTGTATTGTAATTTGCTTTATAAAAAAGTGGCTATTAAAATGCTAACTGTATGCATACTCATTAACCTATTCATGTTGTGCATTACAATTTAAAATAGTAAAACATAAAAAAGCAACAGCAAAAAAATGTATGTTCTGCAAAGTAAAACTGTTTCTAATGCAGTCTGTAAAAATGAAGGAACTTAGGATCTTCAGCTTGATTCATCATCAGGTGTTTCTCCTTTAAGGCCAACAGTAGTTGACCTTGCCCTAACAACTTCGAGCTAAGCTATACACAGACACGTACTTTGAACTCTGACCTTTAACAAAAAAAGCCCTTAATTTGAAATGTAATGTGTTTTACTTCAGTATATAAGGATTAAAAAGCTGTTCCAATCCTATTTCAGCTTTAGCCTAAAGCATATGAAAACAATTAGTGATCGACCGATATTGATTTTTTATAACCGATACCCGATATTCAGAACCGATATTTATTTACTGTTATAAAGTAAATAAATAACAGAGTGAAGTAGGCTTGCCGCGATAGACGTGACGACGGTTATACTGGTGTTAAGCCTGCAACACTGTTACATTACTTGCTCACCGTGGCACCGTCCCCCACTGTCATTTAGATTGTTTTTATAGTAATACAAATAAATTTGTTCAGATAGAGGACACTAAAATTAAAACTGACCGCGGCTGCTAAATGCAGTGCACCGAACGAAGAGAGTCTTGCATCACAGCAGTCGAGGTCTGCATTGCCGGCTGTCCCGACCAGATTTCTTGCCGCTGTCCTTGAAGGACGTGCAATTTTTTCCCTTTTTTGTATTATGCTTATCCTATCATTTTAAATGACAGACTGTGTCGAATTTATTTATTTTTTCTCTGCTGCACTTTTCACTGTGTTAACAGCAAGATGTTAAATGAATTTAGTGTTTTGACAAGACTAATAAAATAGCTATTAGGCTAAACCTTCATTTTTTTCCTATTGTGTTGTAGGCTAAATGTTAGAATAAACGAATTATATCCTGACAAAACAAATTATAATAGGGATTACAATTTTTATATAACTTTTTTCCTCTCTGTGAAACTTTATTCCGTGTTGGCAGCAAAATGTTATTGACATTTATCAGTCAATAAATTCAAGACTCTTGACAAGACGAATAAAATAAATACACTTTTGTGCAGACTAAACTTTTATTTGTTAGCCTAGCTCTCTTTCTTTCAGCAGAAATGTGAACAAACAGAATATATCGCGGGAGCGGGTGTGTGCGGAATAAAACCTAAAATAGTCCCGCGCAGACCTCTACATCACAGATCAGATTTCATTTATCACGTGAAGAGAGATGACTGACAAGAAGAGTGAGGTGAGAGACAAGACGATGCGGAAGAGTTTCAAAACCAAATGTAAAAGCGCCCGTTTTAAACTGTTGACTTCTGAGTCTGACATATAAGTCAAGGAGAAAACTCACCGAGATCTACCAAGTGAAAAGTAAATAAATGATCAAATACACATTAAATAAATAATTAAAAAGGCTTGTTGTGATGTATCTTTATGTTGCATTCATTTAATAATAATACATAAAATAGTGTTTTATTATTATTCCCTATTCACGTCGCTGTATTCAACTATATACTGAGCTGTATTCAAACAGAAATATGATGTTATAGAGATCGAGAGCACACATACACGGTTCGTTTGCGCATCATTTATAACGGACACAGCGCGCGCCTAATGCACGATCATGTCACTGTAATCAGCTTTACCATGATTACAAAACTTGCCCATCCAAACGTGTGTGTACTAGTGTGACACTGGCTTCTGTTATCCAGCGAGAGCTGTAGTTTGTGTATCATGTTCTCATACAGCGGTTCAGTCTGAATTCACACAGCGCCATGAGAACCGTATTTCTCCTCCTAAACACAGAATACGTAGAGAGGTGAATACGATCTATTACCCCGCCCTGATCTAAGTGATAATGTAAAAAAAAAAAAACATTCGTTTCTCATTTATTTGGTTCCACAGTATTTGCTGATTTTTATTTTAAACACTGCTTGACGCCGAATTGCTGCTGATATTAAACGCAAAATAAAACGCACGGCGCTTACAGGCTTATTTAAAACCTAAGGAAAAGAGGGAAAAGTCAAACAAAATATCAACTTCATTTTAAAAACTACAGTTTTAGGTTTATAAGCTGTTTAATAGGCTAAAGAGTGAATAATAATGCACTGGATAATGTTAATTCACTGAATAATATTCTCTGGGATATTGAAATAAGCTATAACAAACAAAACATCGTATTTTATTGCATTTCTTAACTGGCATGTTTTGTCAGAATTATTAAAATGTTTTTGTCATTCTAAATTATGAAAACTGCTGACAGCACGGTTTATCTATGCATTTACACAGAACTATACTCAAACTGCGATCACTTGTGGAGAAAATAAATAATTAATTTCGATAGAGATGTATTTATTTAGATGTTTATTGGCGAAATAATGGTTCTATAGTAAATGTTAATATAATTCAGCGTGTTTCAAACAAGTTAATCTTGTATAAAGTTACATGCGGTGGTCGTGCTGGAGCTTCTCCTGAGTGAACAGTGCTCCGGGTGTGTGTGTGTGTAATTGGATGGGTCAAATGCAGAGAACAAATTTTCACTGCTGGTTATACTCTGTATAATTATGTATGTGACCAAAAAAAAAAAAAGAAAAGAAAAAAAAAAAATTCCAAACCGATATAAATTTTTTACAAAACCGATAACCGATTATGGTAAAATGCTTAAATATCGGGAAAAATATCGGTAAACCGATATATCGCTCGATCTCTAAAAACAATGGCCCATTTCTGATTAACTTGAAGTCACAAACCAGCCCATCATGACAGTCCCCTGGGTATGATTAAGCATTGACAAACAGTAGTAATGAGTCAAAGTCTAACTCCTTCCCGTCTGAAACTATTAGCAGGACAAACAAGACATTACGACTCAAAGAACAAGAAATGAATCAATTCAGGTTAACCAAATCTGGCATTATAAACAAACTGAGGCGCAGAGAACGCAAACAAACCTTTCTAATGATATTAACTCATCCTCTTTATCTTCTTAATCAGGGATGTACTTAAAAGATCATATAATTCAAATTGACATCCTTTTAAAGACTAAAGACCTCATATTTATACCAACAAAAAATGCAACCTGAACATAGGTGTGGAAAAAAATTCTCACACACAACCTGATACTCATTTGGAAAAATGTGTCTCAAATTTGCAAGAAGTGTGACACAGAATTCATATTGAAACAAATTTACTCAATATTTTCAATCACATATTCTCATTGAACACAAAGTGACAGTGTCTGCTATCTATTCCAACCCTTATGAGCATTTGTAATTACAGTACTAATTTGTGATTTGATATAATATGTACCATCTGACATGCGCAAAAACATACTGTAGGTAAAATGTCACCATGAAGGTCCACCCCTAACCCCACTCCTAAATCTAACTCCAATGGCGTGTACGCTGATCATTAAAACATGTTAAAATTAGATTGTATGCATTCATACGAATTCTCAAACAGTTGAACAAATTGTAAAATGTTTAAGATTGGCATGAGACTGTTTTAAGTCACACATCCTGTGTATTGTTACATGGCATTGTCTTAAGGGCAGGACATCCAAAGAAGAGCTCTCCCTGTGAGAACCTTAATTCACCTTCACTGGTGACTCGTGTTATTTGTAACATTTGCAGTACCTGAACTCAACCCTCTTCGATTAGACAGTGGATGGTAACATACCAGGTTACACTATACATACAATATCAATTAACTACATGTACTTACTATTTTAGGATTGGGGTTTGGCTTAGGGTTAATTGCATGCAATTATGCATAATTAATTGTTATTATAATAGTATGTAGAGGTAACATGTGTAACAAGCACACCTTAAAATAAAGTGCACATAACTTAACTTATATAAAACCTGTTGTATAACAGCAAAAAAAGTTGAAAACAATGGCCTGTTTGCTCATGTATACTGTACTTTCCATGAATATACACTACCGTCCAAAAGTTTGGGCTTGGCAAGATTTATTTTTCTGAAGAAAAATGTTATGCTCTGTCCGCAATTATCTGTTGAAAACAGCAATATTGTGAAATGTATAAATATATATTTTTTCTATTTAACACTGAATTTTCCACATCAATGCTTTTGTAATCTGTGGTAGCCTACTACATGATCATTCAGAAATCATTCTACTATGCTGACTTGGTGCTCAAGACATTTCTTAAACGCTAAAAACAGTTGCTCTGCTGATTATTTAGATTTTTTTTCTGGAGACATTGATGAATAGAAAGTTCTGGAGAACATATTTTTGAAATATAAATATTTTGTAACATTGTTATTAATGCCCTTACTGTCACTTTTGATCAATTTACATTGAATTTAAGCATATTTCTTGAAAAAAAAACTTTTAAGATCTATATAAACCTTAGAAGTGCATATATCTCTATGCACCCCAATGAAGGTGTCCTGGAGGGGGTTTCTGCTGTAGGGGTGTCGGTGGGCGCAGATGGTACGTTAAAGCAGATCTATCACGTCTGACAGATCTTCGACCCTTAAGGACAACTGCATTCTCTTCACCTCAAAGCATTACACCAACATAACGCCATGTGCTTGTCCCATAACATTCACACCCGCCTTTTGTCTTGCGGACTCAATCCATCGTTCATTCTGAGTGCAGCCTTTCAAACGTACATTTAGCATTCAATGGCTGCTATTTGATATGTGTTCTTCAGAATCAATAATCACGTAAAAGCTTCTAACTTTCATCAATAAGTCATTAACAAACATACTTTGTGTCACTGCTAAACAAATCCTGAAATATTGACATACTGTAAATTATATGAATCAAGTTTTATGTTTATTATTAACTGACGAGCTGCTGTATATGTGTTATTGACTTGTTCATTAAGGTATTATACACTAAAGTAGGCAACAAATAGAAGATTGAAACTTTAAACTTACGTATTTGAATGGTTTTGGGATCAAGCTTGCACACGGTGAGCTGTAATCTGTCCAAACGCACTTGAATAGTTGATGTCCTTTGCGTGACCAACACAGCCTGAGTCTCAATTCCCAGGAATATGTCACTGGCATGCCGCGATAGATCGGACAGTTGATGTAAAATGCTGGTGAGCGTATGACAACAAACTTCTTCCAAAGAAGAGAACAAAACAGGTTTGCGCACTCTGCGACCGTCCGGCGTCGTGAAGCTCTTCTCGGAGCCTCCGCTCCCTCTCAACCTGCTCACCAGCTCTGGCTCAACGGTTCTCTCGGGGAACGGCATTCTAAATCGAGTTTAAATTTGAGATGAGCATCGGGTTGAGGGGATTTAAAATCCAAACGATGTATCCCAGAAGTTGCCGTAAGAAGAAAGTCTGCTTACCAAAGGTCCCGCCATAATTTTTTTTGAAAGATGCAGAAGCAGTTTGGGACGTTGCCACTGATTTTTGGGAGCATCGGGGAACATGAGTTTGAAAGCAGTGAGTGTTGAGCGAGTCGAACCGAAAACATGAAGAGAAAGTATATGGAAAAACACGGACACGCTTCCCAACCACCTGTAGGAACTGGAGCTGGATTGGCGAGTCCACAGCGCTGTGAGGGAGGTTACCTGCCTTTAGCGTCTGCTGCCTGGAAAACCCGCGGTGGGTGCCACGGTTCTCACGGACTTCGAGGCTCTTTATTGCATTTCAAATCAAATCAAATCAAATCACTTTTATTGTCACATCACCACAGCACAAGTGCCTTGGTGAGTGAAATTCTCGAGAGCGTGCTCGAGACAGTGCAAAAAAACAAAACAACAATTTACATATGGACAGTACCTATACTTAAAAAGACTGTACAGAAGACAATGTGCAAAAAAACACATACATATACTAATTTTCAGTTATCTACAGGGCATTTTAATAATTCTGAGTTATTTTTATTTTTATTAGTAAAAAAATAAAATACCTACATTATTTAAAATATAAGTATTTTATTTTTTTATTCAATGTCAGATAAATGCTGACAGTCTTACAAAGATTTGATTCTAATATTACATAAGAAAACAATTATTTCAAGCATTTTCAAAAGAAAAACACAACAACTAAATATTTGTTCTGTGTTTAAAGATAATCATATGCTCGGTATACGTTACGAAAAATACGTTAAAATACGTTTTAATAAAACAAAGTGCTAAAATAAACGGTAAATATCAAGATATAACAAACACTTGTTATCCTTTAACATTTACAGCACTTCAGAACTACAGTTCAATAGTACAGTAGTTTAAGTATGAAATAGTTTATTTACAGCAGTACATTTGTTCTTAAAACTTGTGGAATCAAAAAACTATTCACGGTTCATTATATTAATCTACATGTGTCGATATTTTTGAAATAAATATTAAATAAATAGTCAATGTATAACCAGTCTATTTTCTTTGTGAAAGGAACAAAAGCTGGTGTTTAGAAATGCCCGCGTTTCATATCTAAATCTATACTATAGCTCCATCTTGTGGCTGTAAGTGTGGTATGCTCTTAAAAAACAAGCCCAGAGTTCCAGGAAGGATCAGATATGTTTTTTGTGTTCTGCTGAAGTGTTAAGGAAGTGGACTATTGTTTTTGTGGCAATGGAACCAGCTGAGGCTTCATTTCTGGATGGGAGTGATAGTATTCATTTTCCTGTTAACATTGAGCCTGCTGAAACTTCCTCTTGCATAG
This sequence comes from Oxygymnocypris stewartii, assembly GCA_003573665.1. Classification (NCBI taxonomy): domain Eukaryota; kingdom Metazoa; phylum Chordata; class Actinopteri; order Cypriniformes; family Cyprinidae; genus Oxygymnocypris; species Oxygymnocypris stewartii. Next base: position 66,330 of record QVTF01019496.1, read on the forward strand.
GGAAATCATGCCCTGTGACTGATGAGTCCCAAACTGCCCCAGGCTACCATTATTATAGCCTTTGTTTTTAAATGCAGACTCATTAATGAACACAACGAACTGTACTGATTGATGAGTGCTGGGGAAATTCTTATATATCAAGGATTTTTCTTACATGATGCTGACTTTTATTTGGGTGAAACGTATTGCTTCTTTAACACTATGTATTTATTTCACAAAATGTGGTTTTCTTTCCTGTAGGCCTATCTGTCAATATGGGCCAACAGCATAAATCTTTCAAAACAATGTGTCAAGTAGTTATAAAATAAAGCACCATCTATAGAATATTCAGGCCAAAAATAAATACATTTAAATTTGTGTTAGTGATGATTAAATAAAATAAATGTTATCTATATAAAACATTGTGAGGTTAGGTGCTCTTAAAATGTGTGAGTGAAATTATTTTTTACATAATTAAGTGAAAGAGTAAGGGTATACCAAAACACATTTTAGTAACGAGTTTCAGTGGATATGTTGCTATATACAAATTGGGCATAGTAGAACATGTGATACCGCATTTCTCAAGAAATAGTGAACAGGTATTGTAACACATCGTCTGAGTATGTGAAACATGCACATGACTAGAAGGGCATCAGAAAAGAATCAGGAGGTACATACAGAGGAACGCAAGTTTAATCAAATATACAGGACACTCATTCTTGAATGCATACAGATCAGATCACACTAGCGAAAGAATACAAAAACACTTCTTCATGCCTTTATGGTAAGAAAATCACCGGAATTTCCACTTTAAATATGAAGACAATTTTCAGATCAGTTACCCTATTGCTCGTTGTCTTTTCCCCAAAATCTGTACTTTTAGTACCATGCCAAACATTACTCTTTCACTATACAAAAGGCCTGAAGTCAGCATTAGAAAAAGAAAAATACATGGAAAGAATAAACACGGGAACTTTTGTAACCAATCGACTGTACATGTGACATTAATGTTGTCTTTGGGCAGCTTTAGTCTCTATGAACACTGAATCATCACAGCTCTTAACGCTCCAACACACCGCTTTATTCATCAAGTGAACACAGTGTAACAGCATCTGCATCTGGACAATGTTAAATCACAGTTGGATAGCAGTGACCTGCATTACACAGGCGTCCTGACACAATCATGAAAGCGACACATTTCACTCAACGATACAGCCAGTGAAGAATCCAGAATGGCTAGAGCGGATATTTTTTGAAGAAAAGAAGTCTGCAAATCCCCAGGAACTCCACTGTACTAATCTTCAATGCACCGAGCAGTCCAATAAATAAGAGAAAAAGTTAATCAGCAACTCAAATGCAGCTTTTGATAGTTAGTCTCAATCAGCTATACAAACACTTCTTTATTAATATAATGACAATGAGAAATGCTTGTTATGTCTACCATAGAGAACCAAGTATAAGACGAGTAGAAATTTAAAATCAATATACATTAAGTTTGAAGTTCTTACATGGCTGTTTGTAACTACATGCATAAAGCAACAAAGAAATGACCGAACTGAAAGGCAAGAATATTTCAAACTACTAGCTGTGCCATATTAAAAGTCAATACTGATAAATCTCGCATTGACGACATATGCAAAACTAACCGAAAATACAAAATAACTAACACAGACAATAAATCTGGGGCTCTTTAGAAGCATAGAAGTGAATTATGGAGAGATGGGATGAATGTTATATGACTTACAGACACAAACATGACCCTACTCTACCACAGAGATGAATAAATATTAAACATTTTAGACAATCCATCTGGTTTAGAAAATGCTGTAAAATCTCTTCTCTTAAAGGCCTCGAGATCCACCTTTGCATTGTTAGAAAAGTCCGTTCCATTCATTTTATCTCACACTCACCGATGCTTCAGTTCTGTGTGCTGATAGGAGGAAAACATGAGTACAGATGCACTCCATTGGCTGATTTACTCAGGGATTACCTAATAAGGAAGTACTCCAGGAGAAAGGTGAGTTAGTGTTTGCTCCATTGTTTGTTATCTAAACATGTCGTTTGTAGGCCGTTTTAATGAGGACGCACTAATTTGTCCTGAACCTCTTTGGATGACATTAGAAGTTAGAATATCAAACACAAAATCATAGAGTACATCTTTTAGAGTGCAAAACAGAGGTGCCAAGCACATGGCCCATTCCTTCTTGACTCAAACAGCATGACAGACACACTCATAAAGTTTGCATACACATCGAAACACACACTCGTGTTAAATCTCTTTGTCCCTTCCCCAGTAGTGGACATCCCATACATTTCTTTGTTTTTGATCTCTCTTTCCTTCCATCTATCTCGTAACATACACGCACACATTTCTGTCCCACAGTCTTGACTCCAGGCTTATCTGGTGTAATATACTCTGTAGTAGACGGTTTTGGACCTCCAGAGCGAGTAGGAGTTGTCAAACTTGAGCAGGTATACACCACGGCCGGGATACTGGTGACTCCCAGCGTACACCTCTTCATGACAGTCCCGCCGGTACACCGGCACTATCTCATCCACCTGCGGTTTCCCAACCTCTTTCTTGGCTTTCTCCTCAGGCTGGCCTTCACCTGAGAGAAAGAGAACAGGATGTAAATCTACAAATCATATTTACAGAAAACGTAACAGAGATTTCATTCTAAACTTTAAATCTACTGAAAAGTAGCCTTTTGATTTCCATAATTTAAAAAATGAATTGGGTCTCTCATGAAACACGAGCAGAACTAATTTTTCTGTAAACCATTTGTAAAGCCGTTCTGACGTAAACTTTCAAATTCATAAAAATGTTCGTATTTTCTAAATGTTAGTTGGTATGAAAGAAATGTGGGGCGTAAAACGTTCTGTGTTCTTTTTTGGCAAACTGATGACACTGAATTTTGATGCACTGCCATAATAATGACATGGCCATTGGCCCTTTTTTGATTTTTCTGTTTTGCAAATTGCAGCCGAGTTAATAACTGTACAATGCAGCGGTACGGTCACTATTTACTCAGCCGTAAATAGAGGATGGCGGGGACAAATTGCGACCAACCATCCTATTTTTACAATGACTGCCTACAATGGAGAAGTCAATATTACTGGTTACTTTAGTAAAATTCTTAAAAATGAGACACTAGTAATTAGGGCAGCAACGATCAGTAGACATTGACAACATCGACAATAAAAAATTGTAGAAGTCATTTGATCTCATATGACCTAATGTAGGAGCCTGCAATACTGCGGTTTGACTAGCGTGGCGCTTTAGCCCCCCTGGATGCAGTTTAAGAGAAGACAGCGCTTCAGTGCTTCAGCCCCAGCCGAATGAATCTGAAGCTGTTGAGCGTTGTTTGGATGAATATGTAAATATATGCTGCGTGCTTTCCTCTCAATAACAAAATAAACAACAAAAACTGATAGCGGGGTGAAAGCAGCAGTTTACATCATTTTTTTTACGCATCCGATTACAACGATGTGGATGTTTGCATGAGCTCTGCAGTTCAGTAACATACTCCAGTAAAGTCAGATTAAATCATGTTTATTTATATATTACTTTATCCAATAGATGGCCTTGATTCGAGCAGCTTCACGGTATTAAACATGAAAAACCAGAGTCAGTGTCACTTTTAGTAAGAATTAAAATTTTATTTTATGTCATAAAGCATAAAGTCAGAGTTTGGTTTACAGAGATCAAAGCTTGATCTAGCTCAGGACTGTTTCGGTTATCATAACCCTATAAAGTATTTTAAGACATTATGTTGTGAATACAATAGTTTATCCAAAACCTTTATTTTGTTTCTTATCTATATGACTTACAAAAGGAGATGTTCGGCTGAATAATATGTCATTCAGTTACATTTTCATGTAGCTAATTAAATGGTGAGAGAGTGTCTCTGTCATCTCATTTTGTGTTCCAAATACATCTATTTGTATAATGAATTGGTAACACTTGACAATAAGGTATCATTTGTTAACATTAGTTAATGTTTTGGTAATAATGCAATTCGTTGGTTAATAAAAATACAGTTGTTAATTGTTTATTCATGTTAGTTCACAGTGCATTTATCAACGTTACAAAATACAACCTGTGATTTTAATAATGCATTAGTAAATGCTGAAATTAACATTAAATAAGTTGATATTAAAGTTGATATTAAATAAGATTAATAAATGCTGTAGAAGTATTGTTCATTCTTTATGTTAACTAATTAACCTTATTGTAAAGTGTTACCAATTAATTGTATAATAATTGTAATTACACAATATGCTTTTCTAAAGCTGAACTGACCTTTATTTATGTTATAATATGTGAAGAGCTCAGATGCAAAAGTCTCTAAGTGCCGTCTGAATTTTTCTTCTAAAATGTGAATTTTTCTCACTCTCCTATATTTATGTTTAGTTATTTCTATTGAATTGCATAGAAAAGGACTTATACATTGCCATTAACTTGACATTACTGGAGAGATTTAAAGTCATTTTATCAATAATACAGAAACAAACATTAGCAAAACAACATTTGCATCTAGGCCTTTATTCAAATTAAAATTAAATTAAAATACTTTTGCATCTGAATTAATGTATAACTTAATGTTAACTAAATGCAAAAGCTGAATAATCAATCAAAGTCTACTGATTAATCAGTGGAATAATCTGTGATTAGTCGATTCATCTTTCTAATAACCATTAGATTAATCGATTATCAAAATGATCGTTTGTTGCAGCCCTACTAGTAATACGTTGCCGCCGTGGATATTCCACATCATAGCAACTATAGCATCTCAGCTGGAAAAACACTGTGCCACCAAAACGTTTGCTGCTCGTTTTAAGAAGAGTGCTTGACATTTTTTCAGGTGGCTAAAAACTCTTTGGTGGACAACACGTTATTGAATATTTATTGTTAGGCATATTATTAGTCTTTTTTGCATTCATGCAATATACTGCAGCCAAACCTGAGGAAGTGGACCAGAATATTGCATTGGGTTCCTGGACACAAAATTTGCGTAGCTGTAATTCATAGGCGGGGTTATGCTAATTGTGTATGAGCATGCACAAGCGCCCTATTTAGGAATGATTGGAATTCATTAACATACACGTTTAACTATCAAATCAGACCTTAAAAAGCGTTTGTGAATCCGGAGGAGAGTTTTCAGGAAGATCTGTTTTACACCCAAATTACACAGAATTTACTCATATATTTACGCAAGTTTCTTGAATGAGGCCCATTGATATTAAAATAAGCTAGTGATTATTTTCATTTTACGACCAATATCGAATAAATGGCCGATATTAAAATTCTAAACTATTTTGTCAAAATAAATAAAAAAAATAAAATTTACAGCACAATAAAATTCCTAAAATTATTTTACATTTGAATTCTCTGATGTTTTCAAATATTTAGGTCAAATAGCTGCCTCTGATATATAATTATAATAAAAAGACAAACATATATTATAATTTATAAACAACTGCACTATAAAATAATAGTTTTTTTCATATTTCAGTAAATTAATTATTTTACTCTACAACAGTAAAACTGCAATACTTGTGGCTTAATTTCACTTGCAAGAGTTAAACCCTTGAGCTTTTCTTTTGTCAGAAAACTGATCATGTTGTATATTATTTGCACTGACATTAAATTTCTGTTTAATACCAATAAATCACTATTTTCATTTTATGACCGATATTACAATTCTATACAAATTGTCTAAAAAACAAACAAAACAAAAAATACACAAATTGTTTTAAATATTACAAGTGAAACATTATAATGTACAGTATGAAAATTAGATTTATATGTGAGCATTACATGGGTAAAGTAATCAAAATGGGGAAAAAAAACATAAGAACTTAAATATCCAGTATTAGCCAATAACATGGTACCAAAGAATCAACGCATTTGTTCCTCACCTTCTTCATCCTCATCCTCGTCACTAGACTCGCTGACATGCACGCTGACCGATGCGTTAGTAGAGTCAGTCCATTCAAAGAAGACTCCAAAGCCAATGTCGTAATAGTCAGTGGCAAACTCCCAGAAGAGATAGGAGCCCTCCTCGTGGGTGGGAACCCGGACGGTCACCACTTCCCCCCGGCCCACCGTGATCACAGAGTCCACATCCTGACGGATCTTCTCTTTAAAGTCTTTTATCTGTGGCCTGGTCCACATGGAGGGAGCTGCTATTACAGGGGGAGAGTCTGAGAACCAGGAATATGGTATATTAGAGAATGTGTCTTTTTAAATTAACTAACTTTATTTCACTTGATTTGATTTCAGTTCACCACCTTTATATTCAGATCTCGATTTAACTTAATTTGATAGATTAATATGGATATGTATCTGGTACAGTAGATTTTTCCTCAATGGGAAACTTTTGTCTGTTTTTAAGTTGACATTAACAGCAGATAAATTAAGTTGTAGAAATACGCAAACTCACCAGTGGGTCCATTCTCAGTGACCTCATCTGCAGGCTCCAAGTCCGGCTCTCGTTCTAAGCTGTCAGTAGTGGACTCTGCTTGGCCGTTTAGTGTGGGAGCCTCCTCTCTAAGACAAGGCGCTGACACCTCACTGGCCTCTAATGTAGACAGCACTATAGCATCCTCCTGCTGTTTCTGCAGAGCAGCCTGGAGAGAGCAGTGAAAACATTGGCATTAAACAACTGTAACAAAAAAACAGAACAAAAACAAGAAAACAGAATGGAATTATGCTAAATTACATTATGGAACTTGGAAGAACCAGCCTCCTTTTGCATGATCAATTAAAACACCACATGCCAAGCTTAGCAGCTCAGATGGAAATCTACAAGCTGGACCAAGATGTGAATTAAATTAACATAGCAGAAGCTTTTATCCAAAGCAACTTACAGTGCATTCAGGCAATACATTTTTTTATCAGTATGTGTGTTCCCTGGGAATTGAACCAACGACCTTTTGCGCTGCTGACGCAATGCTCTACCACTGAGCCACAGGAACACTATAATAAACATCAATCTACTTGGTACTGCACACCTGCAAAACAAATCCTACCAATGCAGTTTTGTTCTTTATACCAGTCAATATTAACTGGTGGGTTGCATACAGGTCAGTTCTTCTGAATGTGAATAGTAAAATGTGACAATTACATAATGGTGCATAGCAAAATGAACAGGCTTATCAACTATGAAAATAGAGAGAAAATGCTTTCCATATTAAATGAAGCGGAGCACATATACACTACCGTTCAAAAGACTGGGGTCAATAATATGAAATGTTTTGAAGAAAGTCTCTTATGTTATCCAAAGCTGCAGTAGAAACAGTAATACTGTGAAATATTTTATAATTTTTAGTTCTACATTTTAATATATTTTAAAATGCAATTTATTCCTGTGAATTTACAGCAGCCATTACTCCAGTCTTCAATATCACACGATCCTTCAGAAATCATTTTTAAAATTTGATAATTTGCTGCTCAAGATAAATTTCTTATTAATATTAACGTTGAAAAAGTGCTGCTTAGTATCTTGTCAGAAACAGTGCTTTTTCAGGATTCTTTGACTATTAGGACCAAAAGAACAGTATTAACTTGAAAGGGAAATATTTGTAAAAAAAACAACATACAAAATGAATACGTTTTACTATCACTTTGATTTATCCTTGCCTAATAAAAGTATTTATTTCTACTAATAAATTGTAATGGCTTTAAACTTTAACTTTTGAACAGTATTGTGATTTTTCAAAAAGTAGTCATGCATCACTAAAGCATTGCAGACATGGGTGGTACTGGGATTAATGAATCAAGGGCTCACACCTGCTGCTGAGCGAGCTGCACCTGATACAGCTGCTGCATGTACTGCTGATAGTGCTGCTCCTGCAGCTGTCGAATGAGGATGAGCTGCTGCTCGGGACTGTCAGGGTACTGCTGCGCTGCATACTGCTGGAACTGCACCACTGTCTGCGCATTCAATGCAGCCATGATCTGCTGCCTAGCACACAAGAGAGAGTAAGAAATTCATTATGTGCACAATCAAGCACGTAGTTCAACTCAATAGAGTCGCATAGTATACCAGTACTAAACAAGTACAAACAAAAAGCTTTTTCACCCTTTTTAATAAGACATTCATTTTAAATAATTTGTATGACAGCTAAAATAACCACCCACTATTTTATGTGGTTGAAAAATTATTCTAAGTGGAGCTAAAGACTTTCGCATTTTTACGTGTCATGAGGTTGCAAATTAATTTTAAAATATTGAAAGTGTTGACAGCCCCATTTTAATTTCATCAGTCATTCAAGCTTGTTTATTTCTTGCCTAAGGTATCAATTTAGTATCAAAGAAACTGGCATTGTACTGAAGCCAAAATGTTGGTATCGGCCCAACCCTGGGCTCTACTACAAAAGGCTGAAATACACTACATCATTGTAAAAATCTGAACAGAAATTAAAACACTAGCCAACTTATGCTTGTTGATTTTGTATGTTACAGAGAAAAACTGGGCATCATGCACTAAACAACCGAGAATCACACACTAACGAAAAAAAATATATATATTACCCAACCTATGAGGATAAACTTAGAAATATTATTATGCAATATTTATTATTACAGAAGTTCCATATTCAAAACATGAAAAGGTCAGATGTTTTTGTTTGTATATATAATTGTTTTAAATACATTATAAAATAAACAAAATCCACCGACTGGACAGAATGATAGTCTGATGCTGAAAGAAATAATCTGGACAAACGTAATGTGGTATATTCCAGCCTTGAGTCTTTCAACAGACATTTTCAAACAATCCTGTTTTACGTTAGATCTGGAATAATTCAACAGGTGTCAACTCACTTCTGTTGCTCTATACGGAATCGTTCCTCCTCAACTAGTCTTCTCTCCTCCTCTTCTCTCCTCAGCCGCTCCTCTTCCTCATGCCTGCGTCTCTCCTCCTCCTGCCGCAGTCGCTCACGCTCCTCTTCCTCTCTACGCCGCTGTTCCTCTTCCTCCCTCCTTCTCAGGAAAAACAAGACACCATACACAACATAAGAGACATCTGTGAGTTTACGGAGAGTGCTCGGGTTTTTATTTATGAAGACCAATTCTTTATTGGAGCCTGAATTTATTTTATGTTGGGATGGTGAATCTCTCTGAAAGTCTATATCAAAAGAGATCCAATTGGTTAATGGATAAAACAATAAACAAGTCTAATTTAAACGTGTGGGACACGAACAAAGCGAGAAGATAAAATCGTTAAAGGAAAAATCAATCATCAGTCTGACCTCTTTCTCTCTTGCTCCTCCTTTTCAATCTTGTGTGACGCAATGAAAGGTGCAAATAAACTGCAACATTTGTTCAACAGCTTTACAAACTCCAGCATGGCCTCCTCCTTCTCCATGTTGCCCAAAGATGCCCATTCCTTTCTGAAATAGTTACAATTGTTATTGCAGATCCCCATCTGTATATCCGCAACAAAATCCCGAAACATCACAGACTAAAAATAAAGAAAATAATTCATATATAAAAAAGCTTGCACACTACACTACAGCAGCTTTATAGCATCTATAGGATAAGTATGAATAGCATTTAACACTGTATTTACACACATTATAATGTATATGAGCTCAAAGACAATACATTACTAGCACTAAAATATAAAAAATATATATAAAAATGTATTGTGTGACTAACAGCAGTGAAGCACAGCAAGGTCAAAGATCAAATCAATGCTTACCTGCGGTCATTTCCCAGCACGTCGAAGAAGCCCACCTCAGGGGATGCATCTGGGTTGTAAGGCCCCAGCAACACTTGCTTATGGAGGGCTACCAGACGGAGTTTATCCTCATAGGTCGGGTGGAAGGCTTTCCCATCTTTCTCTGAGGAAAAACATTTAAAAATGTAGATTCAAAATTGCGACAGAAAAAGGATTTCCTAACTTTGATGCTAAATATTTACTTGACGTAAACCCTGAACCTATATTTCAACAACACTTTCACACCTGATAGGTTAATGGTCAAATGAGATGAAATTATAATTATCAAATTAGATTATCTGAGTTCAAAATTATGATTGAATTAATTATTAGTTTTTACAGAAACTCACAAAGCCAAGTCCCAGTTTAGAATGTCATCTAATTCAGATTTGCTAGTGTCACTAATGCCAACATCAAGAAAATATGATCATGATTTTTCTGTAAATTGTGTAGAAGAGTTTGTGCACATATGCTTTGAACATCATGAACTAGACACATGGGGCACATTAATGCTCAGCTGGTATCTGAAACATCTTGATTGGTACATTAGTTGTGCATTAATTAGAGAGCTGCAGCACTTAGACTATAGAGCTGATGGACACAAACATACTGTTTAAGACATACGGGTGTAGACTTGTGGAAAGGACTAAATATTTTATTGAACAAAATCTACAGAGCTGTTTTTGCCCTGCACTGGTATATTTTATATATTTATGCAATATTTCATACAACTTAGAGGCACTTTGAAAGTCCTCAGTCAGGCACATGACACACAATGGTGCTGTCACCGGTTGGGGCAGTTCCTCAAGGGATTCTTAACCCTGAACACTGCGACTGAAGTGAACTATAAGACCTGTATAAGCAGAACGTTTCCCCAAACACCGAGAAGTGAAAAAGACAGGATTCTAATAAGAAAACAACGACCTCGCTAAATCGAAACAACACTGCGAGATCAATCTGTAACATAGAGATGGCAATGCTAATGCATTTTTGTGTTCAGTCAATGTCGGTATGCGTGTATAGTGATATAAAATACCTTTAAAGAATCTGAGAGCCAGCCCGTAGAGCTCGACTAAATAAAAGCCCCATTTCATCTCGATCGTAGCGCTGCTGTTAGGGTCGTCCTCCTCCCCGTCGCCGCTTAGCTCAGTGTTCCCAGCGCTTTCCTCCGCCGACAGGCCGGCGGGCATCTCGGCCTGCTCCTGTTCGCCCTCAGAATACGGGCTCAAAGTCAAACCGTCGATAGAAACTTCGAGGCGGCTTGAATTTGCACTGTTGAGGCCGCCGCTCTGAACCTCTGTCGCCATCGTACAGAATGTCAGCTGAAGCAGCCACGTACCTACTTCCGTCCTGCTCCTCCGGAACTTCCGGCAGCATGACGTTAGAAATGCCTGACTTCGACCGTTTCTCAAACGAAAGGCTGCATCCTCCGTAGGCTGCGTTAGCAGGCTGCATACGTCATAAAGCCTGGTTTATTTCAGTTAACTGAGCATTACATTTGCGAGTCAAAAGCATATTACAACAATTTACACTAAACTAAGAACAATGATCAGATTTATAATTGTTAATATTCTAAAATAAGATCTTCTTTATGACGTATGCAGCCTACAAATGCGGCCTACGGAGGATGCAGCCTTGCGTTTGAGAAACGGCCTACAACAGCATCAAAACCTTGCAATATTAGTATGCTATGTTTATGATAACAGAAGTTCCATATACAAAATATGAAACGGTCTCATTCAAATAGATTTTTATTTTATGAATAACCTGGACTTACAGTACGTACCGTAGTGTTTCACATAAAAGTGAAAGTTGATCAAGCATGTATATATAAAAGGTTGTATATGTTATTTGTACTTTTGTATATTTTAATCAATTGCTTTTGGGCATGTTTTCGATGTATATTATAAATGAACTAAAAAAATTACATTTTTTTAAATATGCAAAATCCTTATCACATATAGTATAACACGATTCTCTTTCAAATTAATAAAAGAAAATAAAACAAAAAAATTAATTCAATTTAACAAAAAATATATATTAAAATTAAATTGGCTATACTTTAATAATGTTGAAAATTACAAAAACTTAACATGCGTAATTTGACAACTATCTGTGCAACTAATGAAAGGACAAAATGCACAAAAATGAGATTATAAAAATATTATTTATTTTTGTTTTAATGAAGAACATCATATAATATACAGCTGTTTAATGACAAGATTAAGGCCAGGGTACATACAATTGTAATACCGTAGATTCATTCTACAGTTATTGTGACTACAATAAAACGTTGTTCAGTATTACATTTATGCATTTATCGGACACTTTTATCCAAAGCGACTTAAAGTGCATTCAGGTTATACATTTATTGTCAGTATGTGTGTTCCCTGGGAATTGAACCCACGACCCTTTGTGCTACTAACGCAATGCTCTACCACTGAGCCACAGAAACACTGTTATACAAATCATATTAGTCATCATGTCTAAATAAATAAATAAAAACAAATGACACAGTATTCTGAAAGTTTCTTTTACAACTTGAACACCACATTCACAAGTCCAGTTGTTTTATTGTATTTCCCAGTTTTAGTAATAAATGTTTTAACTATGATTAACTGGTATTTTGGTAGAATCTCTGGTGTTATGGTTACTTGTATATATGGGTATACAACAAGTGCAGTTTCTAATGACAGATGCTTTGACAGCTGTTTGTGAACTGTGTGTAAAGATCACTGAAAAGAACTGCTGAACATAATCATGTTCTCACAAACCTACTTTCATCTTGAATGGTATAAACTGATAATTTGACCTTTAATTATGATAGTTATTTGGTATAAAAGTTCTTCATTTATTTTAAGCAACTGCAATTACATGTGTCCATGTAGAAGCCTACTTAGCATTTCTCCCACACACGAGTGTAGTTACAATGTCTATCCAGCAGAGAGAGATATAGATAAGTGACAGCAAAATGAGAGGGGGTCTCTAAAATAGCCTAATAATGTATTATATCTTACATTTAGCAGACGCTTTTATCCAAAGCGACTTACAGTGCATTCAGACTATACATATATTTGTCAGTACATGTTTAATATATCTTAATTTATTAAACATTATATATTAAAATACAAACTATATTTTTAAATAATGAATTAAATATTGAAGAAAAATATATTTAGTCAAGCAAAAAGCCTCTCCAATCACCCAATTCCTTTGATTAATACCTTTTGAAAAAATGATTATGATTAAATCTAAGTGGTTACTGAAAAAGTATCATGTTATAACTTTCTTCATCTAGGATTTGAAATAAACCAGCTAGTGTTGCTACTCTTCACACACAATTGCTGATTTTGTAAATACACTAAATAAAACTCCATAATCACCTTCCTATCAAAGTCCAATATATATAAGACAACCTTTCAGCAAGATAACCACAGAAGAACAATGATCCTGCTGTGTCAGTGGTGACGAATGTTCAGTGAGATCACCAAATAAAATGTTCAAATAAAGTTGCATTAACCAGAAGAACTGCTATTAAAGCAAAGCTCAGTTAAAGCAGCTGTTAGCTGCTTAGACTACTAGACAGCGATTCGATTTATCGTTCATTAACGGAATCAATGCTTTGATACTCATCTGATCCGTTTCAATTACCTGTATAGGCTAATAATAATGCTGTAATATTTACATAATTCATGATACTTTTGTACTTTAAATGTAAGCGATTCACAGTGTAGATATAATTTACAGGGTATAAAATCCCTATACCAACAAATACAAAATCTCAGAGAATAAAGATTTCACTTATGTTATGATTTTCACAAAGTATTTCACGATGGGATTTTCTCTCTCTCGATATTTTAATAAAATAATAGCTTACTTGAAAATCTGGGAATGATTGACTTTCTTTTCTGTTATATTTTATAGTTTGTTGGTACAGTAAGTATAAAAAAATTATTTGTCACATTTTGTGTGCTCCTGCTCTTCAATATCAATAGAGGGCAACAGAAGATGCTTTACTGAGCCCTCAGCGCTCACCTGAATTACATCAGTCTCTAATTTTAACATGGACAGTGTTAAACAAAAATCATTTTGGGAATCACATAATCCTTTTTGGGATAGTTCAAAATATATGAAAATGCAGTCATCATTTACTCATCATCACATGTATGCAAACCTGTATTATTTCTGTGAAACACAAAATATATTTTGAATATTTTATCCATACAGAGCAAGCCTGTGGTGTTCAAAACAACACTGGACATTGAGATTATTCTTTAAAAAAAAAAAAAACAAGCTTTTATCTTGACTTTCTAAACTTTCCTTTTAAACCATGATCTGCAATTTTGTCAACTAACTTTAGCAAATAATATTTATATACGAAAAACTGCATTTCATTAATTGAACTATATCATTCATTTAGTCTGAGGAGTTCTATGAGTCACACACAAATTAAGGACTAAATGTTGGAATTGTGTGTTCATGTCACTGTATTACAGACTGTAGAAGTGAGCCGTGGGACATTGATAAAACACATAGAAGTACATTGTTCTGTATTTGTTTCAAAAATGGAGAAGTTCATAGCATTGGCTAGTTTAGTTCAATTCTGTGGAATGAACACAATGAAAAAATAAAGTCCTAATGAAATAATGAAAAATATTTTTTAACAAATGCTATGGCAGTTAACGGTCTATTCAGTGATCAGAAATGTAATTAGAAATGTTTTAGGGGAAGGAACTCGTTTTTGTAGAGGACTGTGATGCAAAACGTAATGAGAGCATGTATCCAGGTCAAAGACAAGATAATGTCTCAAAGGTCATGGCACATACAAGACTTTCAATATCAATCAAAACCAGCGATTACTAAAATATAAAAAAACTGGTAAGCCTCAGAAGGTGTGCTGTTTCTCAGCACTGGATCTCATTTCAGAACAGTGCTCTTCACTATTTGTTATTATGTTGCAATATCTTGCCTAATTTATTTAGATAAAACTTATGTTTATATATTGGGTACATTAGGCAATGTTAAATATTCTATGTACAAAAGGTAAATAGTACATATAAAAAATAATATAGTGCCTACTGATTGCAAAATTCATTCAAACAGAAGACTTTTTACACTTTGCTGTTCTAGCACATGGAAAGAAGGAATAAACATTTTGCCTCTTTGGTTTGTATTTGGCATAATTTCTCAAAAAAATTAAATTAATGAATTCAACAATCAATTCATAATTTACTCAACCTCAGGTTGTCCCAGTCAAATTGTGCAAATTTCTTTCCCAATCAGACTTTTTGTGTGTGTGGGGACAGAGAAATTCATACAGGTCTGGAACAACATGAAGGGGAATAACATGATTGAAATTAGATTTTTCATTTTTGATCAGTGCTAATCAGCCTGTCACAATGCTGGGCACTTCGCCCTTAATTAGCAGCAAATCACATGGTAAACGAAGTCCCATTTTCATTGTATGAGCCATCCATAGAGCGACGCGTGGAAATATACATTTCAGTGGTGGCCCGTGAGGACCGTCTCACTGACATGTAGTTCTTCCCCAAGCACCAGATGTCCCGTAAGATCTTCCGGAAGTGGTTTCTGAAATTCACCCCGATGAAGGCGTACAGCAGGGGATTGAGACAAGCATGCAGGTACGCCAAGCTTTTTGTGATGGTCATGGTCAATGCGACAGACTCCTCATGGCTGCATTCCTGCTCTTGAAACATGTTGATAGTATAAAACAACAGCGCTATATTATATGGCATATGGCAGATCACAAACACAAGGACCACAGTGAGCACCACACGCACCGCCTTGTGTCTCTGAAAGTTCTTGGCCCTAAGGAGGGTGACAATGACGCTGGAGTAACAGAATCCCATGATCAGCAGTGGCAATAAGAAACCCAACGCAACCTGAGAGCTGGGCACTACAGTTTTCATCACACGTGCCGTTTCGTTTGACTGAAATTTAAAAAAGCACACATATGGCCCGTCTTCACTGTCAGAAACGTTCCAAAGGCTGGATTCAGATGGGCCGGGTTGGTAACGCTCATAAAACATGAAGGTGGGAAGGGATAAGAGCAATGCTGACAACCAGACGACTGCACAGGCCAGGTGGCTGTAAAGCAGAGTGCTTGAACGCAGCCGGTAGGACCGGCGGGCCTGTACGATGGCAAGGTAGCGATCTCCACTGATGCAAGCCAGGAGCAGCATGCCACTGTAGAGGTTCACGCTGTAGATGCCACGCAGAAGCTTGCAAGACAAGTTCCCCATGGACCACCCATACTGCTCGCTGTAGATAATCAAAGGCAGTGCCACCACAAACAGGATGTCAGCGATGGCCACGTTCAGCAGATACACGTCAGTCATGGATTTGGTCCGCTTGTAGAGAGCGTACGTCACGATCACGAGAGCGTTGCCAATGAAACCAACAAAACAAATGATAGGGTGAACAAATAACTGGAGGAAGTTCTCAATATTCACTTTGCGCTCTATCGAACATGGCTCCACCATTTCATCATACGCAGCTTGTAATTGATCAGAGTAGTTTTCATTGTTGTAATCATATTCCTCCATTTTCTCCCCTTGAGACTGCAAAGAAAAAAAAAAAACAGGAACATAGGTTAAAAACTAATTTTAGAGCAGAACCCAGTTGGCTAACTGAAATCTAAAGTACACTTACGTGGGCTTCTGGCATGTTGCCAGTACTCAGACTAAAATCATCAGGGTCTGGGTGATTAGGTTATATGATCCCATATATGATTAGTAATGATATAGAAACTATGCAAAGCACACTACCCAAGCGGGATCACCTCTCATCTCGACCCATCACGTGAATGAACGCAAGCAGAATCGGTCTACTTCATTGTGTGGTGCGCGAGAAGGGAAGGCGGTGTCAGGGGAGACGTGCAGAGTTGTAGAATAATAATTAATTACGGATTACTAATTTGAATCAGTACTTTATAACGAAAATCATACCTTAAAATGAAAAGAAGTAGGCTTTTGCAATAGCATTATTTTAAACCGTAAACTCCTGGAAAGTCCAAGGATCAAGTGAACGAATTCAAACAGTAAACTCAAAACAGCGCTCATGCAGAGAAAACATGGAGATGATTTCATCAGCGATTACAGAGAGAATAGTGACTACGTCCAGATGTCAGTAAAATTATTCCTTTCAGCGAGTATTTGGCTTAAAAGCAAGAGTGTTTATAATGAACGCTGATGGCGCGGTGGTCTTTTTTTCCACTTCAAGCACTGAGTACAACTAGATTTAAAATGCAAAAAGGTATATATATATATATATATATATATACATACATATTAAAAAGCAAAGAAATGCTTTTTAGGTACTGGTAAAAAGGTACTGGTGTTATCATTTTGCAGCTGCTTTATAATATTCTACAATAATCTGCGAGTGTGAGTTACATGACAGATTAGGTTAAATCCAATAATTCACTCCACACCAGGAAAAAGCTCTCAGTAAATATTGCTTTGTAGTTTGACATTTTATCTTTGCAGAAAGAGGAAATCTGCAGAAAATCAGGTCACGTACACAGCAAGAGATTCAATGCAAGCAACTTTACTGGCCATTTGTTCAGATGATGACGTTTGTCTAGCAAAGCATTGAATTTCTCAATGAATTAATTTACTACTTTCCATGCATTCACAAATTTCATAGCAAGTATCAAGCATGAAAAACAAGGCATTTGATAACATGTATTCAGAAAAACACATCCAATGATAAAAAAAAGAAAAAAAAAACTCAAAAGTGCTTACCATACATCCAGACAATAATTTATGAAACCAAAAAACAAATGTTGTTTTATAAAGGCTATATTAATTTAATAAGAACACAGAGTGTAGTTCGTGCAAACGGAGTGGGAGGGAAAGAGAAGCATACAAATATATATATATTAATTTTGAGCAAATTTTTCCCTAAAGTGGACCAATATATGTTTCCCTAAAGTGGACCAAAACACAGTATATATGTAATGTATATGTATGTATGTATGTATATATATATATATTTTAGCACATTTTTGGACCAATATCAGTTTACAATAGTCTCACTTAAACACTGATCTTGCAAACTAAAATCTTCAAATTTAAATATACACACACACCAAGACTAACACAAATAATTTGCCTTCAAACTAGGTAATTAAATACATAGGTTTTAAAACAAACAGGCACTAACTTACATTTCCACTTAAAAATTTAACGTGACTGAAGTTGAAAAAAGAAGCAACTTACCAGTATCAACTAAAAAGTCTAATGGTAAGCAGTAAGAAGTTTCGGTTCCTTCTGGTTTCTGATCAGGAAAGACAACTTGGATAGGGCACAGCTGCGTAATAAAAATGTCAATTATCTGACCTGAGCAAAAGACTGCACTTCACTGAGAGCGGTATAGGAACATGTAGGTGTGAGTGTGAGACCATCAAAGCTGCCTGACACACGCACTCTCTAGATCAGGGTTTCATGTAAAAGGTTGATGCTCCACCTCCAATAGAAATACCCAACCGAGCACTTTATACATAGTTCAACAAGTCTGCTACACATTCACTGACATTAAAACTGTTACACAAATCAATGACTGGTATTATTTTAAACCGAGAACTGACAAATTGCTAGCCTTTCATTTCTGTCCTTCCGGTATTTTTAGATGGCAATAAAGAAAAACAGGAAGAGTCAACAGTTAGAGTGCATTAATTATTTATTGTCAACTAAATCCATAAAGTACAAAACAAGGAACTGACAGTTATGTCAAGCAACCTCTTCCATGTAGTCGGCACCCGAACTGATTTGCGAGACGCTCACATCCTGCGTGGTTTCTTCAAGCTAGAAATAAAGAGCGAGAGAAACCAAATAAAATGATGAGATTAGAATCGGTAAGATCCAAAATCACAGTCTAGGTTAAACCAAAGGTTATTATTTTGCTATACTACGAGTACTTCTGCCACTTCCTCTCATTGGGCCTCTTAAAGTACCCATATTTGCAATTAACAAACATGCCACTCTCACTTCTTGCCTTTTACACAATGCATTCTTATCCACAAGGCCACTCTATTGACATTTGTCCCTCTTCACATAGGTTTATGAAAAGTGGGGCCATAATTAAGTGACATTAAGAAAAACCACATCAATTTTGCATTCATACTGGATTCTAAATGTCAATCATTTCATTACAAGCTTAATAATGGAACAATTGATCTGAAAATGATCAAGAACCACAGACATTTAAACTCCTGAAACAAGCAATGTCAACATGCAATGTCATAATGATATGTTTTTGAAGAATACCTTATCGCTGATGTCAGGCCCCTCTATCGACACCTCCTCAATCTCCTCGTCGATGCTCACTTCACTCTTTGAGTTTTCAGTGCCATGACTGAAGAGAAAGAGACAGAAGACAACAATTCATCAGGATTCAGACGGAGCAAAAATAAGATCGGAAACATCTGATGGGCACATTCTTTACCTGTTGAAGTCATCGTCATAATCAAGATCATCTGCAAAACATTTTTTATTTAAAGGAAGACGAGGAAGGTGATATATGTGTTTGATTTGATGGTTCAAGTCAAAAATGTAATGTATTATTGAGGAGTGTTCCTACCAAGCAAAGGGGATGCAGTTTTCTCATGTGGGACGGGAAACTCTTTAACACCTTTATCTTTAGAACTAGACGTACCTAAGACAAACAATTATGGAGAAAAGATATTAATGTCATATTCATATAAATCTTTATATACGTCACAAATTGATTCAATTTCGATCCAGAAAGTCACAATCCCACTCTTATGATTCACGGTGTTTTCCCTTGTTGTTTTTTTTACCTTTAGTGGGTTAAATTATGTGTACATAAAATATGCAATATTTTAGGCATACTAAAATATGTCAACTCTGCCCAAAAGATTCCAAAGCAGCTCGCATTCTGTGTAACGGAAACTGTTCAGAATGGCCTAATTCAGGTGAAAAAACTTGTGTTCCCTTTAAATATTTAGTTCTTAACTGAATTGTAGTTTTTTTTTCATGTTGTTCTGGTTACATGTTTTTCATATTAAGGGTATTGCACACATAAACCTTATTCAGCCTTTTTTCTTCTCTGAAGGCCATATTTTGTATGCCACATTGGATACTAGGTTGCTACAATGAACCCTGTCATGTGACAGTTTTTTATTAATTTAGTGAAAGTTCATGTCAAATTTTGGATCGATCTAGATTCACCGGAGAAAGAATCTTTCAAAAATGTTTTGCTACCGTTTTTGTCAGATGAATGATCTTTCTGGCTGCTCTCAGAAGATCCTCCCGCACTTTTCAGTTGCGTGTCTGCTTTTTCTAAACTGCTGCCCAAGCCTTCCCTCCTGGAAAACAGACAGGATGAGACTCTGAAGTGAGCTGACAGCCATATGAGAAGTTCAGGAAGAGGGAAGTTATGGGAGGAGACAGACAGGAAATGGCCCAGCTCACCTGGGTTCAGAGTCAGGGCTGGGCCTGTTATCACAGTCAGAGAGCATGTCCTCTCCATCTCCCTCTTTATCACTGCCTATAGTAGACAGGCTGAGGCCAGACAGAGCAAGAGTATGTTCATCCACACATACACATAACACCAAGAAGAACAATGTCAGGGGCATTGAGAGGGAAAGAGAGAGAAATACACAGAACACATGCAGAGCAAATGCAGAGAAGGAAAGAAAGGAGGAGGATAAAAGTAAAAAAAAAAAATTGTAATCGTAGTTACTACACTACTCCTGTACTTTTGGTATCAGTTGCTGGATTTTTACAGTATCAGGTAATGGCGTTAATGTTTGAACATTATGGTATATTAATGGCTACTTTCTTACTAGTTGTGACTCAAATTGTCGTGTTCAATACCAGGGA
>QVTF01019497.1:0-20047 GCA_003573665.1 Oxygymnocypris stewartii
AAAAACATTTCATTTCATTAGAAAGAAACATTTTTCATGTTTTGAGCTTTGCTCTTAAAATTGCATTTGGCAACTTTTTCTCACTGAAACAGAAGTTTTTGAGCATCCGTGGCCTCAATCTCATCATTTGCACTAAACACAGAATTGGTGTTCTTAGAAGCTATAAAGAAGTGATTTTGTGCAATTAAGCTCTAAAATGACTTTTTCTGCAAAAAGCTTAAACAAGTGAAAATCTGTCTTCTGCATTGCAAAAAAAACATTTCATGTCATTAGAAAGAAACATTTTCATGTACTTGAGCTTTACTCTTAAAATTGCATTTAGCAACTTTTTCTCCTGAGAAAGAGCTTTTGAGCATCTTGGCCTCGCATTCTCATCATTTCTGAAGTGCACTAAACACAGAATTGGTGTTCTCAGAAGCTCTAAAGAAGTGATTTTGTTGCAATTAAGCTCTAAAATGACTTGTTCTGCAAAAAAGCTCAAACTAGTGAAAATCTGTCTTCTTGCATTGCAAAAAACATTTCATTCATTAGCAAAGAAACATTTTCATGTACTTGAGCTTTGCTCTGAAAATTGCATTTAGCAACTTTTCTCGCTGAAAAAGAAGCTTTTGAGCATCTTGGCCTAGCATTCTCTATTTGCTAATTTGCACTAAACACAGAATTGGTGTTCTTAGAAGCTCTAAAGAAGTGATTTTGTGCAATTAAGCTCTAAATGACTTTTCTGCAAAAAAAGCTTCAAACCAGTGAAAATCTGTCTTCTGCATTGCAAAAAACATTTCATTTCATTAGAAAGAAACATTTTTCATGTTCTTGAGCTTTGCTCTAAAATTGCATTTAGCAACTTTTCTCCTGAAAAAGAAAGCTTTTGAGCATCTGGGGCCTCGCATTCTCATCATTTGCTAGTTGCACTAACACATAATTGGTGTTCTCAGAAGCTATAAAGAAGTGATTTGTGCATTAAGCTCTAAAATGACTTTTTCTGCAAAAGAAGCTTAAACAAGTGAAAATCTGTCTTCTGCATTGCAAAAAACAATTTCATTTCATTAGAAAGAAACATTTTTCATGTCTTTGAGCTTTGCTCTTAAAATTGCATTTGGCAACTTTTTCTCAACTGAAACAGAAGTTTTTGAGCATCCGTGGCCTTGCAATCTCATCATTTGCACTAAACACAGAATTGGTTGTCTGCAGAAGCTCTAAGAAGTGATTTTGTGCAATTAAGCTCTAAATGACTTTTTCTGCAAAAAAGCTTAAACAAGTGAAAATTCTGTCTTCTGCATTGCAAAAAACATTTCATTTCATTAGAAAGAAACATTTTTCATGTACTTGAGCTTTGCTCTTAAAATTGCATTTAGCAACTTTTTCTCTACGTGAAACAGAAGTTTTTGAGCATTCCGTGGCCTCGGCAATCTCAAGCATTTGCACTAAACACAGAATTGGTGTTCTCTAGAAGCTATAAAGAAGTGATTTGTGCAATTAAGCTCTAAATGACTTTTTCTGCAAAAAAGCTTAAACAAGTGAAAATCTGTCTTCTGCATTGCAAAAAACATTTCATTTCATTAGAAAGAAACATTTTTCATGTACTTTGAGCTTTGCTCTTAAAATTGCATTTGGCAACTTTTTCTCACTGAAACAGAAGTTTTTGAGCATCCGTGGCCTTAGCAATCTCATCATTTGCACTAAACACAGAATTGGTGTTCTTAGAAAGCTCTAAACGAAGTGATTTTGTGCAATTAAGCTCTAAAATGACTTTTTCTGCAAAAAGCTTAAACAAGTGAAAATCTGTCTTCTGCATTGCAAAAAACATTTCATTTCATTAGAAAGAAACATTTTTCATGTACTTGAGCTTTGCTCTTAAAATTGCATTTGGCAACTTTTTCTCACTGAAACAGAAGTTTTTGAGCATCCGTGGCCTTGCAAATCTCATCATTTGCACTAAACACAGAATTTGTGTTCTTAGAAGCTCTAAAGAAGTGATTTTGTGCAATTAAGCTCTAAAATGACTTTTTCTGCAAAAAAGCTTAAACAAGTGAAAATCTGTCTTCTGCATTGCAAAAAACATTTCATTTCATTAGAAAGAAACATTTTCATGTACTTGAGCTTTGCTCTTAAAATTGCATTTAGCAACTTTTTCTCACTGAAACAGAAGTTTTTGAGCATCCGTGGCCTTGCAATCTCATCATTTGCACTAAACACAGAATTGGTGTTCTCAGAAGCTATAAAGAAGTGATTTTGTGCAATTAAGCTCTAAAATGACTTTTCTGCAAAAAGCTTAAACAAGTGAAAATCTGTCTTCTGCATTGCAAAAAACATTTCATTTCATTAGAAAGAAACATTTTTCATGTACTTGAGCTTTGCTCTTAAAATTGCATTTAGCAACTTTTTCTCTGACTGAGAAAGAAGCTTTGAGCATCTGTGGCCTCACATTCTCATATTGCTTAGTTGCACTAAACACAGAATTGGTGTTCTTAGAAGCTCTAAAGAAGTGATTTTGTGCAATTAAGCTCTAAAATGACTTTTTCTGCAAAAAAGCTTAAACAAGTGAAAATCTGTCTTCTGCATTGCAAAAAACATTTCATTTCATTAGAAAGAAACATTTTTCATGTTTTTGAGCTTTACTCTTAAAATTGCATTTGGCAACTTTTTCTCACTGAAACAGAAGTTTTTGAGCATCCGTGGCCTTGCAATCTCATCATTTGCACTAAACACAGAATTGGTGTTCTCAGAAGCTCTAAAGAAGTGATTTTGTGCAATTAAGCTCTAAAATGACTTTTTCTGCAAAAAAGCTTAAACAAGTGAAAATCTGTCTTCTGCATTGCAAAAAACATTTCATTTCATTAGAAAGAAACATTTTTCATGTTTTGAGCTTTACTCTTAAAATTGCATTTAGCAACTTTTTCTCACTGAAACAGAAGCTTTTGAGCATCCGTGGCCTTAGCAATCTCATCATTTGCACTAAACACAGAATTGGTGTTCTCAGAAGCTCTAAAGAAGTGATTTTGTGCAATTAAGCTCTAAAATGACTTTTTCTGCAAAAAAGCTTAAACAAGTGAAAATCTGTCTTCTGCATTGCAAAAAACATTTCATTTCATTAGAAAGAAACATTTTTCATGTAGTTGAGCTTTGCTCTTAAAATTGCATTTAGCAACTTTTTCTCACTGAGAAAGAAGCTTTTGAGCATCCGTGGCCTCACATTCTCTATTGCTAGTTGCACTAAACACAGAATTGGTGTTCTCAGAAGCTCTAAAGAAGTGATTTTGTGCAATTAAGCTCTAAAATGACTTTTTCTGCAAAAAGCTTAAACTCATGAAAATCTGTCTTCTGCATTGCAAAAAACATTTCATTTCATTAGAAAGAAACATTTTTCATGTACTTGAGCTTTGCTCTTAAAATTGCATTTAGCAACTTTTTTCTCACTGAAACAGAAGTTTTTGAGCATCCGTGGCCTTGCAATCTCATCATTTGCACTAAACACAGAATTGGTGTTCTCAAGAAGCTATACAGAAGTGATTTTGTGCAATTAAGCTCTAAAATGACTTTTTCTGCCAAAAAAAAGCTTAAAACAAGTGAAAATCTGTCTTCTGCATTGCAAAAAACAGTTCATTTCATTAGAAAGAAACATTTTTACATGTACTTGAGCTTTGCTCTTAAAATTGCATTTAGCAACTTTTTCTCACTGAAACAGAAGTTTTTGAGCATCCGTGGCCTTGCAATCTCATCATTTTGCACTAAACACAGAATTGTGTTCTCAGAAGCTCTAAAGAAGTGATTTTGTGCATTAAGCTCTAAAATGACTTTTTCTGCAAAAAAGCGTAAACAAGTGAAAATCCTGTCTTCTGCATTGCAAAAAACATTTCATTTCATTAGAAAGAAACATTTTTCATGTACTTGAGCTTTGCTCTTAAAATTGCATTTAGCAACTTTTCTCACTGAAACAGAAGTTTTTGAGCATCCGTGGCCTCGCAATCTCATCATTTGCACTAAACACAGAATTGGTGTTCTTAGAAGCTATAAAGAAGTGATTTTGTGCAATTAAGCTCTAAAATGACTTTTTCTGCAAAAAAGCTTAAACAAGTGAAAATCTGTCTTCTGCATTGCAAAAAACATGTTCATTTCATTAGAAAGAAACATTTTTCATGTACTTGAGCTTTGCTCTTAAAATTGCATTTAGCAACTTTTTCTCTACTGAGAAAGAAGCTTTTGAGCATCTGTGGCCTCGCATTCTCATCATTTGCTTAGTTGCACTAAACACAGAATTGGTGTTCTTAGAAGCTCTAAAGAAGTGATTTTGTGCAATTAAGCTCTAAAATGACTTTTTTCTGCAAAAAAGCTTAAACAAGTGAAATCTGTCTTCTGCATTGCAAAAAAACTTTCATTTCATTGAAAGAAACATTTTTCATGTTTATTGAGCTTTGCTCTTAAAAATTGCATTCGGCAACTTTTCTCACTGAAACAGAAGTTTTGAGCATCCGTGGCCTTGAATCTCATCATTTGCACTAAACACAGAATTGGTTTTCTAGAAGCTATAAAGAAGTGATTTTGTGCAATTAAGCTCTAAAATGACTTTTTTCTGCAAAAAGCTTAAACAAGTGAAAATCTTGTCTTCTGCATTGCAAAAAACATTTCATTTCATTAGAAAGAAACATTTTTCATTGTACTTGAGCTTTGCTCTTAAAATTGCATTTAGCAACTTTTTCTCACTGAAACAGAAGCTTTTTGAGCATCCGTGGCCTTGCAATCTCTATTGCTTATTGCACTAAACACAGAATTGGTGTTCTCAGAAGCTCTAAAGAAGTGATTTTGTGCAATTAAGCTCTAAAATGACTTTTTCTGCAAAAAAGCTTAAACAAGTGAAAATCTGTCTTCTGCATTGCAAAAAACATTTCATTTCATTAGAAAGAAACATTTTTCATGTACTTTGAGCTTTGCTCTTAAAATTGCATTTAGCAACTTTTTCTCACTGAAACAGAAGTTTTTGAGCATCCGTGGCCTTGCAATCTCATCATTTGCACTAAACACAGAATTGGTGTTCTCAGAAGCTCTAAAGAAGTGATTTTGTGCAATTAAGCTCTAAAATGACTTTTTCTGCAAAAAAGCTTAAACAAGTGAAAATCTGTCTTCTGCATTGCAAAAAAACATTTCATTTCATTAGAAAGAAACATTTTTCATGTACTTGAGCTTTGCTCTTAAAATTGCATTTAGCAACTTTTTCTCACTGAAACAGAAGTTTTTGAGCATCCGTGGCCTTGCAATTCTCATCATTGCTTAGTTGCACTAAACACAGAATTGGTGTTCTTCAGAAGCTATAAAGAAGTGATTTTGTGCAATTAAGCTCTAAAATGACTTTTTCTGCAAAAAAGCTTAAACAAGTGAAAATCTGTCTTCTGCATTGCAAAAAACATTTCATTTCATTAGAAAGAAACATTTTTCATGTACTTGAGCTTTGCTCTTAAAATTGCATTTAGGCAACTTTTTCTCACTGAAACAGAAGTTTTTGAGCATCCGTGGCCTTCGCAATCTCATCATTTGCACTAAACACAGAATTGGTGTTCTCAGAAGCTATAAAGAAGTGATTTTGTGCAATTAAGCTCTAAAATGACTTTTTCTGCAAAAAAGCTTAAACAAGTGAAAATCTGTCTTCTGCATTGCAAAAAACATTTCATTTCATTAGAAAGAAACATTTTTCATGTACTTGAGCTTTGCTCTTAAAATTGCATTTAGCAACTTTTTCTCACTGAAACAGAAGTTTTTGAGCATCCGTGGCCTTGCAATCTCATCATTTTGCACTAAACACAGAATTGGTGTTCTCAGAAGCTCTAAAGAAGTGATTTTGTGCAATTAAGCTCTAAAATGACTTTTTCTGCAAAAAAGCTTAAACAAGTGAAAATCTGTCTTCTGCATTGCAAAAAACATTTCATTTCATTAGAAAGAAACATTTTTCATGTACTTGAGCTTTGCTCTTAAAATTGCATTTAGCAACTTTTTCTCACTGAAACAGAAGTTTTTGAGCATCCGTGGCCTTGCAATCTCATCATTTGCACTAAACACAGAATTGGTGTTCTCAGAAGCTCTAAAGAAGTGATTTTGTGCAATTAAGCTCTAAAATGACTTTTTCTGCAAAAAAGCTTAAACAAGTGAAAATCTGTCTTCTGCATTGCAAAAAACATTTCATTTCATTAGAAAGAAACATTTTTCATGTACTTGAGCTTTGCTCTTAAAATTGCATTTAGCAACTTTTTCTGACTGAGAAAGAAGCTTTTGAGCATCTGTGGCCTCACATTCTCATAATTTGCTTAGTTGCACTAAACACAGAATTTGTGTTCTTAGAAGCTCTAAACAAGTGATTTTGTGCAATTAAGCTCTAAAATGACTTTTTCTTCAAAAAAGCTTAAACAAGTGAAAATCTGTCTTCTGCATTGCAAAAAACATTTCATTTCATTAGAAAGAAACATTTTTCATGTTTTTGAGCTTTGCTCTTAAAATTGCATTTGGCAACTTTTTCTCACTGAAACAGAAGTTTTTGAGCATCCGTGGCCTCGAAATCTCATCATTTGCACTAAACACAGAATTGGTGTTCTTAGAAGCTATAAAGAAGGATTTTGTGCAATTAAGCTCTAAATGACTTTTTCTGCAAAGAAGCTTAAACAGAATTGGTGTTCTTAGAAGCTATAAAGAAGTGATTTGTGCAATTAAGCTCTAAAATGACTTTTTCTGCAAAAAAGCTCAAACTCATGAAAATCTGTCTTCTGCATTGCAAAAAACATTTCATTTCATTAGAAAGAAACATTTTTCATGTACTTGAGCTTTGCTCTTAAAATTGCATTTAGCAACTTTTTCTCACTGAAACAGAAGTTTTTGAGCATCCGTGGCCTTGCAATTCTCATCATTTGCACTAAACACAGAATTGGTGTTCTCAGAAGCTCTAAAGAAGTGATTTTGTGCAATTAAGCTCTAAAATGACTTTTTCTGCAAAAAGCTTAAACAAGTGAAAATCTGTCTTCTGCATTGCAAAAAACATTTCATTTCATTAGAAAGAAACATTTTCATGTACTTGAGCTTTGCTCTTAAAATTGCATTTAGCAACTTTTTCTCACTGAAACAGAAGTTTTTGAGCATCCGTGGCCTTGCAATCTCATCATTTGCACTAAACACAGAATTGGTGTTCTCAGAAGCTCTAAAGAAGTGATTTTGTGCAATTAAGCTCTAAAATGACTTTTTCTGCAAAAAAGCTTAAACTCATGAAAATCTGTCTTCTGCATTGCAAAAAACTGTTCATTTCATTAGAAAAGAAACATTTTTCAGGTTCTTTGAGCTTTACTCTTAAAATTGCATTTGGCAACTTTTTCTGACTGAAACAGAAGTTTTGAGCATCCGTGTGCCTCGCAAATCTCATCATTGCTTAGTTGCACTAAACACAGAATTGGTGTTCTTATAAGCTATACAGAAGTGATTTTGTGCAATTAAGCTCTAAAATGACTTTTTCTTCAAAAGAAGCTTAAACAAGTGAATATCGTGTCTTCTGCAATTGCAAAAGAACATTCATTTCATTGAAAGAAACATTTTTCATGTATTGAGCTTTGCTCTTAAAATTGCATTTAGGCAACTTTTCTCACTGAAACACAGAAGGTTTTGAGGCATCGTGGCCTTGCAATCTCATCATTGCACTTAAGCTCGAACTATAAGAAGTGATTTTGTGCAATTAAGCTCTAAAATGACTTTTTCTGCAAAAAGCTAAACAGTGAAAATCTGTCTTCTGCATTGCAAAAAACATTTCATTTCATTAGAAAGAAACATTTTTCATGTACTTGAGCTTGCTCTAAAATTGCATTTAGCAACTTTTTCTCACTGAAACAGAAGTTTTGAGCATCCGTGGCCTTGCAATCTCATCATTTGCACTAAACACAGAATTGGTGTTCTCAGAAGCTATAAAGAAGTGATTTTGTGCAATTAAGCTCTAAAATGACTTTTCTGCAAAAAAAGCTTAAACAAGTGAAATCTGTCTCTGCATTGCAAAAAACATTTCATTTCATTAGAAAGAAACATTTTTCATGTACTTGAGCTTTGCTCTTAAAATTGCTTTAGCAACTTTTTCTCACTGAAACAGAAGTTTTTGAGCATCCGTGGCCCTTGCAATCTCATCATTGCTTATTGCACTAAACACAGAATTGGTGTTCTCAGAAGCTCTAAAGAAGTGATTTTGTGCAATTAAGCTCTAAAATGACTTTTTCTGCAAAAAAGCTTAAACAAGTGAAAATCTGTCTTCTGCATTGCAAAAAACATTTCATTTCATTAGAAAGAAACATTTTTCATGTACTTGAGCTTTGCTCTTAAAATTGCATTTAGCAACTTTTTCTCACTGAAACAGAAGCTTTTTGAGCATCGTGGCCTTGCAATCTCATCATTGCTTAGTTGCACTAAACACAGAATTGGTGTTCTCAGAAGCTCTAAAGAAGTGATTTTGTGCAATTAAGCTCTAAAATGACTTTTTCTGCAAAAAAGCTTAAACAAGTGAAAATCTGTCTTCTGCATTGCAAAAAACATTTCATTTCATTAGAAAGAAACATTTTTCATGTACTTTGAGCTTTGCTCTTAAAATTGCATTTAGCAACTTTTTCTCACTGAAACAGAAGTTTTTGAGCATCCGTGGCCTTGCAATCTCATCATTTGCACTAAACACAGAATTGGTGTTCTCAGAAGCTATAAAGAAGTGATTTTGTGCAATTAAGCTCTAAAATGACTTTTTCTGCAAAAAAGCTTAAACAAGTGAAAATCTGTCTTCTGCATTGCAAAAAACATTTCATTTCATTAGAAAGAAACATTTTTCATGTACTTGAGCTTTGCTCTTAAAATTGCATTTAGCAACTTTTTCTCACTGAAACAGAAGTTTTTGAGCATCCGTGGCCTCTGCAATCTCATTCATTTGCACTAAACACAGAATTGGTGTTCTCAGAAGCTCTAAAGAAGTGATTTTGTGCAATTAAGCTCTAAAATGACTTTTTCTGCAAAAAGCTTAAACAAGTGAAAATCTGTCTTCTGCATTGCAAAAAACATTTCATTTCATTAGAAAGAAACATTTTTCATGTACTTGAGCTTTGCTCTTAAAATTGCATTTAGCAACTTTTTCTCACTGAAACAGAAGCTTTTGAGCATCTGTGGCCTCGCATTCTCATCATTTGCTTAGTTGCACTAAACACAGAATTGGTGTTCTTAGAAGCTCTAAAGAAGTGATTTTGTGCAATTAAGCTCTAAAATGACTTTTTCTGCAAAAAAGCTCAAACACGTGAAAATCTGTCTTCTGCATTGCAAAAAACATTTAATTTCATTAGAAAGAAATATTTTCATGTACTTGAGCTTTGCTCTTAAAATTGCATTTAGCAACTTTTTCTCACTGAGAAAGAAGCTTTTGAGCATCTGTGGCCTCGCATTCCCATCATTTGCTTAGTTGCTCTAAACACAGAATTGGTGTTCTTAGAAGCTCTAAAGAAGTGATTTTGTGCAATTAAGCTCTAAAATGACTTTTTCTGCAAAAAAGCTCAAACACAGTGAAAATCTGTCTTCTGCATTGCAAAAAACATTTCATTTCATTAGAAAGAAACATTTTTCATGTACTTGAGCTTTGCTCTTAAAATTGCATTTAGCAACTTTTTCTCACTGAAACAGAAGTTTTTGAGCATCCGTGGCCTTGCAATCTCATCATTTGCACTAAACACAGAATTGGTGTTCTCAGAAGCTATAAAGAAGTGATTTTGTGCAATTAAGCTCTAAAATGACTTTTTCTTCAAAAAAGCTTAAACAAGTGAAAATCTGTCTTCTGCATTGCAAAAAACATTTCATTTCATTAGAAAGAAACATTTTTCATGTACTTGAGCTTTGCTCTTAAAATTGCATTTAGCAACTTTTTCTCACTGAAACAGAAGTTTTTGAGCATCCGTGGCCTTGCAATCTCATCATTTGCACTAAACACAGAATTGGTGTTCTTAGAAGCTCTAAAGAAGTGATTTTGTGCAATTAAGCTCTAAAATGACTTTTTCTGCAAAAAAGCTTAAACAAGTGAAAATCTGTCTTCTGCATTGCAAAAAACATTTCATTTCATTAGAAAGAAACATTTTTCATGTACTTGAGCTTTGCTCTTAAAATTGCATTTAGCAACTTTTTCTCACTGAAACAGAAGTTTTTGAGCATCCGTGGCCTTGCAATCTCATCATTTGCACTAAACACAGAATTGGTGTTCTCAGAAGCTCTAAAGAAGTGATTTTGTGCCAATTAAGCTCTAAAATGACTTTTTCTGCAAAAAAGCTTAAACAAGTGAAAATCTGTCTTCTGCATTGCAAAAAACATTTCATTTCATTAGAAAGAAACATTTTTCATGTACTTGAGCTTTGCTCTTAAAATTGCATTTAGCAACTTTTTCTCACTGAAACAGAAGTTTTTGAGCATCCGTGGCCTTGCAATCTCATCATTTGCACTAAACACAGAATTGGTGTTCTCAGAAGCTCTAAAGAAGTGATTTTGTGCAATTAAGCTCTAAAATGACTTTTTCTGCAAAAAAGCTTAAACAAGTGAAAATCTGTCTTCTGCATTGCAAAAAACATTTCATTTCATTAGAAAGAAACATTTTTCATGTACTTGAGCTTTGCTCTTAAAATTGCATTTAGCAACTTTTTCTCACTGAAACAGAAGTTTTTGAGCATCCGTGGCCTTCGCAATCTCATCATTTGCACTAAACACAGAATTGGTGTTCTCAGAAGCTCTAAAGAAGTGATTTTGTGCAATTAAGCTCTAAAATGACTTTTTCTGCAAAAAAGCTCAAACAAGTGAAAATCTGTCTTCTGCATTGCAAAAAACATTTCATTTCATTAGAAAGAAACATTTTTCATGTACTTGAGCTTTGCTCTTAAAATTGCATTTAGCAACTTTTTCTCACTGAGAAAGAAGTTTTTGAGCATCTGTGGCCTTGCAATTCTCATCATTTGCTTAGTGCACTAAACACAGAATTGGTGTTCTCAGAAGCTCTAAAGAAGTGATTTTGTGCAATTAAGCTCTAAAATGACTTTTCTGCAAAAAAGCTTAAACAAGTGAAAATCTGTCTTCTGCATTGCAAAAAACATTTCATTTCATTAGAAAGAAACATTTTTCATGTACTTGAGCTTTGCTCTTAAAATTGCATTTAGCAACTTTTTCTCACTGAGAAAGAAGTTTTGAGCATCTGTGGCCTCGCAATTCTCATCATTTGCTTAGTTGCACTAAACACAGAATTGGTGTTCTTAGAAGCTCTAAAGAAGTGATTTTGTGCAATTAAGCTCTAAATGACTTTTTCTGCAAAAAAGCTTAAACAAGTGAAAATCTGTCTTCTGCATTGCAAAAAACATTTCATTTCATTAGAAAGAAACATTTTTCATGTACTTGAGCTTTGCTCTTAAAATTGCATTTAGCAACTTTTTCTCACTGAGAACAGAAGTTTTTGAGCATCCGTGGCCTTGCAATCTCATCATTTGCACTAAACACAGAATTGGTGTTCTCAGAAGCTATAAAGAAGTGATTTTGTGCAATTAAGCTCTAAAATGACTTTTTCTGCAAAAAAGCTTAAACAAGTGAAAATCTGTCTTCTGCATTGCAAAAAACATTTCATTTCATTAGAAAGAAACATTTTTCATGTACTTGAGCTTTGCTCTTAAAATTGCATTTAGCAACTTTTTCTCACTGAAACAGAAGTTTTTGAGCATCCGTGGCCTTGCAATCTCATCATTTGCTTATTGCACTAAACACAGAATTGGTGTTCTAGAAGCTCTAAAGAAGTGATTTTGTGCAATTAAGCTCTAAAATGACTTTTTCTGCAAAAAAGCTTAAACAAGTGAAAATCTGTCTTCTGCATTGCAAAAAACATTTCATTTCATTAGAAAGAAACATTTTTCATGTACTTGAGCTTTGCTCTTAAAATTGCATTTAGCAACTTTTTCTCACTGAAACAGAAGTTTTTGAGCATCCGTGGCCTTGCAAATCTCATCATTTGCACTAAACACAGAATTGGTGTTCTCAGAAGCTCTAAAGAAGTGATTTTGTGCAATTAAGCTCTAAAATGACTTTTTCTGCAAAAAAGCTTAAACAAGTGAAAATCTGTCTTCTGCATTGCAAAAAACATTTCATTTCATTAGAAAGAAACATTTTTCATGTACTTGAGCTTTGCTCTTAAAATTGCATTTAGCAACTTTTTCTCACTGAAACAGAAGTTTTTGAGCATCCGTGGCCTTGCAATCTCATCATTTTGCACTAAACACAGAATTGGTGTTCTCAGAAGCTCTAAAGAAGTGATTTTGTGCAATTAAGCTCTAAAATGACTTTTTCTGCAAAAAAGCTTAAACAAGTGAAAATCTGTCTTCTGCATTGCAAAAAACATTTCATTTCATTAGAAAGAAACATTTTTCATGTACTTGAGCTTTGCTCTTAAAATTGCATTTAGCAACTTTTTCTCACTGAGAAAGAAGCTTTTTGAGCATCTGTGGCCTTGCAATTCTCATCATTGCTTAGTTGCACTAAACACAGAATTGGTGTTCTTAGAAGCTCTAAAGAAGTGATTTTGTGCATTAAGCTCTAAAATGACTTTTTCTGCAAAAAAGCTCAAACAAGTGAAAATCTGTCTTCTGCATTGCAAAAAACATTTCATTTCATTAGAAAGAAACATTTTTCATGTACTTGAGCTTTGCTCTTAAAATTGCATTTAGCAACTTTTTCTCACTGAGAAAGAAGTTTTGAGCATCCTGTGGCCTTGCAATTCTCATCATTTGCTTAGTTGCACTAAACACAGAATTGGTGTTCTCAGAAGCTCTAAAGAAGTGATTTTGTGCAATTAAGCTCTAAAATGACTTTTTCTGCAAAAAAGCTCAAACAAGTGAAAATCTGTCTTCTGCATTGCAAAAAACATTTCATTTCATTAGAAAGAAACATTTTTCATGTACTTGAGCTTTGCTCTTAAAATTGCATTTAGCAACTTTTTCTCACTGAAACAGAAGTTTTTGAGCATCCGTGGCCTTGCAATCTCATCATTTGCACTAAACACAGAATTGGTGTTCTCAGAAGCTCTAAAGAAGTGATTTTGTGCAATTAAGCTCTAAAATGACTTTTTCTGCCAAAAAGCTTAAACAAGTGAAAATCTGTCTTCTGCATTGCAAAAAACATTTCATTTCACTAGAAAGAAACATTTTTCATGTACTTGAGCTTTGCTCTTAAAATTGCATTTAGCAACTTTTTCTCACTGAAAACAGAAGTTTTTGAGCATCTGTGGCCTTGCAAATCTCTTCATTTGCACTAAACACAGAATTGGTGTTCTTAGAAGCTCTAAAGAAGTGATTTTGTGCAATTAAGCTCTAAAATGACTTTTTCTGCAAAAAAGCTCAAACAAGTGAAAATCTGTCTTCTGCATTGCAAAAAACATTTCATTTCATTAGAAAGAAACATTTTCATGTACTTGAGCTTGCTCTTAAAATTGCATTTAGCAACTTTTTCTCACTGAGAAAGAAGCTTTTTGAGCATCTGTGGCCTTGCAATTCTCATCATTTGCTTAGTTGCACTAAACACAGAATTGGTGTTCTCAGAAGCTCTAAAGAAGTGATTTTGTGCAATTAAGCTCTAAAATGACTTTTTCTGCAAAAAAGCTTCAAACAAGTGAAAATCTGTCTTCTGCATTGCAAAAAACATTTCATTTCATTAGAAAGAAACATTTTTCATGTACTTGAGCTTTGCTCTTAAAATTGCATTTAGCAACTTTTTCTCACTGAGAAAGAAGCTTTTGAGCATCCGTGGCCTTCGCAATTCTCATCATTTGCTTAGTTGCACTAAACACAGAATTGGTGTTCTCAGAAGCTCTAAAGAAGTGATTTTGTGCAATTAAGCTCTAAAATGACTTTTTCTGCAAAAAAGCTTAAACAAGTGAAAATCTGTCTTCTGCATTGCAAAAAACATTTCATTTCATTAGAAAGAAACATTTTTCATGTACTTGAGCTTTGCTCTTAAAATTGCATTTAGCAACTTTTTCTCACTGAAACAGAAGTTTTTGAGCATCCGTGGCCTTGCAATCTCATCATTTGCACTAAACACAGAATTGGTGTTCTCAGAAGCTCTAAAGAAGTGATTTTGTGCAATTAAGCTCTAAAATGACTTTTTCTGCAAAAAAGCTTAAACAAGTGAAAATCTGTCTTCTGCATTGCAAAAAACATTTCATTTCATTAGAAAGAAACATTTTTCATGTACTTGAGCTTTACTCTTAAAATTGCATTTAGCAACTTTTTCTCACTGAAACAGAAGTTTTTGAGCATCCGTGGCCTTGCAATCTCATCATTTGCACTAAACACAGAATTGGTGTTCTCAGAAGCTCTAAAGAAGTGATTTTGTGCAATTAAGCTCTAAAATGACTTTTTCTGCAAAAAAGCTTAAACAAGTGAAAATCTGTCTTCTGCATTGCAAAAAAACATTTCATTTCATTAGAAAGAAACATTTTTCATGTACTTGAGCTTTGCTCTTAAAATTGCATTTAGCAACTTTTTCTCACTGAAACAGAAGTTTTTGAGCATCCGTGGCCTTGCAATCTCATCATTTGCTATTGCACTAAACACAGAATTGGTGTTCTCAGAAGCTCTAAAGAAGTGATTTTGTGCAATTAAGCTCTAAAATGACTTTTTCTGCAAAAAAGCTCAAACACGTGAAAATCTGTCTTCTGCATTGCAAAAAACATTTCATTTCATTAGAAAGAAACATTTTTCATGTACTTGAGCTTTGCTCTTAAAATTGCATTTAGCAACTTTTTCTCACTGAAACAGAAGTTTTTGAGCATCCGTGGCCTTGCAATCTCATCATTTGCACTAAACACAGAATTGGTGTTACTCAGAAGCTCTAAAGAAGTGATTTTGTGCAATTAAGCTCTAAATGACTTTTTCTGCAAAAAGCTTAAACAAGTGAAAATCTGTCTTCTGCATTGCAAAAAACATTTCATTTCATTAGAAAGAAACATTTTTCATGTACTTGAGCTTTGCTCTTAAAAAATGCATTTAGCAACTTTTTCTCACTGAAACAGAAGTTTTTGAGCATCCGTGGCCTTGCAATCTCATCATTTGCACTAAACACAGAATTGGTGTTCTCAGAAGCTCTAAAGAAGTGATTTTGTGCAATTAAGCTCTAAAATGACTTTTTCTGCAAAAAAGCTTAAACAAGTGAAAATCTGTCTTCTGCATTGCAAAAAACATTTCATTTCATTAGAAAGAAACATTTTTCATGTACTTGAGCTTTACTCTTAAAATTGCATTTAGCAACTTTTTCTCACTGAAACAGAAGTTTTTTGAGCATCCGTGGCCTTGCAATCTCATCATTTGCACTAAACACAGAATTGGTGTTCTCAGAAGCTCTAAAGAAGTGATTTTGTGCAATTAAGCTCTAAATGACTTTTTCTGCAAAAAAGCTTCAAACAAGTGAAAATCTGTCTTCTGCATTGCAAAAACATTTCATTTCATTAGAAAGAAACATTTTTCATGTACTTGAGCTTTGCTCTTAAAATTGCATTTAGCAACTTTTTCTCACTGAAACAGAAGTTTTGAGCATCCGTGGCCTTGCATCTCATCATTTGCACTAAACACAGAATTGGTGTTCTCAGAAGCTCTAAAGAAGTGATTTTGTGCAATTAAGCTCTAAAATGACTTTTTCTGCAAAAAAGCTTAAACAAGTGAAAATCTGTCTTCTGCATTGCAAAAAACATTTCATTTCATTAGAAAGAAACATTTTTCATGTACTTGAGCTTTGCTCTTAAAATTGCATTTAGCAACTTTTTCTCACTGAAACAGAAGTTTTTGAGCATCCGTGGCCTTGCAATCTCATCATTTGCACTAAACACAGAATTGGTGTTCTCAGAAGCTATACAGAAGTGATTTTGTGCAATTAAGCTCTAAAATGACTTTTTCTGCAAAAAAGCTTAAACAAGTGAAAATCTGTCTTCTGCATTGCAAAAAACATTTCATTTCATTAGAAAGAAACATTTTTCATGTACTTGAGCTTTGCTCTTAAAATTGCATTTAGCAACTTTTTCTCACTGAAACAGAAGTTTTTGAGCATCCGTGGCCTTGCAATCTCATCATTTGCACTAAACACAGAATTGGTGTTCTCAGAAGCTCTAAAGAAGTGATTTTGTGCAATTAAGCTCTAAAATGACTTTTTCTGCAAAAAAGCTTAAACAAGTGAAAATCTGTCTTCTGCATTGCAAAAAACATTTCATTTCATTAGAAAGAAACATTTTTCATGTACTTGAGCTTTACTCTTAAAATTGCATTTAGCAACTTTTTCTCACTGAAACAGAAGTTTTTGAGCATCCGTGGCCTTGCAATCTCATCATTTGCACTAAACACAGAATTGGTGTTCTCAGAAGCTCTAAAGAAGTGATTTTGTGCAATTAAGCTCTAAAATGACTTTTTCTGCAAAAAAGCTTAAACAAGTGAAAATCTGTCTTCTGCATTGCAAAAACATTTCATTTCATTAGAAAGAAACATTTTTCATGTACTTGAGCTTTGCTCTTAAAATTGCATTTAGCAACTTTTTCTCACTGAAACAGAAGTTTTTGAGCATCCGTGGCCTTGCAATCTCATCATTTGCACTAAACACAGAATTGGTGTTCTCAGAAGCTCTAAAGAAGTGATTTTGTGCAATTAAGCTCTAAAATGACTTTTTCTGCAAAAAAGCTTAAACAAGTGAAAATCTGTCTTCTGCATTGCAAAAAACATTTCATTTCATTAGAAAGAAACATTTTTCATGTACTTGAGCTTTGACTCTTAAATTGCATTTAGCAACTTTTTCTCACTGAAACAGAAGTTTTGAGCATCCGTGGCCTTGCAATCTCATCATTTGCACTAAACACAGAATTGGTGTTCTCAGAAGCTCTAAAGAAGTGATTTTGTGCAATTAAGCTCTAAAATGACTTTTTCTGCAAAAAGCTTAAACAAGTGAAAATCTGTCTTCTGCATTGCAAAAAACATTTCATTTCATTAGAAAGAAACATTTTTCATGTACTTGAGCTTTACTCTTAAAATTGCATTTGGCAACTTTTTCTCACTGAAACAGAAGTTTTTGAGCATCCGTGGCCTTGCAATCTCATCATTTGCACTAAACACAGAATTGGTGTTCTCAGAAGCTCTAAAGAAGTGATTTTGTGCAATTAAGCTCTAAAAT
This sequence comes from Oxygymnocypris stewartii, assembly GCA_003573665.1. NCBI lineage: Eukaryota > Metazoa > Chordata > Actinopteri > Cypriniformes > Cyprinidae > Oxygymnocypris > Oxygymnocypris stewartii. The sequence goes on from QVTF01019497.1 coordinate 17,197, forward strand.
GACTTTTTCTGCAAAAAAGCTTAAACAAGTGAAATCTGTCTTCTGCATTGCAAAAAACATTTCATTTCATTAGAAAGAAACATTTTTCATGTACTTGAGCTTTGCTCTTAAAATTGCATTTAGCAACTTTTTCTCACTGAAACAGAAGTTTTTGAGCATCCGTGGCCTTGCAATCTCATCATTTGCACTAAACACAGAATTGGTGTTCTCAGAAGCTATACAGAAGTGATTTTGTGCAATTAAGCTCTAAAATGACTTTTTCTGCAAAAAAGCTTAAACAAGTGAAAATCTGTCTTCTGCATTGCAAAAAACATTTCATTTCATTAGAAAGAAACATTTTTCATGTACTTGAGCTTTGCTCTTAAAATTGCATTTAGCAACTTTTTCTCACTGAAACAGAAGTTTTTGAGCATCCGTGGCCTTGCAATCTCATCATTTGCACTAAACACAGAATTGGTGTTCTCAGAAGCTATACAGAAGTGATTTTGTGCAATTAAGCTCTAAAATGACTTTTTCTGCAAAAAAGCTTAAACAAGTGAAAATCTGTCTTCTGCATTGCAAAAAACATTTCATTTCATTAGAAAGAAACATTTTTCATGTACTTGAGCTTTACTCTTAAAATTGCATTTAGCAACTTTTTCTCACTGAAACAGAAGTTTTTGAGCATCCGTGGCCTTGCAATCTCATCATTTGCACTAAACACAGAATTGGTGTTCTCAGAAGCTATAAAGAAGTGATTTTGTGCAATTAAGCTCTAAAATGACTTTTTCTGCAAAAAAGCTTAAACAAGTGAAAATCTGTCTTCTGCATTGCAAAAAACATTTCATTTCATTAGAAAGAAACATTTTTCATGTACTTGAGCTTTGCTCTTAAAATTGCATTTAGCAACTTTTTCTCACTGAAACAGAAGTTTTTGAGCATCCGTGGCCTTGCAATCTCATCATTTGCACTAAAACACAGAATTGGTGTTCTCAGAAGCTCTAAAGAAGTGATTTTGTGCAATTAAGCTCTAAAATGACTTTTTCTGCAAAAAAGCTTAAACAAGTGAAAATCTGTCTTCTGCATTGCAAAAAACATTTCATTTCATTAGAAAGAACATTTTTCATGTACTTGAGCTTTGCTCTTAAAATTGCATTTAGCAACTTTTTCTCACTGAAACAGAAGTTTTTGAGCATCTGTGGCCTTGCAATCTCATCATTTGCACTAAACACAGAATTGGTGTTCTCAGAAGCTATAAAGAAGTGATTTTGTGCAATTAAGCTCTAAAATGACTTTTTCTGCAAAAAAGCTAAACAAGTGAAAATCTGTCTTCTGCATTGCAAAAACATTTCATTTCATTAGAAAGAAACATTTTCATGTACTTGAGCTTTGCTCTTAAAATTGCATTTAGCAACTTTTTCTCACTGAAACAGAAGTTTTTGAGCATCCGTGGCCTTCGCAATCTCATCATTTGCACTAAACACAGAATTGGTGTTCTTAGAAGCTCTAAAGAAGTGATTTGTGCAATTAAGCTCTAAAATGACTTTTTCTGCAAAAAGCTAAAACAAGTGAAAATCTGTCTTCTGCATTGCAAAAACATTTCATTTCATTAGAAAGAAACATTTTTCATGTACTTGAGCTTTGACTCTTAAAATTGCATTTAGCAACTTTTTCTCACTGAAAAAGAAGTTTTGAGCATCCGTGGCCTCGCAATCTCATCATTTGCACTAAACACAGAATTGGTGTTCTCAGAAGCTCTAAAGAAGTGATTTTGTGCAATTAAGCTCTAAAATGACTTTTTCTGCAAAAAAAGCTCAACAAGTGAAAATCTGTCTTCTGCATTGCAAAAAACATTTCATTTCATTAGAAAGAAACATTTTTCATGTACTTGAGCTTTGCTCTTAAAATTGCATTTAGCAACTTTTTCTCACTGAAACAGAAGTTTTGAGCATCCGTGGCCTTGCAATCTCATCATTTGCACTAAACACAGAATTGGTGTTCTCAGAAGCTCTAAAGAAGTGATTTTGTGCAATTAAGCTCTAAAATGACTTTTTCTGCAAAAAAGCTAAACAAGTGAAAATCTGTCTTCTGCATTGCAAAAAACATTTCATTTCATTAGAAAGAAACATTTTTCATGTACTTGAGCTTTGCTCTTAAAATTGCATTTAGCAACTTTTTCTCACTGAGAACAGAAGTTTTTGAGCATCGTGGCCTCTGCAATCTCATCATTTGCACTAAACACAGAATTGGTGTTCTTCAGAAGCTCTAAAGAAGTGATTTTGTGCAATTAAGCTCTAAAATGACTTTTTCTGCAAAAAAAGCTTAAACAAGTGAAAATCTGTCTTCTGCATTGCAAAAAACATTTCATTTCATTAGAAAGAAACATTTTTCATGTACTTGAGCTTTGCTCTTAAAATTGCATTTAGCAACTTTTTCTGACTGAGAAAGAAGTTTTGAGCATCGTGGCCTCACATTCTCATAATTTGCTTAGTTGCACTAAACACAGAATTGTGTTTCTTAGAAGCTCTAAAACAAGTGATTTTGTGCAATTAAGCTCTAAAATGACTTTTTTCTGCAAAAAAGCTTAAACAAGTGAAAATCTGTCTTCTGCATTGCAAAAAACATTTCATTTCATTAGAAAGAAACATTTTTCATGTTTTGAGCTTTGCTCTTAAAATTGCATTTGGCAACTTTTTCTCACTGAAACAGAAGTTTTGAGCATCCGTGGCCTCGAACTCTCATCATTTGCACTAAACACAGAATTGGTGTTCTTAGAAGCTATACGAAGTTTGTGCAATTAAAGCTCTAAAATGACTTGTTTTTGAAGCTTAAACAATGTTCTTGAATTTTGTGCAATTAGTCTTAAAATGAC
>QVTF01019498.1:600000-840353 GCA_003573665.1 Oxygymnocypris stewartii
TACTTTTATTGTTACAGTATTTATTTAAAAATGTAGAGTGCCTTAAAGTAATTACCTCAACACTGGTAAACAAGACTATACTGATTTTCTCATTCTCCGAATTTTACTTATCAATCCTGTTTTTAATTATCATTATCATTCAAAAATGAATAAATTCAGAACAGGATTAGAATACAATTATATTTTTAATATGACAATTTTTTTTCTACAAAAGCAACAGTAGTGTTTACAATTGCAAAAACACCTTAGCCTGTAAAGTCAATAACATCTCTCTGGAAATAAATTAAAAAATGTCAGTATAAAACGAATAATATACCTGACCTGACATCACAGTGCAGAGTGAAGAAGATATGGTCCTTATAGATTTCAGAAAAATGTGTGAAATGTCCCGGTGTGTGTGTGTGTGTGTGTGTGTTTGTGTGTGCTCTGCAGTGCAAAGATGCCTCGCAAAGAGAGAAGAATAAAACAAAAAAAGAAGGAGCTGCTTGAGGCAGGTGCAAAGAAAATATTATTTAACTTTTAAACTTAAAACTTTTCTGTTTTGTTTCTTTTTCTAAACTGCATCATGGCATTTGCTACTGTATCAATACAGAAGCATCCGCATCAATACGCGTATCAGCAAGGAATGCGTCACTATACATTGCTGTTATGATATTTTGTGCACAGCCCTATTTAAAGCCTTGTTTCATGTGCCCCTTTTATATTTTGAGCACCTGCCCCTCCAAAGGTCTCTGCACGGCCCTGCTGCAGAGTGAATCCACTAGTCTAGTGAGTAAATTATGTAATGCTAAATTTCTTCAAATCTGTTCTGATGAATAAAAAAACGAATCTACACCTTGGATTGTCTGAGGGTCAATTTTCAGTACATTTTCATTTTTGGGTCAACTATTTCTTTACTTGCATGACTTTTCTGCAGCCTTTGATGAACATTTTAATTTTTCACTGTAGAAGAATGTATTAAAACTAGCGCTGTCAAAATTAGCGATAAAAGGCATTAACAATATTTCATGTAATTAACGCAGGGGCAGTGCTAGGGTTGGCTAGGGTCTGTCTCTTTTTTTCTTGACAAGAATTGGATTTATTTAGACGCAGAATGTCTTTATATGACCACATCAAACAGGAGAATTTTCAGAGCGAGTCAAACGAGTGTGGAAACGGTACAGGTGACGAGGGAGCTTCAGTAGAGCAACGGTGAACTGCAGTCAGATGAGATGTTGTCAGGCCATACTTCAGTAAAAACTAATCTAAACTAAACAAAATCTTCCTGTCCTGTCAGGAATCATACTGTGCTTGTAGCACAGGCACTTCATTTCCACGCACAAATGCAGGTGACGTACACTGTATATCATTTTATATTAAAGCGCAAATGAAGCAAGCATGCAATGTTATAGTTATGCCGTCAGTTAAGTCATTAAGTTACCAAAACGCAATTAAAGCTGCCTTTAAAGAACGCATGCATGGAAGTATGTGTTATGCTTGAGTCACATTTAAGAACATGTCTCTGAAATGCAGTAACTTTCAAAAATGTCCTGAAACAGCCCAGCACTGTCTGCCTCATCTAACACACCCGATTCAACTCGTCAGTTCATTAGTAGAGACTTTAAGACCTAAAGCATGCCAGAAAAGGTAAAGAAATGTGAGAAAATAGGATGCGTGCCAGATCCACATCTGGTTTAGCAGCGGCAGCTCTTAAAGTTATAGCAACCAAAAACCTAATAACGCAGCTGCTGTGTCTATCAAAAAAAGAAATAAAGAGGAAATCAATACTTTTGTAGCTTTAACTATTCGTCAATATTTAATTTCAAGATCAGTGTTTGATAACTTCATTCAATTTCTTTATATTTCCTACTTGCTGAAGGGCACAGGTATTATAATGGGTTTATGTGAAGATAGTTCTAAGTTCACTTAAATTAGTTGTTATTTTTAAAAGTCTAATCAATGTAAAAACTGATTCTGTAATGTTGAATGGCTAGTCAATGATTAAATATTAGTGGTGAAAAACAAGAGATATCTTTGTTATCAGCGATAGTTGCCTTCAGTCATAAAAAGATGGCAATAAACTAATATAAAAATTAGTGGTGGGCCGTTATCGGCGTTAACGTGCTGCGTTAACGCGAGACTCTTATCGGCGATAAAAAAAATATCGCCGTTAATCTATTCTCAAAGTTGGGTTGGGAGCTGGGTCTATACTACGCAAGCTATGATGACTTTCACCCTGATATTTTAGCGCGGATGTATACCTAGCCGAATTGCACTGTAGGGGGCGAGAACGAGTCTTCGAACTAGAGGCTCGCAGTCCGTGAAGGACAGATTGTTAACGGCTGGTCTATGTTGTATACAAACGCTCACCTATCATTCATCAACCTCAAATATGGCTTTTCATCTGAAAGATGTATGTAGTAGCAACTTTACATGGCCGCTCAATATGATGTTAACCTAGAGAAATGTGCGCTATTGAAGTGTTTGTGTGGACAGGCTCCGGTGCGCTCACTTGCTCTTACATCTCCGTCATTCTTGGTCATACAGATAAAAGTAGCCTAATACATCTTTCGAATCTGTAAAGACTCTACGTTTATTTGTGTGCACTCAGAATAACAACGAAACGTTGCGCTTTTAAGCAAACAGGATGCGCTTTAGGTCTCATGTGAACTTGAGCGAGAAACTTCGAAACTCGAATATATCTAAAAATACAGTACATAGAAAAATATATCTATAGAGAGTGAAATGTCTAAAAAAATAAAAATAGAAGACGTGTGTGTTAGCATGGATGATTTACATGAAATTTAATCTGTGCAACACTGTGCATAAGATGGCTTTCAGTTCAATATAATAACAAAAAACGACATTTTGGGTTTTTATTCAACTAATAAGGTGGGCACGCTGTGATCTGTACTATATTTTTACTGTAATTGACAGTTATCGGCAAAAAAACAACAACACGGGAGTGGGAGGGAATGGGAGTCATTCTTCCGGGAGTGGAACGGGATTTTCCTCCAGTTTTTTTGTGGGATTGGGACGGGAAGAGATTAAAGTTTGTGATGCATTTTGGAAACAGGAGATGAGCCCCTGGTCTAATGCGCCACCTGGCTTGAGAAACCCGTTCTCAAAGACTTACTTTTAGTCATTATTTGGGTAGCACACATATTCTGAATGCCTTCGGCAGAATTCAAATGAGCCATTTTAATCTAGATTAATTCCAAAATTAATCTATGCCCACCTCTAATAAAAATATACTGTATGTTGTTTCTACATTAATTAAAACAAATTGAATGTGAAATTATTGCAATATTAAAAGTAGCCTAAATTAAAAGATGTTAATGTTAGGTGGGATTATTTGTGATTCATTTTATAAAACAAATTAGTTATTTTTTAATTGATTGACAGCTCTGATATACAGTAATACACAAAACAGTAATATACTGTATATTCGATGCCTGGTCCCATGTGTTGCAAGAGTGAGAAAAATGTTACATACCTGCCAGGGTTTGTAAATGAAAGAGATTGGTATCAATAAGCTTAAAAAAGGTAAACCAGAGAAAGGAGGAAGAGGGGTCAATTCGCTGTAATCAATAGCTGTTCTTGTAGGTAGCCAGCATCAGTACAGTAAACATAATAAATGTCATGAAATCTTACCCGCTTAATCCCAAATACATGTTATTGCAGTGAACCATTTTAGTCGTCTATCGGGATCCTAGGAATATCATAAAATGATTTCCGCTTTGCTCTATGGGACAATCGCGTGGAAAATTCATATTTTCAATTAAAGATAAGTTATAGATTTGATATGGGCTGCTTTTGGTGCTTGATACTGCATTATTAGTAATTTTGTGTGTTACGAATAAGACAGGCTATACAGAAAAGTCCCCAGTGTTAATTTAACACTCTGAGTGTCATATAAACACTGAAGCAGTGTAAAAAGTAACACAATGTTAAAGTTAATGAGATAATTAGGTGAATAATTGAGTGATGATTGAGCGTTATTGAAGACACGTGATGTTAGCAAGCAGAATCACCAAAGGAGAAAATCTCAATTTGTATATCACCGTTTTAGTGGTCAGTGTTTCATTAGTTGTGATCTTGACCCTTGACTTTTTAATTTGATTTGGCAGCTGCAACTGAGTTATAAAAGCCAGACAAACCAAAAGCAAAAGTCATCATATCATGGTGACAATTATATTTTAATATAATCATTATTTGATCTGAATCACTGAACTCATTTACAGTCTAATTTCTGCGTTATATAATATTTATTGATTAGAATGAAATATTTATTGACAGCCTTGTGATTCAACAGCAAAATATCCTGTATTTTCTACACATTTTGTAAGGGTTTCTTGTAAGCTTTTCTGGTAACAAAAAAAACAACATTTGTTTCAGGCACATACAGACATCAAGAATCAGCGTATGAATCTCACGAACGGTGACGAACATCAGATTCAGATAACGAGATCAACTCTGAACTTCACAAAACAAGGTATTATACATTCACAGAAAACATCTGTGAAATAAGTTACAAAGATAATTGAGCTCATAATTTATTCATGCCACAATACATGATGGGAGTCAATTATGAATTTTTATTGGCTACAACATGCTTTTTTGATGGTCACCATTGTTGTGATTCTCACGCTGAATCTTGATTTGTCTAAATGAAAGTTTTTAAATATTGAAGTAACTTTCAAAAATATTTTGTTTATTTAACCCTACAATAAACACAGCAAGTACAATCAGTGTCTTTATCAGACTACTTTTTGTTGAGATAATGCAGACATGCATGATAGTACAGACATACATAAGAATAGCACAGTAGGGATGCAATATAACACCAATATAATAAAAAAAAAAATAAAAAAAAATGTACTTTGTACAGAAATAGAAATATAGGAAAAAAATGTATTTAGATTATAAATATATATGTAATTTTAAAAGTGTACACATTTTGGATTCTATAAATAAATGTCACTATAATGTGTTTATGCTTCAGTTACTGTGTCAACAATTATTGACAGTGAATCTGGATGAAAAATTGAATAGCTCTAAGTGTAACCTTTCATTAGAGCCCAAAATGATGACTGTACATTAAAGCATTCAAGAATTACAGCATTGTATGTGTTGTTGGTTACAAATTGGAGTCTCCCAAGTTTAATTTTTTTGGAAGCACCTAGACATAAAATTAGATAAACATGTGTAAAACACTAATTTTCTATATATATAACAATATATATTGTTTATCAAATGGTAAATTTGGCTTGGTAAGGCTTCATTCTGTGATCCCAATGTACTTTCCAGTTCATACCTCTCAGCTATAGTCATCTGCAGGCTTCTATTTACAAAAAAAATAATGCAGGCGGAATAATTTTTTTATTTTTTGTGTGTGTTCAAAGTGCTATTACTCAATATCCGTAAGACAAGTAAGAGAAACAAACCTCAGAGTGTCACCTTTCAAAGGAGACCAACACCATGCATATCATCCAAATGGCTCAAGAACAGCATGCAATTTACTTTGGGTATGCCTTTTTTAGGCGTTTTAGGCAAATTTTTACAGGAATCGTAAAGGGTTCATTTGGTACTATATCTTGGGTTAAAGTATGGAAACTGCCAAATAAGTTTTGTATTAATAACATGTGAATGAATGTGAATTCCTTGTTCTGTCAGTTATGTTACTGAAGTGAGACAACAGATGTACTATCATTTATGTATTATATAAACCATCAATTATAATTAACATTTTCACATTCAACTCTGTTTTTGTAAATAAAAACAAAATAATATAGAGAGAGATAGCGTAAAATCAATAACATTGTGAAGAATTATCACCAGTTTATATAGCTTTAATGTAATACAATTTTCAGCTATGCTGATTTTCTTTTGTTCGAGACATTTCTTGACGACGTTGAAAACGGTGTTACTGCTTGATTATTTTTGACAGTACCATTAAAAAATATATATTTAAAAAAGATGAGCAACAAAAAACAAAACAAACAAAAAACATTAATAACAGTCGTCTTCATGTCATGTAATGCCACATCGTCCGTTTTTCAACTTCAAACTCAAGCTGTCTCCCAAATGGGACAGAAAAGGATCCCAAGTTTTGTAGAACTAAAATGGTTTGTTTTAAGGGAAAAACTCAAGGCTTCAAATGGCATTACGTCCAATAAACTCTTAGTAAATTGTGTCTTTGTTGGTGTGTTTTTTTGGTTGTTTTTTAGAAATCCACTGCATTAGTATGCAATATCTGGCAGTAAATAATACAATTTTGAGCAACTGAATCTTAGAAGAGCTCTAGGTGTTGTATGAAAAAATCCTTAAAATACAGACCAGTGGGTCAAGGTCCAGAGAGATTCCCAATTTGTTATTAATTTCTTGAACAACATCCAATCAGAATGCCTTAATATGAAAACTGTCAAAACCGTCTTCCATTTTACACTTAACACCGGTCTTTGAAAATGTATTATTCATCTCCAGTATATGTTTCACTGGAGAGATCTGAAGCCTATGTATCACACCTTTCAAAAGATTACACACCGAATTGATCAAATGTGAGAGTAAATAAATGCTAATATAAATGCTGTTCTTTTGAACATTCATTCAATAAATATTTTATTAATTATATCTGCCAACCCGTGGACAACTTGAAATACTTCAGACCACAGTTTGAGACCCGTTGATGTAGACCATTTCCATGATACTCAGTTTTCAGCTTTAGTCAGCTGTTGCTCTCGTTCTGTCATTTCTGTATCAACAGCAATGATGTGTTTGCCACTGAAGACCCGAACATCACAGAAGCAGCCGAGCAGGAGCTACAGATCTATGAGAAAAAAGTCAACAGTGACTTCACCAGGGTCTGTAGAGCCCATTTAAAATGTAAAATCTTGGGTGCTTTTCATGATATTGTTACTCTTGAATTGCTTGGTTTAATTTAGACTGACTGTAACCATTCCCACAGACGATGCCTGTGACCGCTCGAGCTCTGGAGACCATGATTCGATTATCTACAGCTCACGCCAAGGCCCGCATGAGTAAAACCATCGATCTGGGAGATGCAGAAGCTGCACTCATACAGTTAGCTTATTTCAAAAAGGCATGCGATCATTCACATCCAGAAGTGATGCTGTTTTTCAGTGTCTAACATAATTTGGCATGACTCTGTAGATTCTAGAGAAGGATAAGACGAGGAAGGTGCTTGAGGACTCGGAGATGGATACAGGGAGTCAAAGGAGCCTAAGGTGAATGTGTAAGGAATCTGACCCTTACAATTTCACAGAAAATGAAAACTGTAGGTCAACTCATTCACTTTGATTTCTCAGTGAGCTATGCTTAATCAACGCAGGTTCTGTCCATTGCTGTATAGTCAGTTTTACCAATTTAGCAGTTTTTTTCTCTATACGTTGAATTGTAATATTTTGAATATATTAAGTGCCATTACACTGGTAAAAATGATTAAATAAATCAATTTAAATACTACGGAAAAACATGTCATTTTGTCAATAAATCATTTTAATTATGCATTATGAAGAATTTCAAAAACTGTACATTTTTTTATTAGTACTCAATTTAAACTTGTAAAAATGAAAGTTTGAATTCATACGTATATTTTACTTGGAATTGTTTATTTTATTTATTTTATTTTATTAAGGATTTTTACAAAGTAAATAGCAAAGTTATGATCCCGATGTTCCCATCATGCACTGGGGCATGAATAATTCATAAGGTTACATTTGTCACGTGTTCGAGTTGTATATACACTGTTTTATGGTTGCTTTTGTTGTTAGGTTTAGTAACTTACTGTTTTGTGACATCTGGAGTTCATCTCCTTTAATGATTGTTACTGTCATTGTGTGTTGTGTACCAAGTATTAAGGTCTCCATGTTATTTTGGATAACAACTATATTGAGTAGATATTATCTTAAAGGAACACCAGATGTCTATTTGCTTACATGTTTGTAAGTGAACCGCATGCTTTAATAGCATGTTTTTCGTCAGTGCTAAATTGCTTGAGTAAAGAAATGTACTTGAGTATTGCAGAATAAACTTAAAATAATTTGAATAAGTAGAAATTACTCATCAAACTCTAACTGGCCACATTAAATTGACTTATTTCCTTTGCTAATTTTACATAACTTAGTTAAGTAGATTTGACTTAATTCCATACTTAAATTTTACTTATTAAAATATGTGCAAAAAACTTGCAAAATAAAAATTAAGTAAATTCACTTTTTTTGTGTATAAATATGATATTGTCTTGTGGTGGTGGTGGTGTTGTTGTTAACAGCTCAGCCAAGTCAGAAGTGCAGGCCGGCATCTCAGAGAAGCAAAGGAAGAAGGCTGACATTAGTCAGGACAGGTACAACAGAGTCCTCTTCATTATCAGATAATGGTTTCTGGCCTGTGCTAATACTGTGAACTTGTGCAACAATGATGGACTGGTCTGTATTATTTCTATCATGTTTCTTTGTTTCCTCATTTTGTTTGAACCAATTCCACAATCTAACCGCACATTAGATATGGAGACTGATTTTTAACAGTGTGACCCTTTTGACTTGACATGTTTAGATTGAAAGTCTTCAAGGCTGCTCTACTGAAGGCCTTTAAGGTGACCCGGTCTCAGTCTGTGGCGGTGCCTGATCTTCTAACTCACATTAACAAAGGTCAGGACGAGGAGTTTGACCAGAACGAGATTAACCTTCTGCTGGAGCGCATGCAGGATGACAACCAGGTCATGGTCTCAGAGAATGTGATGTTTCTCATCTAGAACAGTGCCAATGGACAGCTGCATCTTTTTTCAGGAATGAAAATTACATTGCAATTATTTATAGACTACATACCACTCATATACTGTGGCTGTATCCGAAATCGCCCCCTATACCCTCATTCACTATTCCCTACATTAGTCCACTCATACAGTTCACTTGAAGGAGTGAATTCGGACACTACGTGTACCGGAAGTACTGCCGCTTTTGCATAGTTTGTTTGCTGTTTAGCAATAATTTGAAATGGACAGCTTCAGCAGTAAGATTAAAGGATTTATCTTGGACTCTGTCACGGAAATTATGTAAACCCCAATAGTCAATTTACAATTAATTTGTACCTGTGTTGTATTACTCTGTGTTACGCCATGGACGAGAGCTTCTAAAGTAAATGAATGGATGATTCAGCTGCAGGCACCATCTTCTGGCGAGACACAGGAATCCATTCGGCGCGCGACTCTCACAGTGCATTATGGGGATTCTATAGCCATTGAGTGTACATTGGTTGTACACTCGATTTTGCGGTGCATTGAGGGATTGAATGAGTGCACTCAATAACATCCACTATGGTTTCAAACACCACTTAAAATGGCTGTCCCCTCAAATTTTGCACTATTTGAGGGTATACGGGGCGATTTCGGATACAGCCTGTATGAGCAATAATAGTTAAGTACTTATTTTGATCAAGGTCTTTAATGTAAATTTTATTTTTTGCTTTTTATTTTGCATTTACATTTATTCATTTAGCAGGCAATTTTATCCAAAGCAACTTACAAATGAGGAAGACAAGAAGAAATTAATCTTAAGAAGGCAATGAACAAGAGAAGTGCTAGTAATACAATTTCTTGAGAATAGTACTTATCAGTTTTTTTATCAGATACATGTTTTATGATTTATTCGCTCCAGTTCAGTAATGTAGACATAATATGGCAAATTCTGGAAAAAATAAAATTCTCTCTCTCTCTTTCTCTCTCTCCATTGAGGCTTCATGATGTATCCTGCATCTCATGGGGATCTTTTAGTCCATGGTCCTTTTAAAAGAAACTCTGGGGTTCTGTAAAAGAAAATTCAGTTTAATGGGAGTAGTGTTGAGAAGGTTACTTTGGAAATGTAACTGGTTACAGATTATAAATTACCCTGTTTAAAATGTAATAAATAGTGTATATATTTCAATTGCTTTATTAAAGTAATGTTACTGATTACATTTGATAATTTTTTATTAATTTTCAAAATTTCTAATGTTTTCAATGGTTAATCATTTTCAAACATTTAAAGCAGGCAGGGTTAATCTTTCAGTAGTACTCGACACTGATTACAGTCAGACTTTCAAAATCCTTCTTCACTTGAATTAAGATTATAATAATTACATTTTTAAATAGGGAGATTGGGATCTGGTGTGGACTGGGACTCCCGATTGTGGTGACGGTGAAATCTGTGACTGCGTTGACTAAGACTCGCCTATTTTGTTTCCTAAACTCTTGAAACATTGGTGTCTCATATTTTAGAGAAGTTAATACAATTTGGGAAAAAATCTATCATATATATGTATGTGAAAATCAGATAACCCCTTTATAATAATTTGTATAGGTAACTGTCATTTAATTACACATTTTTTCTCAGTAACTGTTACAGATTACAGTTACATTTATTTTGTAATTAAATTATTTAATTCCGTTACATGTAACTAGTCTCTACCCAACACTGAATGGAAGTTACTGTACATCCATTTACATATAATAATGAATAATGGTACAATTATCAAACCATGGGAGGAGAAAACTGCAATGTGTATACATACAACCATCTGTCTCTTTGGCTCCTCCTCCGCATCACGGCCATCAATCTCTAATCGCAGGTCTCTGATTTTTGGTCTCCTGGTCTGAGTCTTCAAAATTCTAGTAACATCTATTGATGAAGTTGAAAGTTTAAACTCTTCTCATATTTCTTTCTTAAGAATTTCACTGGTATTTGTATTCACTGAATAAGAAGCGCAAACCTTCAAGGGAGAGGAGGAAGATGACATCATGTCCTTTAATAAAGTTTCGACTCTTCAGACGATCATGTGTGATGTAATTGCTGATACCGTAACCTGGCCCCCGGTAGAATTTACTGCCATCTGTGTCAGTGACTAGACTGCCTATTTTTCGTGGGTCGTTCCATAAATACTCAACATTACCTATGGCTGCACAAAGAGAGAAAATACTCTTTATAAAACACATTTGCAACCTCTGCTGGCAAAATGAGTCACAAGGAGCAAGTTTTCAAAAATGAGTTATTTTCACATTTCACATTAAAAGGCCTTCAAGATGATGTAAGACTTGTTGGAATCAGATAAACAATGACTGAGCTATACCCTTTTGAGATCGAAAGAATCAGCAAACTCAATTCTGAGAGAAATTGAGTTAAAGTTTCCTGAAGGAAATTTAATAAATGTTCCTCTACTTATTTTCTTAATAATAATTACTATATTAATAAATCACAATATAGCTTTCTTTATTTTATCTTGGTTATAAATAAGAACGATAGCCTATCATAACTGCAGGAACATATTTTATCTGGGGGGTGCTGGGGCAGGGCTTGATGTTGCAGGGCAGGGTCATGGTGAAGGATTTTTAACAAAATCCTAATATCAAACACCCCAAACTTATAGATTAACATACAAATGAAGACTGAGTTATATGCGAAACCAATATAAAGTTGTTCTTTTGTGATTTTAGTTCAATAATTTGTCTTTAATATTTATATTATTTAAGGGGATTTTTACTAAATATTCACATCACTGATACGCAAATGTTTTGGTCAGTGCACTTTAGCGAATTCTCTCATCAGAAACAACAAAGTGCAGATGCACATATGATGTAAATAAGAGATTAATTCATCATACACTGCAGACAACATTACTGATTATAGCTTATAGCTTTTTTAGAGTGCTTACACACTAGACTGAATTCAGTAATATTATTTGATAATGTATGTACTTTTCTCACTGTATAATTTGTTAGTTGTTTGAATAATCGTGGACATGCATTATGCTTAAACTTAAAATGTATTTTTATTAAACCTGAAAAATTCAGTTTTTTTAATATTTATGTTATAATAAGGTAACCTACTTCCCTAAAACGGTATGATGTGCGTAGTTAATAGATTACATAGGCTACAGTGGTTTGAGTGCATTTGACCAGAGACTAGAGCACAATTAAAGAGCTGTGCTTATGTGATTGATGGTAGGCGTCTTGAGAAGGGAGAAAGCTTCGGAAAATGGCAAAAGTTGGAATGTAAAATTACGGTAATATTGTGTGAACATTTCACAAAAATCAAGTATATTGGGAATGATCAAGGGGAAAAAAGAAAATCTCAGATGCCGCTCTGCAGCCATCTATGCGCAAGGCCATGTATGTGAGCTATGTGGTAATTGTTCTTTGTTTTGATAAATTAGTGAACACCACAATAAAGTGAATAATGACTCATAAACTGACTAACATCTATAACTTTGTGTCTTACAGTCAGTAAAGTTCTTGGTTGGATCTGTAGTTATCATCCAAATGTTGTTCATGCGGTGTTGGATGTCTGGATTCTGGTCCATCAGCTCCATGGATGCCTGACGCCACGGACATGGCCATTGGAGATTGTCATCGTTGGGTCCAGAGGTCAGGTGGAGGTAGATTGCCATTTTATCTGGATTAACCTTCCATCCATTTATGTACAAACGAATCTGAAATGAGTAACCATCTGGGGATAGGAAGCGGGGGCTGTAGGTTTTGGAACCGGTAGGGGTTGTAGCGAGAAGCTTGGTAAAATCACGAATGCGCCAAGTGTATTGAGGACACTTGGTTTCTGAGAGGTTGATGTCATCCAGAGACAGACCACCCTTTGAAGTGTCTCTTCCTTTAACTCCTTCAAACACTACTCTGAATTTATCAGAGACATCTAGTGTAACATGGTATAGTTCCCAGGAGCCTAGAAGTCCACCTAGGTTGTACAAGTATAAGTTACCCATAGGCTTAAAGGATTTATCTATCAGTGTTTTAAACATTAAGATTTATTACCACTGATCTTCTGAATGAGTCTCAGGGCTCCTTTGGGGTTTTCAGCGGTGTATTCACGGACCCAGATGTTTAGCTGGTCATCAACGCCCCCACTATTGTAGTGATAGAACTGCAGGCATTGGGAGCGTCTTTTGGGGTAAAAAAGGCGACTTTCCAGGTAAGCTGTGTCACCCTGGGTTCCTGTGGCTGTGCTGAAATGCATGAAAAACCCAACCCCTGTGAAAGTATAAACTTTATTAGATAATAGACCTATAAGATAGTCTTTCATTGGGGTTTGGTGATAAATTTTTGGCTCAAGGTCTGCATTTAAAGTCACGCCAGAGGTGTTTAGCTGGGATTAGGACCTGGCTCTCTGCAGACCAGTCAAGTTCTTCCACACTGACTGAATCATCATTTCCCTTCGATCCTTGCCTTACATTTACATTTATGCATTTAGCAGATGCTTTTATCCAAAGCGACTTACAATTGCATTCAGGCTATACATTTTTTTTTTTTGTGAGTACATGTGTACATGCCTTATACACAATGAAACTGTCATGTTAAAATAGAAAAGGGTCCTTTCCAAACTGTTGCTATAAAATTAGAAGCACGCAATTCCCTAGAATGTCATTATATGCTTAAACATTAAGATTTGTACTCATGGAAATGACTAATATTTTCAATACCATTTATAAAAAGTCACCGGGTCGAGTAACATGCTTCAGCGCTGATTCTATTCGCGTTTGGCGCTTTGAATCATTTGAATGATTTTAACTGTCCTGCAGATGGCGCCACAAACTCGTACAGCGCTCTCAGGATCATTCCGTCCATTAAGTTGTAGAAAACAATCTTTTTGCAGTTTATTTAGGTAATAGCTCAAGGCCATTTGCGTGATTTTAATTATCATGCAGTAATCAACAGCCCCACCCCCTCCCCCCAAAAAACAAAAAACAACAACTTATATCTACGCGAATCACATAGGTCGTCCCTCAGAGGTTGGAAAATACAGAAGAATAACATCCCTGATTAATGCAAAACTCAGTTGGGTTGTGTTGGGTTGAATCCTGGTTATGGGGTTAGGGGTGTTCATACCTTGACATTGACCCAGGTTGGTGTAGTCTGTCTGTGGACCGCCCTTTACTCTTTGTACACGAGCCCACTTGGCATTTCCACAATTACCCTGGATCATACCACAGATATTCGGCTCCTCAAACTGGCAAGAGTCCAGAAAAGTTGAGGCTGTAGCTGGAAGAAGTATGACAAATATTTAGGAAGAGGTGAATGAGAGAAGCAAGTGTTTATCTTATCAGTCAAACTAATGTCAATATATTTATTTAAAAAATAAAGGAAAAAATAATGGTGTTTAATCAAAAACTTACTACAATTGTATAGCCGGTTTAGCTTGAGCAGGTCACTGTCACTAAACTCCATGCGTTGACCAATCACATCCAAGAATTCTGGTATTTTGGTAACAATGGTTGGCTCACTGCCTTTGCTGAAGGATGTCTTACTGTAGTGCATGACTGAACCGTAATCATAGGGCACACCGAGAGAGCTTGACACCGTTTCATTATATGACTTAAAGTTGTTCTCTTTACCTAAGTGAGAAACAAATGGTAAATTGGTTAATAAACAAACAGGTGCATATTTTATATTAGAATACAACGATTTTAGGAATTTGACAAGACAGAATGATATTATTATTGATGTGTGTACTTAATTTTTCAAAAATTACCCTCTTGAATCTGGTCCCACACAATGGTGACATAGTCGTCTCTGTCAGATCGGGACTGCTCGTGCCAGAAACCCAGCGCATGCAGAAACTCATGCTCTACTATTCCTAAATGGTCACAGTTTGCTCCAATTGACAACTTTTGTTTCCCCATCTTTCGATTCCCCACATATGAGTAACATCTGATGAAACAGAAAAACATCACCTTTTCATCATCCTGAATTTAAAAAAAATATACACCCCTTAGATACAACCAGTGCAATAAATGTCCCAATGGACTAAGCCAACAACTGACAGTGAGAAGTCTGGAGTCTCCAATTAAACCATTCTGGAGGTGATATTAAATCTGGAAAGGAGGGTGTATGAGAACCATGACTTAAAGGGGTGGTTGACTTTTTATATAGGCTTGATTGTGTGTATAGGGTTCAGACTAACATGTGTAAAGGGGACCTATTTTTCTCCTTTTTACAAGATGTAAAATAAGTCTCTGATGTCTCCAGAGTGTGTATGTGAAGTTTTAGCTCAAAATAGTTGACAGATCATTTTTTATAGCTTTGTTAAAATTGTCACTTTAAGGGTATGAGCCAGAACGCTCTGATTTTGAGTATGTTGCTTTAATGCAAATGAGCAGTTGCTCCCAGAGAAGAGTGCGGAGCTTGTCTTTGCAAATAAACATTCCACAATTTTTACAGAATTACTTACTGGTAATTATAATCATTTGCGCCTCCATTGCTCCTTGGGCAAGGTGTTAGTTTCGTCTCGAGCTATTAGCACTCTGTTAGTCTATTGGCTGGGCAAATTAGAAGCCGGTCACAGCTGTTTTCACTCTAGCCTATTAGACAGTGTATTTATTTGATAAGCGGAAGTGTTCAGCCTGCTCGACAAGGGTGAAGACCGACAAATTTTTCCTGCGCGACTTCACCCGAGCAAAACACTTAAGTATCATTTCTATCTTCCCTCACACACTCTGCTTTGCTATCCTCTATCATGGGTTTCAAAACCATTCCGGTTGTCTCTCGACCACGCACTTACATCACACACAGACGGCAACGTAATCCTGCTAACCTACGCCCTATCTCTACATCTTTTACTACACCTCTTTCTTTCTCCATGGGTCTCTGGAATTGTCAGTCAGCTGTCAACAAAGCAGACTTAATTTCTGCTTTTTCTTTACAATCCACACTCAGCATCTTGGGCTTGACTGAGACCTGGATTCGTCCAGAAGACTCAGCAACCCCAGCTGCTCTCTCTAACAATTTCTCTTTCTCTCACACCCCACGTCAGGTTGGCCGGGGTGGGGGCACTGGTTTTGATCAGTTACCCCACTGCTCAAAAAACCTACATTAAACACTTCTCTTATAGAAAACTACAGACCTGTCTCTCTCCTTCCATTTATAGCCAAAACACTCCAATGAGTTGTCTTCAATCTCATTGTTTCTTTCACAGAACAACAAACTGAACGCTAAACAGTCAGGTTTCTGGAGTGGCCATTCAACTGAGACTGCGCAACTCTCAGTCACTGAAGCCCTGCGAATTGCATAAGCTGATTCCAAATCATCAGTCCTCATTCTGCTGGCTCTGATCAGAAAGATCAGGCCCTTTCTAACAGAGCATGCTGCACAACTTCTTGTCCAGGCCCTTGTCATTTCTAGGCTGGACTACTGCAATGCTCTTCTGGCTGGACTTCCATCTAACACAATCAAACCTCTACAAATGATTCAGAATGCAGCGGCACGACTGGTCTTCAACGAGCCCAAAAGAGCCCATGTTACACCTCTCTTCGTCTCCTTGCACTGGCTACTAGTTGCAGCTCGCATCCAGTTCAAGACATGAATGCATTCCTGTGGCTCAGTGGTTAGAGCATTGCGTTAGCAGCGCAAAGGTTGTGGGTTCGATTCCCAGGGAACACACATACTGACAAAAATGTATAGCCTGAATGCACTGTAAGTCGCTTTGGATAAAAGCGTCTGCTAAATGCATAAATGTAAATGCATTCAGCTGATAATTGAGTGTTAAATCCTGTCATTTTACGTTATTGACACAATTTGCCTATTTTGATATTGTGCAGTGCTTTGTTACAATTTGTATTGTTAAAAGCGCTATAGGCTATAGGTGACTTGACTTGACTTGACATGAATGGAAAAAAGTAATATATTTATATATAAATATATATATAGACCGTGAACGTACTGCACAGTAATGAGGCAGCACCATACGACAGATGAGATGAACAAGAAAGGCTATTAATAATCTTTCATTGCGCAAAAATATTATAATGCGCAAGGCTCCAATACAGACACTTAAAGCACTTATGCACATCCCGTGCGCAGAATGATGTGCTTGAAACAACACTGGATAACAGCGTGCAGGCCCACAGCGCTTATGCTCATCCAATGCGCAGACTAATGCGCTTGAATCAACACTGAGTCACAGCGCTCAGGTGCAGCGCTCTGGAGTCCGCATAGAGAAGTTCAAAGCACAAAGTAAAGAGATATTAATGTGTAGTGTATTACAACTGTGCAACAGTTTGAGCCTTTTCTTTTGACTGTTTTAAATTTCAGTTACTGTGCTTGTGAAGAACCCTTCATAGTGCTCTCTACAAAAGGGTTTTGATCTAACAGACACCCGGTAGAAAGTTACACGATTTAGAAACAGCACAAGACTGTAACGTTAGCTAGATAAAATCATTTTATGCAAAACCATTTAACTTTATTTACTGATCAAGTATAATAGGAACAGTGGAGAGAGTTTTATCTTGAGTCTAGTAACGTTAACCCAGTGGTTCTCAATTCCAGTCCTCGTAAAAAGTACAAAACAAATAAGATGTGCAAAAAACAGTATACCGGGACTTAATAAATAGTAATATGAACAGGGATGTGCAAGAGGGATGTGCAAACGGGTTTTACCGGGTATATACATGTAGCAGCAATACGTATGATGGGAATAGTGAATGTTTTACAGTTAGTAAACGAGTCTTGTAAATGTTTATGAAACTGAGTTTGTGTTAAGGAGCCTGATGGCCTGAGGGAAGAAGCTCCTCCTCAGTCTCTCGGTTTTTGCCATCATGCTCCTGAAGCGCTTGCCAGATGGCAGTAAACAGAAAAGATGGTTACCGGGGTGATTTGAGTCTTTGAGGATCTTTGCAGTTCTGCTTTTGCAGCGTTTGAGGTAGATGTCCTGCAGAGAGGGGAGAGCAGACCCTGAGATGCGCTCAGCCAAGCGCACGACTCTCTGTAGAGCTTTGCAGTCCTGATTTGTGGCGTTACTATACCACACTGAGATGCACTCAGTACACAGTCAGCACACGTTCTATGGCCCCTGAATAGAAAGTTTTCAGGATAGCTGGAGAGACCCTGAATTTCCTCAGCTGTCGCAGATGGTACAGTCTTTGCCTGGCTTTCTTAACCTGAGTCTGAATTTGTGTAGTCCATGTCAGGTCCTCTGAGATGTTTACACCGAGGTACTTGAAGCTACTCACCCTCTCCACAGGGGTCCCACTGATCATAAGAGGAGTGTAGGGCCGCTGCTGTCTCTTCCTGAAGTCCACGATCATCTCTTTAGTTTTGCTCACGTTCAGAGAGAGACAGTTGTCCTGGCACCATGATGTGAGTGTCTCTACCTCATCCAAGTATGCGGTCTCATCATTGTTGTTAATGAGGCCCAGAACCACAGTATCATCAGCAAATTTAACGATAGAAGTGGAGCGTGAGAGGACACGCAGTCGTGAGTGTATAGAGAGTAGAGCAGGGGGCTCAGGACACAGCCCTGTGTGGCTCCTATGTTCAGGGTGATGGAGTTGGAGGTGAACTGGCCGACTTTCACCACTTGTGGTCTGGCTGTGAGGAAATCTTGAATCCAGTCACAAAGTGAAGAGGTTATGCCGAGGTCTAAAATTTTAACAGCCAGCTTGGTGGGGGCTATAGTATTGAAAGCGGAGCTATAGTTGATGAAAAGCAGCCTTACATAGTTGCCATTTTAGCTGTCAATGTGAGTGAGGGACGAGTGCAGGACCTGAGAGATGGCATCATCAGTAGACCTATTTGGCCGATGGGCAAACTGAAGAGGGTCCAAAGTAGCAGGGATAGAGGAGCAAATGTGGTTCTTTAATAGTCTCTCAAAAACCCTCATGACTGTTGATGTGAGGGCAACTGGACAATAGTCATTCAGGCAAGAGGGTTTACTGTTCTTAGGCACAGGGATTATGACAGATTTTTTTAAAGGAGGTGGGAACAACAGAGGTAGTGAGGGACTCATTAAATATGAATGTAAACAAACCAGCAAGCTGATCAGCACAGGACCTCAGAACGCGGCCAGTAATCCCATCAGGTCCTGCTGCTTTCCTGACGTTCACTCTCTTTAGTTCCCTCCGAACCTCGTCCTCCGACAAGGTGATTACATGATCATCGCTGCTCTGTCTGCTGCTTCCTGACGCGCTGGTCGGCAGAGTCGTGCCGCCATTACATTCAAAGCGGCTGTAGAGGGTGTTTAGCTCTTCGGCCAGCAACGGATCTGCTCTCACCTCTGCAGAGGAGTTATTTCCAGAGGAACAGATGGTCTTCAGTCCCTGCCACATGCGTCGAGAGTCATTGAGCTGAAAATGTGACTCAATTCTCTCCCTGTATCGGCCTTTTGCAACTCGAACTGCACGTCGGAGAGCATAGCACGATGCTTTGTACTCGCTCATGTCAAAATACCGATGTTGTATAAGCAGTTCGATGGTTAACCGCATCACGGATTGTCAGAGGCGGATCTAGGATTTTTTTGAAGCAGGGGCCACAATGGGGCCACCATTTACAGAGAGGGGCCAAGTTTACCGTTCAAGTCTTTGGAAACTTTAACAATAACGGCTTAAATATTTCCATGTGTGTGTGTGTGTGTGTGTGTGTGCGAATGAATTCATTAAGAATAACATACATAATAAAATATAATACAATATTTGAGGAAAAAATGGGCTTTCCTGCCAATTTGGAGTTAGTTTTTACACTTTGTTGAATTTTGGGTTCCAACAACAAGAATATTCATGAGCATATGATAATATACAATATGTACAGCGAAATGTTGTTCTTGAACATTGTAAGAAATTGTACACATCTTTTTGTAAAAAAAAAAAAAAAAAAATACTACTATTTTTTGTGACCGCTGCTGAAAATTCAGCGGTCTTTGCTCAGGAGGTTGAATCCATCTACTTATTCGGCAATTACTTACTGACATGCTATACAAGACTATATACATTATTATTTGGACATGTAACATGTATTACATTATAAATAAATCTCTTTCATCTTAATTTAAATGATAAATATACTGTACTTTTGTTCAGTATTAGATCATGTTAGTTCTTAATGATGCTACATACTATTATTTTAATACAACAAATAAATAAGTTTATATAAACATTTACATAGTAAATTAAAATAAAATGCTTTGTTCTGTATTGTTCTGTGTTGTTAACTATTGTTCAACCTTATTGCTGTGTAGAAATTAAACAGTATGACAATTTTCTATTACGATTATAGTGACCAAATTGATCACGGTTATCAGTATTGTTAAAATACTGGAAATGTCTAAAAAGTATAACTGTAGTGTCGATTTAAAGAAGACACTTGGCAGCTTGTTGTCCTTAAGTCAGAAAAATAGCCACAAGGGCTTGAATTTACAATTATTAGAAATATTGTTTACATTAAATACCTTTGACAAAAAAAAATATAAATTAGCCTTTTTGATGTCTAGAAACAATGCAGGTAAAGCCACAAATCTGACCATGTTCTTTTTCAAATCTGAGGATAACTCTATAACTCTTAAGTTTCATTAAATATTTTTTAGAGCATGCCATGTGATTTTGTTTAGAGTTGACTCTACAATGCTAACTAATAGTTACTCACATTATCTAAGCATCCATGCAGTTTATTGTCTTGTGCTGCCCAAACTGCTTTGTCTCCATACGCACATTCACACTTCTCCCGGATAGGAGGCTTTTAGATGTCTTTAATCATGATGCTAATGTCTTTTATTTATTGCCCATTGTTTATTGAAACATTTCTGCTTACACTGTTTGATCCCACATTTCTTTGGTCAAACTTCTTTCATCTCTAAAATTTTTATCAATTGTCTTCCTCTAAAAACAAACATACAAAATAAATAAATAAAGCATTCTTATGGTCTTAAGTCGATTATCTTTCCTGAAGTATTCATAAAATATAATTGTTCCTATTTGCATAAGGGCTAACATGTTTAGTCATCAACACAAGACTTATTACAGTTTTTACTAAAAACTCATTTTAAAATGTCACTGAGTGTTTGAAACAACTTATGCAATCTGATGAGGCTTCTTATTAATGAGGCAAAAAATACTTTATTTTCATACTGTGATAACGTCTACGAGTTATAGGAATCTGGCTTCGAGTGTGAATTACACCATACATTACAGCAATAATCGAATTCAGTTTTAATGATAATTAAAATGTAAAACAGTAAGACGAGCAGTCGAAATTTAATTGTGAAACCGGTAATAGTTTCATTCCTTATTGCAGTGTTACCGATAATCATATGCTTCCACGCAGACTACATTAGAATTGTATGCACTTTCCACACTATTCCACTATTTTCAGCCAAACAGTTGTAGCACTCCATTTCTATGTGACGTGAGGATCATTATCTCACTTTCATTTTAAACAAAATGCTACAGTTTTTCTACATGTCAGTGATGATTCTGAAAGAAAACGCTCTTGGAACCTAATGTTGCTATAGTAACGAACGCAACTTCACCCCGAGAAACCGCACGCTTTAATTTTAGCAAAAGGTTTGCTTTGTAAAGTAGATTCAACAGCATTAAGTTATTTAGCGCAAATTGTATTATTCAATTGAACTGTGCACATTCGTTTTGTACGTTATGCTCTTGCGCCGCCAATAAATGCACGTCCTTGAATGAGCGGTGTTTTGTAACGTCTGTTAATGTCAATGACGCGACCTATTTCAGGGGTGCCCAAAATTACAATTTTCAATCAGTCAGGGCTATACACATGTACCTTCATATTTACATGTAAAGCTTGCGCTGCACAGGTTGAATTTCAAACGACTTAACGCTAACGTAAATCACCGATGAGTGACAGGACAGGGGCACTTCAGGGGCCAATCAGATTTCAGCTGGGGCCAATGCCCCTCTGGCCCCACCCCTAGATCCGCCACTGCGGATTGTCCTGTCCACCCACGGTTTCTGATTTGAGAATGTCCTTATTGTTACCGTTTCAGTAGCTTGCTCGGTTAGTGTGTTGACAAAGCTTAATGCTACATCCGTGAATTCGCTGACGTCAGATGAACTCGCCCGGAACATGTCCCAGTCGACGTCATCAAGAGATCCTCCCCTCCCGCTCTGCATATTTCGTATGTTACTCTTATCGCTTCAGATGTTTGTTCTATTCGAATGTAAGTGCCCTGAGAAGTGGGCATCACAGGATATTCCGCCATGATTCCAGTTCGAAGCGAACGTATATATTCCATTCAAAGTGCATTGAAGTGTGCAAGACTTTAATTAAAATTGTATATATTTACAGAGGTATATGATGTCACGCTCATCCGTGCATGAAGACATTGCGCAGCGCAAATTCAATTTGTTTATTCGTCACATACTAAATTATACAGGGTATAATCAGAAGTGAAATGTAAATCAAGTCAGGTCCGCTCATTGGACAGTGCAAAAAAAATAAAAGTTAAATAAAAGTAACGCAAACACAGGAGCATATATATAAATATAAGTAAAAAAAGATAAATAAAGAGTAAAATGTGCAATATAATAAAAAAGTGCAAAACAACTAAGATGTGCAAAACAAATAAGATGTGCAAAAAACAGTATACTGGGACTTAATAAATAGTAATATGAACAGGGATGTGCAAGAGGGATGTGCAAACGGGTCCTAAGCCTAAGCCTTTTCAATCAATCAATTCGCTGACATCAGATGAACTCGCCCGGAACATGTCCCAGTCGACGTCATCAAGAGCCGCCTGTAGCATAGCTTCAGAGTGGGAGGACCAGCACGTCACTTCCCTCTCCACCGGGGGTTCCTGAGCGATCCGTTTTTTGTATTCCGGTGTGAGGAAAATGGCGGCATGGTCCGATTTGCCAAATGCCGGCAGTGAGTGGGCTTTGTAGGCATTTTTAAACTGTGTGTAGCAATGATCGAGTGTATTCGGTCCTCTAGTTGGACAGGTTACATGCTGCTGGAAGTTCGGCATGACCTGCCTGAGGTTGGCTTTGTTAAAGTCCCCCGCGATGATGGAGGCAGCGTCAGGATGTTTGTTGATATATCTGCTGAGCACATCGTGGAGTTTGGACAAAGCCAAGCTAGTATCTGCCTGTGGTGGAATGTAAACAGCAGTAGCCATAATCAAAGAAAATTCCCGGGGCAGATAGAATGGGCGGCAGATAATGGACAGATGTTCCAGATGAGGCGAGCAGGAACACGACAGAATGGAGATATTTCTGGGGTCACACCATTTCTTGTTAATCATGAAACACACTCCACCACCTTTGGTTTTTCCGGCCTCGGCTGTTCTGTCCATCCGTAAAACAGAAAAGTTATCAGACGGGGTTACCGCGGGGTTACCGATATCTTGATAATAGTGCCTTTTCCCTTCATTCTGTGCAGTTCAGTTTTAGAAAAAAATATTCAACTAAAACGGCCAATTGTTTTATGTTGTAAATTATGAAATCTTTAATGGATAAAGGAGTAGTTGGTGCTGTATTCCTGGATTTTAAGAAATCGTGAGATTTTTTATTTCCCGGTTATAATTTTTTTTTTTTTACTAATGTGTAATGTGGTTTAAATATTTGTTGGAAAATAGAAAACAGTGTGTACGGGTTATAGATGCAACATCTGAATACCCTGGATTATAAGATTGGAGTTCCGCAAGGTTCTATTTTAGGCCCATTATTGTTTAGTATGTATGTAAATGATTTAACAAATGTATATCCTCCAGATTGTATGTGTCAAATGTATGCGGATGATGTTTTGTTGTATGTAAATGCTAAAAGTCAACAACTGGCTGAACAGAAATTGACTATCACTATGAATCAAGTTGCAAAATGGCTTATTAATTCACGTTTACATCTTAATGTCAGAAAAACTGTTTGTATGTTTTTTACTAAAAGGCCAGATTATAATGATAAAGCAGATGTATTTTTCCAGGAACAAAAACTTGAGGTAGTACATTAATTTAAATATTTTGGATTTATTACTGGTTTCTTAACTTTCTTTTAAAAAACATGTGAAGAACGTGGTAAATATAGAAAAATGTAATTTAGCAAATTTCAGATTTATTATAAATAGTTTGACCAATAAAGCAGCAGTTCTATTCATGAATTCAGAGATTATTCCTCATAACACATATTGCATGACTACCTGGACTCAGACAAGTATGTCTCTTCTTAAACCAGTTGACATTATTTATAAACAGACTCTTAATGTCTTGGATTAAAAAAAAACAGTTTTCACCATTGTAGCATATTAACTAAGTTTTCGATTTTTAGTTGGGAACATTTGATTCAATTTGCTGATTTGGTACTTATTTTTAAGATCTTAAGGATTATATAGATCAGATAACAGGACAATATACACATGCCGGTATTAGAGGTGATTGTAATGTGCCATTAAGAAAAACTACCTTTGGTCAATTATCTTTTGCTTTTAGAGGAACACATGAGTGGAATAGACTCCCAGTAGAGCTGAAATAATTAAAACATTTAACAGGACACTGTAGTTTCTCAAAATAGCTAGATTTGTGAACAATATTTGAGAGAAATAGGCCTTTTGTGCACATAGAAAAAGTCTTAGATCTTTGAGTTCAGCTCATGAAAAATGGGGGCAAAAACAAAAGTGTTGCGTTTAGAATTTTGGTCAGTGTCGCAAGACACAATCAGGCTTTTTGAAGGAAGGTCAATCAATAACAACGTTAGATTAGATTAACTCGACTATGGTGAGGTGGATTTCTTATTTTTTTATTTCTATAAAGCATTTGATGCTGTTGAGTGTCCATTTGTATGAATAATTTTGGTTTTAGAGTAGGATTTAAAAAATATATTTAAATGTTATATAATGGTATCAATAACTCTGTAGCTTTAAGTCATGGAACCGGCAAAAGATTCCCAATTAAAATGGGTATTCCTGAAGGTTGTAGTTGTCATACCTATTTCGGTTGATTATGTTATTTAGTTCAGATGTGTTTGGTTAATTATCCTCATTTGCTTCACTATATTAGTTGTGTTTTGTTCACTGTTTGCTGTCCAGTCTACTACGTCCCCACGTGTGATCCTGCCTGTCTGACCTGTGTCGTTTCAGTCACCGTAGCTGCGTCATTTTGTCTCCCTGACTGGTTATAAGGGTTGCTGAGATATTATCTATATTGATTAAAAATAATGATTGTGTTGGATAGGAAATCAATAACATGCCAGTTTGCATAGATAAATGTAATCTTATGTAGTCTTATATTATAATATTTGGAAGAGTTATATTTGGCTAAAATTGATAGTTTGTCTATTCTCATCTACCCAGCCTTCTCCTTACCCATAATCAACATTAATCATTAAAGCAAAAAGTAAAGACATATTTTAAAATGTATTTGGAGAAATTGTAACAGATGTTACAGATGTAAAATAAGTAAATTGTTACCTTACTTTTGTGATTAAAGTAAGTGTTCATTTTACTCTCAGTCATGAGGGGGCACAAGGGAGTCATTGTCAGTGAAGTTTCTCTAGATCAGAGAATAAGAGGAGTGGCAAGTTTGAGTAAGGACACTTGTGAGCTGAGAGTGTTTGTTCTCCATGCTTTCTCATGCTTTTTTTGAGGAACAT
Source organism: Oxygymnocypris stewartii (assembly GCA_003573665.1). Classification (NCBI taxonomy): domain Eukaryota; kingdom Metazoa; phylum Chordata; class Actinopteri; order Cypriniformes; family Cyprinidae; genus Oxygymnocypris; species Oxygymnocypris stewartii. The sequence continues at coordinate 625,348 of QVTF01019498.1, forward strand.
TTGTGTTATACATCTCAATGTAAGTTGTTTTATTGTTTCTTTAACATTATCCGAGGTTTTATAATGGGAAATGTACTTTGCTTCCTGAACCTTATGTTGTATTGTTTGTTTTGTTTGTCTAGAGGGGTTTTGTATTCACCTGATTTTGAGGGCATCTCAACTGGTCAATGTTTTTGATTTACTATTCACTTCAACTTTGGAATTTCTTCCAAACTACTTTATGGACCACTGCCGTAGATGATCTTGGACTTTATCCTTGTAATATCCTAACATTTACAATGCTGTGATGAACTAAGGACATTTCAGTCAGGACCATCTTGTTCAAGTCAGAATATTGTATAGGTCCAAGTAGAGCATGGGACTTGGCCCCTCCTTCTTCCTGTCCCGTGGATCAGAACGACGCCTTGGGCGCTGGGTCCTGCACAATCCTGGGCGTAGAGGCGGGCAGCCGGCGGTGCTGTCTTGGCTTTGGGAGGAAGTGTTGCATTGCCTGGGACAACTTCTGTGCCACAGTGAAGCGGGCCCAAACAAGCCAGTGGGGGAGACTGATGAGTCCAGGAATGGGACCTTGTCCGCATCCTTGATCTCTGTCAGCATCAACTACAGGTGGTACTCGAGCACCACTAGGCTGGCCACGGACCTGCTGATCGCATATGCTGTGGTCTTGGTGATGCGTACAGCCAGGTCGGTGTCGTGCTGCGCAGTTCTCTGAAAGAAGCAGGGTCTGGATCAGCCTCGTCCATGCACCGGAGGGGTTTGGCCTGGAAGACCTGAAGGACCGCCATGGAGTGAAGCGCAGAGGCCGCTTGTCCACCCGATTTGTAGGTGCGTCCAGCGAGTGCTGAAGTCGTCCTACAGGGCTTGGGCGGGTGGGCGGCCTTTGCCATCCAACCAATGGCAGTGGGCGGGCATAGATGCGTGGCCACAGACTTATCGAGCAGAGGCAGTTTCCCGTAGCCCTTTTCCTCAGCGTCGTCTACAGAAGTGAGGGCGGATGAAGAGGAAGCACATAGGCGGGCCGAGTAGGAGGAGCGCCACGAACTGGTGAGTGCTTCATGGACCTCTGGGATGAACGGTGAAGCTCGTTGACGAGGGGCCTGATGGCGCCCTGGCAGGATCCACTAATCCAGGCGGCTGCGGGTCAGCATCTCCGGCGGAGACCACTCCAGGCCCAGCTCGTTCACAGCTCTTGACAGGATGCGAAAAAGTTCGGCATCCGTGGTTTTATATCTTTATATCTTCTAAATGTAAATGTTGTCATTGTTTTGAAGCACACTAGCTTATAGATATATTCATACTAAAAATAAAATGATTTGGTAGGCTTTTGTTCGAAAAACAAAGTGGCATCCATTCACTTAAATGTGAACAGAATTTGTATTATTACACAATGTGTGAAGATGAGTTTAAATGTGTGTAATGTTTTGAAGTTTTCTTACCCACTGCCATTAAATACAGAAATGTAGTTTGGCTCTCCATCCCAGGGTTTAAAGTCAATACAGGTCTTGAGTCTGAATTTTTCAAATGCTTTCAGTATCACACCTTTAGCATTGACTTCTATATATAAAAAACAACAAAAACATAAGAATAGGAAAAAGAGCAAGTAAAATAGAAGGGCTGTGAATAACCCATTTAAAGCCTTTATTAAGTTAGAATTAGAATGTCAGAGCATAAATTCAACTTAAAAGAATCAATTATTAAATATTCAGAGACCAAGGCTGCTGTCTAGGACATATGGCACAGTGGTCGGCCAGCGATACTTTTCATCCAGAATAGTGTTTCTGTCTTCTCCCTGTTAAATATAAACCAAACATGGATTTATTTTATAATATATATATATATATATATATATATATATAAATTATTGATGTTTGTGATGTTTAGTGTATCTAACTGTATTTACACATTAGTTTGACCGCCTGAGGTTAACGTTAACATTTTCTAGCTTAAGGTAAAAAAAAAAAAAATCAGGCCCAGAGATTCAGGCTCTATTTGTACTGTGTTTATGGAAAGTGGTATGAGAATTTGCTCAAAGAAAGCACTGACCTCCTTCATCAGAATATCTCCTTCCACCAGGTCAAGTCCTGCCGCTGTTGAACAAGACAGCAGTTAATGCAAAACTGATATTGAAATTATGCTACAGATTTAAGACATGATATTGATGTTTCCACAAACCTTCATTTATTTCAAATATATCCTGGTATTTCCCATTGTCCATATCAATCTCTGTATTGCCTATCAAAAAAATTCAAATTCAGAACATAGTATATAAATATTAATAAATAGAAAAACGTGTTATTATTGAATACATTGTTTTATTAAAATGATGTGATTGTCATGACTCACCTGTGAGTGAAGATGTTGGCTTTGAAAGAAAACATTTGAGTGATAATTGTCAAAGGTGCACATTTACTTCAACAAACTATTACTGTGCAAGCTTTGATATTGTATGAAATAACCATAAACTATCATAAAACATTCAGACATTTAGTCTTGAACAAGGTCATTGTATTTTAATATAACAACAGCTGTTAGTTTTGATCTAAAATATGATCATTTGCTTTTGTTTAGCACAATATTAATCAACACGATCACAAAATTGTTTCTATAACATCTGAATTCTACACTCACCAAACACAGGGCTGTGGCACATACGCACAGAATCAGCAATATATGGAGAGACGCCATGAGAACTTCACTCAGATCCGCTCTCTTCTGAACATCAGTGCATTGTGTATTAACTAATTTATATAACAAAAGAGCTTAGTCTGCAATGATAAGAGCCTGTACCTGATAGTTTATGATGTATTACTCTAATGGTCAACTTGATATTATTAGGCATGGTAAAAGTAATTATTGATAATGATTTGGCTAAGAGTTAGAAGGAGTTTAATGGAACAGTTCACCTAAAATGAAACATTTCTGAAGATTTACTCACCCTTTGTATGGATTTCTTCCCCAACTCTTATTGTGAGGCGATAAAAAAAACAGGGTTTATTCTTGCAAGAAAGTCAGACGTTCATATGGATATGAAATGTGTGACAAAGAGTAACACTTCAACTCAGTATTTATATCCCAATCAAACCAGGATGTTTCTATCTCATCCAATCATAATGCAATACTCAGCATATGTCTCCTTTTAGGGTATCTTGTCTATTTTCCTTCAGACTACACAGTAAAAATATGATGAGAGGTTTGTCACCATGGGTGGGGGAATAACATATTGTTGCTAGTGTTAAAACAACACTGACAAAAGTGTTTATTACATTAGCGTGTTAGTGTTTCGTTTTTATAACTCAAGGTGTTACACTTTATGGTGATTAATCCCACAAACCAAGTGTATTTATTTAATGTTGATTTAATGTTAATATTTTAAAATGGTAATGCAAATGAATAAACCCAGAAAAACAATACACGTTTACAATTATTATTTTTTTATTTAAATTTTTTTAATATTTTTCCATGCACCAAAATGTTTTTCACATTCAGTGTTTTCAATACATGTAAAGAACATGTTCTTACAACAATTAAAACAGCATAATGTCAAAGCAAATCAGTGCAAAGGCTAAATAATACATTTTCAAAACAAGAATACATATTCTTATTTGGTCCATATGTACTTATGCTTACATTTATCAGCTTAAACAACATCATTCCATTTATTACCATCCACGCTGAATGCATGTTAATGCTCACTGAACAAAGTCTTTGCTAATGGTGTTTGGTCCTCCACGGTGAGAGTAGTTTTCAGCAGGACAGAATGCGTTTCTCTACAGTTTTCAGCCAAGCAAGATATCCAAAATCAATGTAGTGACATCAACATCATGAAAACTCCCAATTCATGCTTAATGAAATCACAACATTTAGTCACAATACACACAATAACCAATGACTTATGTTGCCATTTAGATAATAACATATTATAAATGAGGGAAATCACTTCTGGGGTTTCCATGTTAAAAGCGACCTCCATGTCTGCACTGCACATCAAATGCATCTGTGAGAAACGTTTAGGCGCGCACAGCATAAAAAAACAAAACATTAATGTAGTAATATTATTTTATAAAATACATATTGTAAATAAAGGAAAACACTTAAGCTGCGTTCACACTAGCATAGACTTTTGTTGCTGCATGTCGCTAGGGGCTGGCGATGAGGCTGCTAGGGGCATACTCACTAGGTTGTGAATCAGGTTTCTTGCGGCTAAATACAAATATTTTTGGTGGCAAAAGACTAAATATAATATGAATATAAATTAAATCCGTACATACAAACAAAAATGAATGAGAAACAGAGCCTATTTTGTTATTATGTTCTCGCTTGACAAAGTTGTCACTCATGACATGTCTTGAGCTATAGTAACCCCCTGACAATTAATCTAGACTAGACCTCTAAAACATTCTCGTGATCCCAACTGGCCAGAAATTCTGGTGGTCTTCCACTTAGTCATAGAACCACAGTTATGTTCGTAACCAGCGTTCTAGTTCCTTTTGCTCCAGTGCTGAAAGCACTTTTAGAAGACGAATACCTACACAGTCACGAGGAATCCCCTTGCAAAGCAATTGTACAGGCTGATAGCACTGCAGAACACACCACTGGCAAGGAAGTCACATTTAATCTGTAAAAACGATAAAATGTGGAGGATGAACTCCAAATTGCTGCAGCACTAATCTCAGAGAGTGACACTCCCTTGAACCATGAGTAGAGTGACAGTGGATAGATGAAGGTACAGACAGCCCTGCAGATTTGTACGCATGAGAAATTACCTGAGTTACCCAGTGTGCCAGCCTCTGTTTGGAAAGCAAAGTATCCCCTGTGCATATCGCTGAAACAAACAAACAATTGATCTATCTTACTTCAAACTGTTGTCTTATTAGTGTCAGCCCTCAATGATCTAACTGGACATAGCTCAACCCATATGTCAGTTTGATCTGCTGGCAGTGCAACCAAGACAATAGGCTGATTCATAAAATGCAGGGACAATACCTTGGGTAGTGTTGTATTTGATATACCGATCAGAAACCCTAAAATCTCTAAACCACATTTCTGGCATCTTCACACAATCAAACAGCAATAAATCTGCTATTACCTCTTGTCTGGATGGATGTGATCAGAAGATTCAGGACCCCTGTCCTGGTGTCCGTGCTCACTCAGTCAGGTCCGGACTTCTTAGGGCTCGATCGTGATTGTATTCAGGTTCAGATAACAGGTTGTAATAAAGTAATTACTCAGAAGCTTATAAAAAAAAGGGTTACGAATCACCCTTCTCTCAAAATCTAAATTGATTAATGGTTTCGTTTCATTAAAAATAATAATAACTCATAAGAAAATACAAAAAACACAACAGCGAGTAAAGTCTTTACCCACGAATTTTCAGCCTCGTCTAAATCTCTGGACAAAGCTTTTATAACTTTGCATCTCATTTGCATTATCTTCTATAACGCCACACCTGTTTCGTTCCTTATTTATCCTTGTCATTTCTACCTACACAGGCTGATCATAAGACCTCTGTCACAAAAACTAGACTAGACCAAGTCAACAGTTCACCGTGAGGGGAAAAACCTTGCCCTCTATACAAACACATCTACTTCCGTTTTAACACACAGAAAGGGCTACATGCCCTTTAAAAAGTTTAAGCTAATCACACATATTCAAACCACAAACATAGCACTTCATTATAAGCATAAGGCAGACTATATACTGGTCAGTGAAAGATTCCATTCTGCAAGCATACTTGCAAAATGCATTCCTTTGCTCGAACCCTTTTTCAAAGCAATCATGCACCCTAAGCAACAGTTAAACTTATATAGCAGTTGACACCTCTTCTTTTCATCACACTACAAGACATCACTTTAACTTCTATTCAGTATATTTTAGACATTTATTACAGGGGGCTGAATTCTTAATGTACTTAATTCATTTGTCAACAATTTCAATTAAAAAATATGATTATGCAGTTTGATCATTTCCTTTAATAACTTCATTATTTTTTTATGGATCTTTTCCTGTTTCTGCATTAAGTGGACCATTGCCTTCATGCGGTAGATGATCCTTTTATGTTCCAGCTTCTTTCTTTCCCCGTCTGCGTTGTTCCGCTTTCTTTTGCTTCTTGACTTGCTGGCTCGACTGTCTTTGGAGGCTTTCTACAAGAAGATTGTCAAAGTGAATCTCTAATTTCCCTTGTTCATTGTCAGGGTTGCCTATTTGAAATTGATTAGGAAATGGCATATTTATTGGGCCATCGGTCTCGACAGTAGAAATGCTGGATTGGGGCCACAATGAGACACTGCTGAATCCATTACTCCAGTGCAACTGGACTTTACATTTACTAGTGTACAACTTTTGTGTGGATGCAAGCACGTGCATTCAAAACATTCAAAACACTGTTCCTGGCCTTCTGTGAACACTCCAAGAGAGGCCCGGTGGGCCCAGAGGCCACAACCAAAGTTTTAATCGGTCCCGATGTGGGTGCCAAACTAATTGACTCAGTAGGTCTGGTCTGCTGGACAGATGAGAAGGTTGTCTTACTGTCAGTGAGATAAGTGTCCATGGTCTTGAAGGCCAATGTTGAGCTACTAACAGCAGATGATGGCGGCATTCGTGCACGCAAAACAGAGTCCTCCAAGTCAGTGGTAACTGGGGAAAGGTATAAAGTATCTTGTCTGGCCAATCGTGGGCTAGTGCAACCTGACCCAGAAATGCTGGTTTGTCCCTCAGGGAGAACCAATGACGGCAGTGAGATGTTTGACTGTCCGCGAACATGTCTACCACTGCAGTCCCATAGGTCCTCCATGTCATCTGCACCACTTCTGGGTGTAAAGTCCAATCTCTCTGTGACACCCTGCCATGTGAGAGAGCATCTGCGGCCTGATTGAGTCAGCCAGGCACAAAATCCAGAAATCCTGGGGGGGTCAAATATGATTAGAAAACCACGCTCTGTATTGTAAATAATGTTTTCTACTTAAAGTAATTGTGTAAGAAGTAAAACGACACAAATGCAATGGGCAAAAATGCGTTTTAAGTTTAGAAACATTTTGAGTCTCCTCCTCCCTTACCTCACAGTGCTTTGGTCCAAATGCTTTCCTCTTTTATATCAGACTCAAAAGACCTGTGAGAGAGAACAAAGTCTCAATAGTTGTGGAACTCCAGTAAGTAAAGCTGTCAACTGGCAATTTTTTTCACTTATACATCGGATTAAGTGATTATTTTATCTTTTTTGAGAGCACTGTGTTTCTGAAAGCGTGCGTCCAGTTTTATGCGACAAAAAAAAAAACGAACAGCTCTGTAACTGCAGTGGAGTCATTTAGTTTCCTGGGCACCACAATTTCTCAGAACCTGAAGTGGGACAATCACAATGAGTTGTGCAAAAATCACATTGTGAATAAGGCCCAGCAGAGGTTGTACTTCCTTCACCAGCTAAGGAAGTACAACCTGCCACAGGAGCTGCTAAAACAGTTCTACTCTGCCATCATCGAATCCGTCCTCTGCACTTCAATAACTGTCTGGTTCAGCTCAGCTACCAAATCTGACCTCAGAAGACTACGGTGGGTAATCCGGACTGCTGAGCGAATCATTGGTACAATCCTCCCCACTCTCCAGGAACTGTACTCATCCAGATTGAGCAAAAGAGCTGGCAAAATCACTCTGGACCCCTCACATCCAGCACACTCCTTCTTTGAACTGTTATCGTCTGGTCGACTCTACAAAGCTCTGAGCACCAGAACGACATCACACAGGAACATATTCTTCCCTCAAGCAATCCATCTCACGAACACTTGACATTAAACGTGGAACAAACAACACTATTATACATTATTTAATCATCACACATACTCATTTTTCATTTCAAATTTGCACATAGAAGACTGTACACACATAATTGTCTATATTATATATTGTGTTTTTGCTATTTTGTACATTGCCTATTTGTATATTATTATTTTATCATCTGTGTCCTGTCCTGTTGCTGTCATTCTGTTGCACTGTGGAGGTTCTGTCACTTTAACAAATTCCTCGTATGTGTAAACATACCTGGCCAATAAAGCTCATTCTCATTCTCATTCTCTCATTCTTTTACCCGTTCTCTTTCGGAGCAACATATGTACAACCCAACAATAGCAAATCGGAATAGACAACTGGGAAAATAAAATACTGATAAGATGACAAAAGCTACCAAAAGAGCTTACAGGTGGCAATGGATATAAGTATAGGTTTAAAGCAAATGCTCGACCATGGATTTTTTTCCATGGTCGAGCCTCTGAACATCTAAACGCCTCTGATATCGAGTAAGATACGCACTGAGAAACTCCTCCAGTGGCTGCGGCGTTTTCATCCTAACAGATGGCATCTGAAGTTTCTTGTCTCAGCCGTTTGTAAGCTCTTTCAGTAGCTGTGGTCTACTAAAAGACTCAAAGGCATCAGGGCTAAAGTGGAGAGAAAAAGAAGCGGGTCTTTAGGTAGTTTTATTCGTCCACAGGCATCTTCCCATTCTTTTCTCCTCTTCTTATCGCTAGGAAAGTCTTTCATTGCTTCTCTTGTTGCCCTTTGACTGAAAATTACAACCAAAAGCCACACAATGTGGTATTGTATCACTATTTTATTTTCTGAGTTGTGTATTCTGAGTTGTGTTTCGGTAAAAAGCCAAAGGCTGCAGAAATAGGCGCCAGTAGCTCACTGAGTGCAACCATATGATGTCATCGATGCAGAATGCACTGTGCACATAAAATAATGTGCCACCCATAGTAAAAACGACAGAGAGTGAAACTTTGATTCTGTCAGAGTTGATGGAAATATATCAGTGATAAACTTATACACGGCCTCCAACTCAAACACTGGTGAGTAAAATCTGAGCACCCATTAGCCAGTGGTTAATATTATACCTTATTTGTCGCCCAGGGTGAAGATTTAGTTGCATATGCGAGTGGTTTACTGGTAATGTGCCAGCATGTTTGTATTTCTTCTTGGGCTATTCTAAATAGTGGTTGCTTGTGGCAACACAGAATAACTTCATGTGTTTGCATTCTGAGCAGAGAAGAAGAGTTGATTTCCGATTTACAGCATTAAGCAAAGCTAGCAGGCATAACTATAGGTCTCGTGTAAGAACATGGTATCGGATCGGAACGTAGGTTCAAGTACTCGCCAATTCCGATGCCTGAATTGTTTTGTGGTATCGGAGGAATTTCCGATATTAGTATCCGAATCGGAACAACCATAGTTAACATATGTAAACACGGTGCACAGTGAAAACAACTTTAGCACTCATTATGTCTATTATTAAGGTAAAAGTGGTTATTTTCAACCTGATCTCACAGCAATTTGTACATATTTTACGAGGTGGCTAATTCGTACGAATTCGTATGACCTCAATTGTACAAATTCATACAATTTTTGCTAAATTGAACATATTTTATGAGTTTTGAATGACCTGCACCTAACCCGCCCCTAAACCTACCCGTCACTGGGGTTTGGAGAAATCGTACTGAATTGTGCGAGTGAGGTCGTACAAATTTATACGAATTAGCCACCTCGTAAAATATGTACGAATTACGTGAGAATGAGATAGCATAATTTATTATCATTTTTGAAGCAATTTTGTTCTGCCAGTTCAAAAAGCTAAGTTGAGTTGGCATCAAAAAAAGTTATGTATATGCATTAATCTGGAGTGTTGATTGGCTGCTGTGGCTGGAGTGTACACATCTACATCATCAGTTTGCTGATCCAAAATATGAACCTTTCATAACCCATAATAGGGACACTTTTAAACATTTCTTGATGGGTTTGTTTCTTAGAAACACATAACTTTTTGCACAAGAGGTTAATTTATGAACTGGAGCCGTGTGGGTAACTTGTGGATTATTGTGATGTTTTTATCAGCTGTTTGGACTCCCATTCTGACGGCACCATTCACTGCAGAGGATACATTGGTGAGCAAGTGCTAAATTTCTCCAAATCTGTTCAGATGAAGAAGTTCAGGTGCTGCTGCCACCGATCTGGACGAGCTCACAGAGACTGTAACATCTTATATCAGTTTCTGTGAGGATATGTGCATTCCTACCAGGACTCATTTAACTTACAACAACGTGGTTCACTGCAAAACTCAGATAGCTCCGTCAGGCCAAAGTAGATGCTCACAGCAAGGGGATAAAGTCTTGTATAAACAGGCCAAATACACACTGGAAAAGGAGATCAGAGTGGCAAAGAGGAATTATTCCGATAAGCTAAGGATCCAATTCTCTTCCAGTGATTCTCCTTCAGTTTGGAAAGGTCTGAAAGAGATCACCAACTACAAGACACCATCCCACTGCACTGTGGAGAATCAACAACTGACAGACAATCTGTTTTTTTTAAAGGGCTGGCAAAATCACTCTGGACCCCTCACACCCAGCACAATCCCTCTTTGAACTGTTGCCGTCTGGTCGATGCTACAGAACTCTGAGCACCAGAACAACCAGACACGGGTATTTTAACCAGAAGTAATGGTTTGAAGTTAAAGTGACCCTATTATGGATTTTTGAAAATCACCTTTCATGCAGTGTGTAACACAGCTCTAAGTGAATGAAAACATCCTGCAAAGTTTTAAATCTGAAAGTGCACCGTGTTAAAGTTATTGTCTCTCAAATGAAAGAGTGGACTCTGAATCATTGAAAAGAGTCGTTTTTAAAATGAATCCCAAGCCCTTTCATGTTGATGTCAACATGAAACATTAGCATATTGTCCGCCCACTTGTTGGGCCTGGGAAAACTTGATTTTCGCAAATGAAAATGCAAATTCATGCTTTGACACTATATAGGTAACCAAGGTTATTATAGTTGTGCATTTTTTTTATTCGTTTTATTTTAATATAGTTTTCAAATTTGCTATACAATTCAGCTTAGTTTGTATTAGTTGAATTAATATTTTTGTTAGTTTTAGTTTTTATTTTGTGAAAATTTTTATTTAGTTTTTATATAGTTTAGTTTCAGTTTTACTTAAAGTTTAGCAGAATCAACAGATTACTTCCAGAGCAAAGTCTAAAGAAAGACTTCATTTAACTTAATTTAACCTTAGTGAGGAAAACATCTAGCGACACAAAATGAACGCATGCTGAGATTGGTTAGATGGTAAAAGTATACAAATATACACCAAAGGAAGCATTCAACCCTTTTTACTAAATAAATATACAAAAGTTGTGCTTAATATCATATCTAATGGTGTGTTAAAATATTTAATATGAAAATAAATGTAGCCTAATTTGGTTATATTAGTCTTTTTTTCTTATTTAACCTAATCATGATATTGTAACTGTCGTGTCTTGTTCACTTTTCCGTGAACAGCCGCACATAATTCATAACTGTGACTAATGATATTCAATAATAACGGCAATCGTATTTAACAGTAAAAGGCTCATATTTGAATATGTTATTTTCTTTATTTATGAAGAATTTTTAGCGTGTTGATGATGTGATATAGCCTATGCATATTTGTTCAAAAGCCTGGCAGAGTGATCACAAGATGTTAGGCCAAAGTTTTGTATGTTTACAGAAAGGTGCATTCTTGTAATGATAACATATAATATATATATTGTTATAAGGGAAACAGGTCAATTTAGCTCAAAGGGAATCATTAATGATTTTATAGGGAATTTGAACAGACTCACTGTTTCACGGCGATTCACCGAACAAGCCGTATAACAAACTCTGCACTGGATATTAAAATCCCAAAATATAGTGAAAACACTATTAAATAGCACAGTAACAAAATCGACAGATTAAGGCATTAACTTATGAGCACAAAACACAAGATATTTCTCTTTTGAATATAAACAAGACTTTATTTATATAACTCTAAGACATGTAAACTAATCTACACATGAACACAAGCATTCACACATTCACGCGTTGCAGAAAGAGAGAAGGTGAGGAAAGGATTAGATTAAGAGAATGAGAATTTGATATCCCACGTTGACAGCAATATGTGCAATTGCATAAACCTGAACAATCATCAATCACATGTTTAACACTCGCATTGACTTTTCAATGAGGCTAAAATCTATTTTCAATATTACACCAGTTACAGCAAAGTCTGGGGTTTGTACTTGCGTTGCTTTTGTGTTTAAAGATTTCCCTTTGTCCTCCGTCTTTGCGGGAAAGGGTTTCTCCGAAGTCGCTGATTGGCTTAGAGTTCAGGAGTCGTTGAAGTGGGCGTTGGCTCGTGGCTGGCCCTGCAGAGTTTTGGGCTGGTTTCCGCTGGCAAACGTAACTTAGCACACGAACTCAACGGAAAGAAAATAAACAAAAGTAAAAGAATAAAAGGATGTAAAGAGCTAGGTGGTTTTTCTTCTCATCATGGTAGCAACTGGCTGGGTGTGGTCCAGAGCTGAAGAGAGAGTCAGTAGATGGCATTCTCAAGAGAGTGCATTTTTCCGGAGAGAGAGAGAGAGTTCCAAGAGGACGGAGCATTCAAGAGCGCGAGGAGAAGTTAAGAGAGTGTTAAGAGAGTGTCCTGGGTATTTATTCTCGGCCTTTTAGGGACCTCCCAATGGTTGTCTTGACCAATTAGATCCCATGCTGGCTCTTTGTTTCTTCATCCAATCAATAAATCACATGTCATGGTCAGTCACATTGCCCGAATTTTACATTCTCTTGCAAAATATCCTTTTGAATGTGATTTCTATAACCAGAATATGATGCATTTGATAGGAAATCCATCAAAAGAAATGATTAAAGCTATACTTATGACACTCATACATACCAAACATGACATTAACCCTTAAGGCTTACGCTATTCAATACTAATTAAAAGCACGACAAACACAATGATTAAAACAAGGATATTCAAATTTGTGGGTCACATACATAATATGCAGTTATGCATAGAAATGATTAGTTTCATTAACCATGAGAATGAAAGTACTTTAAGATGATTTTACAGTCTGTAGCTGTGATTTCTATCACAGATTTACATGTAATGGTCACATGTTGCATCTCTTTGACCATCAATATTTATTCCTCAAATGTATTACCAAATTCCTGCATTGGAATTATCATGAAGTGTTCCTTTGGTTTTGCGGTTGCAGGCTGTATTCAGACGGGCTGGAGCTAGGGTCTGATTTATGACTTCCTGCTGTTGTCCTGTGGAATTCGGCTTCTCATGTTTCAACCATGCTTCGATCGAATCTTGATTTGTCTGATATTCTATCTGATATTCGGCCTTGATATTCTACACACCCCCCTTCGTTCGGCGAGGTGTTTAGCAGAAGACATCGTCCAGCGCTGGAAAAACAAGGGCAGAAGAAGCAGACAAAACACAGCAAACAACAAGACAACACCTCCATGACAGTTACTGTACTGGTGCCGGGCATTAGGTTATTCAATTTTGGAAATTATTGTTTTAATTCTTCGATCAACTTTTGCGACTAGATTTGTGTGTTTCTTCTAAGTTGTCTTAACTTAAGAATGTTCACATTTAGTTTCTAGTGAACTAATTTGTGGTAAAATGAATCGACCTATCGTGCATGGAGCTCTCTGGCTTTCCTTCAGTCTAGAGTGGCTTGCGGATATTAGGTGTAGCGAGTCAATCCTAATATCAGACCTTTGACCCTTGCAGGGTGTCTAGGTGTTTCACCTACTAAAGAAAGAGGGGAAGGAAAAGGATAGGTAAAAGAAGAACAAAACAAAACAAAGCTGCTGTGGGTTTTCCTAGCATGATTTGCAACTACTGTTGAGCTAGGATGTCATGTGCAGCTAGGGGGCCATGCACCTTAACTTCGTGTCAGGTGTTCTAACTCTTGTGAGGATAGCTATATGTTTCTTCATGGTGGTGTATGTCACTGTGTTGTGCTAAAGTTGGATATTCTACTTGTGGGAAGAATATGTTTGTTGAATGTGTTATCAGTAGATGTGGTTACCTCTGGGTGTAGGTAATGTTGTGTGTGTTAATGGTGTAGTGTATGTGTGGTCAGATCTGTTCCAGTCTGTGTCGTCTCCCCCCTTTTCAGGTATGTTAATGAAGACTGGCTCTCTTCATCCTTGGCTTGGATGTGGGCATGTCCATGATCTAATGGGGGTCAGTCCAGAAAGGCAGGAAGTTCTTTAGCAGACAGTCGGAGGTAGTTTGGCATGGCTGTGTGAAGCTGGGCTGCAAACTTTGTCTCCTTTGTTGCATTCCTCTTGTGCTACCTTCTGGATGTGGCAGACTTTCTGACCTTCTGTGCTTTGGTGGTTGCTGTTGCACAGACAGGAATGTGGTTCTAGGAGTTGGAGTTCATTTAGCAGTTTGCTAGTGAGTGATGGGTGAGTGAGGTGATGTTCTCTGGTACCTCAGTTTTCATCAACGTTTGGCCATGAGAGACTTGCTCTTCCTGTGTAGTTGTTGAACAGGTGCTTGTCATCTCGAATATGGTGGTGTACCATGCGATCGTCGGCCTTCCGTTCTGTCGCTGGTCACAGCGAGCATGACTCAATTTCGTAGTCATCCGTGTTCAGCTTATCTTGAAGGAACTCGTTCAGTTGGCTCATGACTTGTTCCATGTCTTCTGACGGTAAGCTGTATGGTTCTGGAGCATACTCAGCACTGTGCATGTCTGAGTAATGCTGAGGTGGGTTTCGTTGTCGCTTAACCCTACGAGATGCTCTTGGATGAGTCAGGTGATTACCTTTGGATGTCTGGTTAAGTTTCCAGTTGTTGCTATCTTTTGCATTTCTTGAGAAGCGTGGCTGGTCCCATGGATTTTTCCAGAAGTTGGGCTGATAGCTTTCGTGGACATGGGGATCACGTTCTCTGTGCTCTTGATGGAGGACTCTGGTATTGTGTTGCATCTGGGTGTCATCCAGTGCAAGGCTTGAGTCTTTGTTGACAGAGTTCAAGAGTGTGGATGTTTTGTTACCTTTCTTTGAGGCCATCTTCTGCTTGTTGTAGGCCTCCTGTGTTAGGTCACGCAACTGTTGGATGGTCATGGAGCGTGGACAGGCCATGACGCCTAGATGGTGGCTGACTCCAGGGTGCAGATTTCTTAGGAAGAGGCTTTTGAAGTTCACATCCTCTTCAAGGTCAGGTTCGTTGTGTGCACCAAAGTAGGCTTGTCGGAGTCGGTTGTAGTAAGCTTGTGGAGCCTCTTGTCGGCCTTGTTTGGTTTCTAAGGCAGTTAACAGTCCATGTTCGGAGTCAGGGTCGGTAAACTCTTTAATCAGGACCTCACGAAGTAGCTGGTAGTCTGACTTCGTTCGACTGGGCTGTCGATCTAGGAAGTTTCGTACCTCGGAACTGGACGTGGCTCTAAGGAGGTATAACCTGTCTCTGTCAGTCACATGAGGTCTCATTTCTAGATAGAAGTCGATATCTTGAAGGTGGGCCTGGATGGTGTGGCCCCCTGTGGAGTTCGGGTTGAACTTGCTGACGTTTTTAGACAGCTTGTCGAGGTCTTTGATGGTCATCCCAGGTGCAGATCCAAGGTCTGCTTGGATGGGAGGTTTTCTTTCGTTGACAGGAAAGAGTTCTGTGGCGAAGGCAGGTGAGATTTTGGGTTGTGGCCCTTCGCTTCTTTCGCTGTATATGAGTTCTTGGACATGGGACTCTGCTCTGCTCAGCAGTGGTGAGGCTGAGTGTTGTTTCTCTCGCTTTGGCTCTTGCTTCTGCTCATAAGCATGTTTGAGTCCTCTTCTGACCATGTAGAGCTGATCGTTGGTATCGTCTAGTTGTTGGGTCAGATTGTCCATTTTAATTCTGTACCTTTCAAGGTGGTCTTTCAGGGCACTTATTTCAGCATTCTTGTTGCTGATGTCATGCTTGGCTTTCTCTAGTAGCTGGTTGGCATACTGAAGTCTGTTTACCAGGTCTTCCTGGGCAGCCTTTGCATGTTGTTGGTCGAGCTGAGCTGCTGTCAGGGCTGCTTGGAGCTCCTTAACTTGTTCCGTTGTTTCCTGCTCGCTCTCGTTGGGTGCTTTGAGTTGATCTTGAACTTTCACTTCCAGCTTGTCTATGCGACGTTGAGCACATGTCAGTTCCTCTTGAAGGTGGGTGATGTGCTTGTCGCTCAGTTTCAGCTGGGTCGTGAAGGCATAGCTTAGGGAGCTGGCAATTTTGACTAGCTCCTCATGGTTGTTATTCTGGCTTGAATCTTGTGTCAGGAATCTTCTCAGACCTAGGATTATTATTAAAAATAATAACAGTTCAAACGTCTTGGGGGTGAGGCTGTCTGTTGTACCTCTCAGCCAAGTGTTCACCTCTTCCCCTTTTGCCAGGGGGTCTGCAGTCTGCGGCATGTTGGCACGCTGGGGAGAAGAGAGACTGACACAGATCTGTGTGGAGTGGAAGCTTATGTGTGGTGCGACAACTAAGTGTTATGTCAGTGATTTGAACCACTGGTGAAGTGTGGTGATCACTGTGTTGGTCTCAGAGTATCTAGGTAGACTAGCGATGTGAAGACTTCGTCACTCTAATGAGGAAGAGGGAAAAGAGACAAAAAAGGTGAAAAACAAATTTAATTAAAATAAACAATTCCTTTTCTATTTTTTTTCAAAATGAGGAGAATTCCTTTTTTTTTTTAATTAAATGTTGTTATCAAGGAGGCAAACAATATTATTAAATCTTCGTCTTGGACAAACTAATATAATAATACTTCTGATATCTCTTTTCTTAGTCTGACAGAATTGACAACGCAACACCTTCCAGTTGGACCGCTCACAGGGAGGCTGCGAAGGCGCCAGTTGCTCAACACTTATCTCTATTAAAATTGATCTCAGCGTTGCATGAGTTGTTCAAATTTGGATTGCGTTTTAAATATAGAGAGGTTAAGAAGAACAAAAGTAGGTTTGATTGCAATCAAATTCGTTAGGATGATTCGCCTCTTGACAGGATTGTATATCTCATACACTTAGAATTGATTGATGGTTCTTACAGGTCCCTACAAATGTGAAAAGTGAAGAGGAAAGAAAATGGTAAGACAAAGTAAAATTGTAAAGTAATAAACAGGCAAAATAAGCAAATATGAAATTAAGTAAATGAGGAAATAAGTAAATAAAATAGTGGTTATGTTTATAACCAAAACAGGAAGAATTAGGGGTAAAACGCAATAAAGTAATGAGTGAGTATAAGTCTGAATAGAATCTACTTAAATGGGTAATAAATCAATTAGGTAGAATAAGTTTACTTAAACTTTTAAAGTTCAATACTTATTTGTACCTAAAATGATTATGCCCAAAAGGGAATACTAGAAGGAAGGATCATATTAAACAATATGAGGGGGAAAATTAGAATGATTCCAAATAAATTTAATGTTTTAATTAAATTTGAATTTGGCACAATTAATAATTCTGGACTAGTATTTTCCTTTCTAGTAGAACTACAAATAAGTGGTAAAAAGGGAGAAATAGGGAAGAGAAAGACCAACAAGTATATTAGTTTAAATGTTTGAAGGGTTAAACCACTTTAGCTTTTCCAAACACACACTTTATTCAACCATTGGATGTTTAATGCTAACTTCTAACCTTTGAGGCTAATGGCTTTAGCATAGACTTCAATGTAAACACAACCGTGCCGTCAGCAACAGCATCGATGTACTGCGCGTGCGCAGTTCAAAGTTGCTCCGGAAGTATGTTAAGACTTTCGTGTCACAATCGTATCTGTGGCAACCAAAACAAACTAGTGGCTAGCATATTAATTGTTGCATTACAAATACAGTTAAGCTTGTTACATGAAATGTTGGCGCATCTCAACACTGTACAAATAACAACACCGCTTGTTCTGCGATGTGGCGCTTAAACTTTCAGTTCGTTCAGAGTTAAACTTGAACCTTATTCAAATAATAGCTTCGTGCTGCGGTTGAGGAAACAGTGAATCACAAGCCCGTGTCCGTTTATATGGACATAAACACAACAGGGTTTCTTCGCTGTTGGTTCAAAGGTAAACTTTACTTGATAAAGCTTTTAAAGCTCCCATTCAAATCACTCTCGGACACGCGCAGTGTTTCGCGAGATTTAATCCACTTTGTGAACAGTGTAACGTACACAAACAGGCAAGCATTATTCTCTAATGTTTAACCCAGGGAGTCATAGCATAACGTTATATGATCTGACAATGGAACACGCACTGACGATCAAACTATGAATAAGGCTTTGATAAACAGGATTGAGGAACACGCTCAAAACTATTCTTTATCCACTGATTTATTTCCCTTTTAATTGCTGCAGTTTAGCTTCGTGCGGCTAACAGTTACTGAGATTATGGAGTAAGTTATAGCTATTAGATGACCTGGAACACGCAGGACATTAATTCAGCTATAAAACAAGGCATTACAAGAAGAGAGGAACACGCTCATCTCCAACCTTATTCTCCGATCTCAAATGTTAACTTTGAGTTCCCTTACTGCAGTTAAACAAAGGAGAGGCTGACTCGAGTTACAGCCTTCTCTGTGCTCATTCATTCAAGGAGGCGCGCGCTGCTGACGTCACTCACACATACGCACACACACACCAGTCTCGATCTCAGATCTCATCCGTAAGAATATAAAAGATTAAATAACTTGGTTTATGCTCATAATTTAGATTAATCTGCCCGCATTCTCCACCAATATGTAATGATAACATATAATATATATATTGTTATAAGGGAAACAGGTCAATTTAGCTCAAAGGGAATCATTAATGATTTTATAGGGAATTTGAACAGACTCACTGTTTCACGGCGATTCACCGAACAAGCCGTATAACAAACTCTGCACTGGATATTAAAATCCCAAAATATAGTGAAAACACTATTAAATAGCACAGTAACAAAATCGACAGATTAAGGCATTAACTTATGAGCACAAAACACAAGATATTTCTCTTTTGAATATAAACAAGACTTTATTTATATAACTCTAAGACATGTAAACTAATCTACACATGAACACAAGCATTCACACATTCACGCGTTGCAGAAAGAGAGAAGGTGAGGAAAGGATTAGATTAAGAGAATGAGAATTTTATATCCCACGTTGACAGCAATATGTGCAATTGCATAAACCTGAACAATCATCAATCACATGTTTAACACTCGCATTGACTTTTCAATGAGGCTAAAATCTATTTTCAATATTACACCAGTTACAGCAAAGTCTGGGGTTTGTACTTGCGTTGCTTTTGTGTTTAAAGATTTCCCTTTGTCCTCCGTCTTTGCGGGAAAGGGTTTCTCCGAAGTCGCTGATTGGCTTAGAGTTCAGGAGTCGTTGAAGTGGGCGTTGGCTCGTGGCTGGCCCTGCAGAGTTTTGGGCTGGTTTCCGCTGGCAAACGTAACTTAGCACACGAACTCAACGGAAAGAAAATAAACAAAAGTAAAAGAATAAAAGGATGTAAAGAGCTAGGTGGTTTTTCTTCTCATCATGGTAGCAACTGGCTGGGTGTGGTCCAGAGCTGAAGAGAGAGTCAGTAGATGGCATTCTCAAGAGAGTGCATTTTTCCGGAGAGAGAGAGAGAGTTCCAAGAGGACGGAGCATTCAAGAGCGCGAGGAGAAGTTAAGAGAGTGTTAAGAGAGTGTCCTGGGTATTTATTCTCGGCCTTTTAGGGACCTCCCAATGGTTGTCTTGACCAATTAGATCCCATGCTGGCTCTTTGTTTCTTCACCCAATCAATAAATCACATGTCATGGTCAGTCACATTGCCCGAATTTTACATTCTCTTGCAAAATATCCTTTTGAATGTGATTTCTATAACCAGAATATGATGCATTTGATAGGAAATCCATCAAAAGAAATGATTAAAGCTATACTTATGACACTCATACATACCAAACATGACATTAACCCTTAAGGCTTACGCTATTCAATACTAATTAAAAGCACGACAAACACAATGATTAAAACAAGGATATTCAAATTTGTGGGTCACATACATAATATGCAGTTATGCATAGAAATGATTAGTTTCATTAACCATGAGAATGAAAGTACTTTAAGATGATTTTACAGTCTGTAGCTGTGATTTCTATCACAGATTTACATGTAATGGTCACATGTTGCATCTCTTTGACCATCAATATTTATTCCTCAAATGTATTACCAAATTCCTGCATTGGAATTATCATGAAGTGTTCCTTTGGTTTTGCGGTTGCAGGCTGTATTCAGACGGGCTGGAGCTAGGGTCTGATTTATGACTTCCTGCTGTTGTCCTGTGGAATTCGGCTTCTCATGTTTCAACCATGCTTCGATCGAATCTTGATTTGTCTGATATTCTATCTGATATTCGGCCTTGATATTCTACATTCTCATCCTTTTTTCTGTTAATTATCACGTTGCTCTGCATATCTGTTTTTCTTCAAAGTACCAACTTAGAATGCCTAATGGTGGTTTGATTGCTTGTGAAAATAAATAAGTTTGCTTACATGATGTTGTAGATTAATGCGGGTGTGGTTGGGGTCCTGACTCACGGTCTTTGTGTCAAACGGTTCTTGTCTGGTACAGAAATAAATAAAATGCTGCTGTCAGATAACGGGTCGAGTGTTCTGTTAACTACTGCTGGTGTGGGTTTACAAAACAGGACAGTTAATTATTATTTAATTTCAGTTAGTTTTTCAATAACTCTTGATAATTTCGTTTCTTTTAGTTATAGTTTTTCAAATATTTTGATTTTTTTAATTTTATTTCAGTTTACGAAATAGTTTTTTCATCAATCGTTTTCGTTTTAGTTTCCGTTTAGGAAAATAACATTAGTTCCGCTTTTGGAGTGGTAAAAATTGCGGTTTCCCCGGTAACGCTGTACACAAAGCAGCACTGAACTCACAAATACTGCTTTATCAGGCATTACAGGCATGATGAAATGGAAATGAAATCGACCAATCACTGCAGATTAGCGTCACGCAAAGGAGGGGTTTGGAAAAATGAATCATTGAGCAAATCGTTTGGAAATCATTGAGCAAATAATGTAAAAATAAATGCATATTATAAGAAAATTAAAGTGTTTTTTGACCTTGCATGCTTGTCAATCTGTTGTTGGGGACTCCCAAATCCAAAATATGAACCTTTCATAACCCATAATAGGGACACTTTTAAACATTTCTTGATGGGTTTGTTTCTTACAAACACATAACTTTTTGCACAAGAGGTTAATTTATGAACTGGAGTCGTGTGGGTAACTTGTGGATTATTGTGATGTTTTTATCAGCTGTTTGGACTCCCATTCTGACGGCACCCATTCACTGCAGAGGATACATTGGTGAGCAAGTGCTAAATTTCTCCAAATCTGTTCAGATGAAGAAAAAAACTCGGATGGCCTGAGGGTCAATTTTCAGTACATTTGAATTGTTGGAGGAACTATTTCTTTAATTGCACTAGTGTTAATTTCGTCAACGAAAATGATGACAATTTTTTTTGTCAACATACCTTTTTTCTGTGACTAAGACGAGACGTTGACAAGCTAAAACTAATATCTGATGATAAAAACTATGAGGAAATGTATGCTGTGTCTTCGTTAACAAGATGAGATGGGACTAAAATGTTATTTGAGGACTACCGGACATTCAAAATACATCCTATTGGCTAAGTTAACTGCCTTGTCTTTTAAGATGTGCGTCTCTGTCTTTGGATTACAATTGGATGAGGGGCGTTTGCATAGTCTCAGTATGGCAGCCTCACTGCTCAAATACACACACAGCAGTCCAAATGTCTATCGTGTAGAGTCTCTCATGTAAATACAGTCAGTTATGGTTTAAGTGAGCGTAAACAGGTGGGTGAAAACTGAATGTGTGTCAGTATTACATGCATACCTTCCGTCTTAAATTGACAGCATTCCTAATTATCTGTGTCATCAATGTTAACCAACAAAAGATGTTAAATAAAAGTATACTTGTTAAATAAACCTACTGTATCTGAAAAATGAGTTTAATTTGTATCTCTACCAAAAAATTTAAATGTATTCCAGTTTTTCCCTATTCAATCCTTGAATCAGCTGATAAGCTTAATTGATTTGGTCTAAAGAGAGAACAATTTATTTTTGTTTGAATACTACATATAAGCTGCCAAAATAAATGTTGGTAACTGCAGTTTGACTAAAAGTAATGACTAAAAGTTGACTATAAAGCAATGACTTTTCGTCGACTAAAACTATGAAAAAATCTAATGTGACTAAGACTATAAACATTTTCATCTCAAGATAAAGACTAAATAAATAATGCCTGCCAAAATTAACTGAATTGCACACATTTTCTGCAGTCTGTGATGAAAAATTATATGTGACCCTCTCTGTGAAATCCAGGCTAAAGTCTCAAAATCGAATTGTGAGAAAAACAAGCATCAACGTTTGATTTATACCATTCATTTTACTTTTATTTCAATCTTTGATATGACAGTACTCAGTTAATATTCAATATATAAAGGCTACATTTTCACAGAATGTTCTTTGCAATATGAAGGACGATTTTTTTTGTAGAAAACAGCTGTGATGGGGTTCTAGGGTGGAAGGAAGACAGGGTCGGCGAGACTCGCACTTTTTATTTAAATGTACTCCTGCACAAACCAAAAGGATAGGCTCTCACTGCGCTCACAATCAACCAGCAAATAACTCAGAATACAAATCAACATATAATTCCTGCTCCGGAAACATCCTCCTCGTGCGGCTGTCTCTCTCCTTGCTTCCCGTTTCCTGGTGGCTTTTATCCGGTCCCTCCATGACAATTACTGAAATGAGACACAGGTGTTTATCATTTGCGCTTGACTTACTTACTCATCTCTACTTTCTCGTCTCCTTTCTCTCTCTCCCTCTGCAGACCTCGCTGAACCACGCCCCCCTCGCCACAACAGCAAATCACAAAAACACGACTTTAGCTGGGTTTTCACAGAGTGGGTCACATATGTTTCACAGTAGATTCTTGTATTAAAACTTGTATTGCACTTTGTTGTTACATTGGTGTGCAGCATAAATAGATTCACTGAGCCTGATGTCACTTGAACCATTCATTCAAACATTTGCCCCACAAAGTAAGATTGCCATTTTTTCTCCGGTGAAACAAAAGTTAAATGTGTCTGAAAAAAATTGTCATAGTTTTAGTGACAATGGCATAAATAATAAACCAAGTATGAAACATTTCTAGAGTTTTCAAGTTATTAGATTTGTAACAAAAATTGTATTTGTACCAAAGGTGGGGTAAAATGCCCCCCAGTCTGACAAAGCAATTTGCTTTAACCCTTAATGGATCCTTGGGGTCTATCTGACCCCAATAGAACTTGACTTTCTTTTTTAAGTGTCCCCTTCATCCCAGGGGCATGATAATCCGTGACTGGACTGATCTGGACTTGATTTGGGTGTTCTTAATGTGTGTAAAAAATTATTCATCGTTTAAGTTCCTTGGGGTCAGATATTGACCCCACTTTGAAAATGAATGGGAAAAGTGAAAACAACGTTTTTGTTTGTTTCATTTGTCAAACAAAAGTTGTAAACCCAATACAAATCTAAAATGTTTTTCATTTTTATAAAGGCCTGGATCTAGAGCACAAATGCAAATTGGAACGAACATTCTATCTCATGCGCACACACACACACACACACACACACACACAAACACACACAGATAGAGAGAGAGACATTTCTACAAATGTATGTAACATAATATGCAAAAGCTGACAATTCAAAAGACACCAGACAACAACAACAAATTCTAACCTTTGACACAAATATAGATTGTCTATATATTTTATGAATATATATCATAAAGTTGCAAGGAGAAGCTAAAACGAAGAAATATTCACTTGAAACTGAACTGAAAATGAATTAGTCTCTATGGACCTCTGCTGGATATATGTGGTCATTGCACTTTTTTTCTTTTAACTATAATTCCTAAAAAAAAATATTCTAACCTGCAGATGGCAGTATTCTATCCCTAAAACATGGGCCAATATTTTGAAACCTTTTATATTTAATTGAGTTGAGTGACTGCAATAAACAGGCAAAAAAAGAAAAACTAGCTACCATATGCTACCTTGAGCCAATTTTTTTCAATATAAAATCCATATATTTGTCTTCAACCAACTAGTCAGAATACATTTGATGGAAAAACAAAGGATTTGATGTTCAGAACAGAATAACTACAGTAATATCCAATTGCCCCCTGGGGGCATTCATATCATAAATAACTGATTTCTTTTACAAAACAACAAGCTTTAAAAAGTTTTTTATTACTGTTGAAAATTAGATCATTTACTGTGAAATCCATTTCTCTCCAGTACATCACCTGTGTAAGCTTCATGCTGAAAACTTCTACATCACTCTTGCCAACGTAGTCCATAGTTACAATAAAAATGTATCTTGATTTTTTTCTTGTGGTTATTTTGGTAAAAATAGAAGGGGGTGCGTTTCCCCCACTCTACCTAAATCCCACAAACAATTTTACACACTGTACAGTACATGCAATAAATCTTCTGAAAAGAACGTGCAAAAAAGAGCTAAATTGTGCAAAAAAACAGATAAATCATTAATTTAGTATGATCAATGATCAATGCCTGAGATGGATCAGAGCATATGATAATGCATTACCTCTTAAAATATATCTTAATCAGATAATCAAACATTTTATGTTGCTTTAAAACCATTTCAATCAAAAAATATTCCACCATATCCACATATTATATTTTACATAACATTGGTAAAATACTTCAATATCACATCCTCGATTTACCATTTATTTGACTGATTTCTACATTTGTTTATGTCCTTGTGGATCAGAATTGTCTTCCCAAGCCTTTTTAAAGATGTTGTCCAGAAAATCACCTGTGAACTGTGTTGTCATCTTTCTCAAAATGAGGTCTAAAAATGGTCCCTATATGATGCTAGAATTGCACACTGGATGTTCATCTCATCAGTCTGGTTGAGATTCTATGGTTCATAGAAATAAAGGATTACAGTTAAACAATGACATGTGTGTGAATACATTATTGTGGAAAAGTTATTTGATTTGTATACATGTGCATGACTTACAGTTATATCTTCCAGGTAGTAGCAGTGGCGCAGGTTGAGGTGGCCGATGAAGTTGCGGCTGTAGTACTGTGGATCACCGTGGGGCGTCTGCACACACACCGGACACACCTGGAGGGCGCCAGAGAGCACACAAAATCTTGATGGTGTTTCTGTTTCTGATACCATAGCAGTCAGCAATATTGAGTCATTCAAAACTGAAGTGTGTCATTTGGGGATGTTCATATATAAGTAAGCGATTTATATGTTGATCCCCCCTGAAAAGTGTAGCACTGTGACTTTTAGAGCTATCAAAACATTGCTGTGTGTGTATGAGCATCACAACCAGCCCAACTTACTGTACTGTACTTTTGTAGTGGGACAATCTGTTTATTTCAAACCAATACTAGGGTTGTGTTCTGTAATCATGTTTCAAAATGGTCACAACTGTTCAATTCAGTTTGGTGATGCTAAAGGTAAAGAATTATTCAGATTTAAAAAGCCTATAACTGAAAATAACTAATGTTTCAAATGAATGTTCTGTAAGTTTAATTCAATACATGATAGGATATTAGAATCATTCCATGTGATGTATGCACATGAATGGTGACTGACCACACGTTTGCTGTCATTGGCATGTTGTTTATCGCAGTGATCACGCAGATCGAGTTCATCCAGTCCATTCTCCTGGCAGTACGGACACACAAAAGTCCTCACAGTTAAACTGAAAAGAAAAAAATCAGGAAAATTAGTACGTCACAACCTGTATTTTTGCGTGTTTTTAGCAAAATGCTTAAGTCTGCTAAAAATAAATGTTCTAAAATTGGAAATTATTTTGGGTTTCCCAAATAATCTGAAGAACACTTTTATCACTATAAAGAACCTTTTGTGCAAAGGAATTTTAAAGGTTGTGCATGTAGCATAGATGCCAATAAAGGACCTTTATTTTTAATAATGATCTTAATGATTATCTTTCTAAAAAGATGTGTCAAAATAAATAAATACTATTTTGAAATAGCCCAGTGTTTGGATTGTGTAAATGGTCCATTATATCATGAGAATGTACACTATATTTTGGACAAGAAAAATCAGATGAAACTTGTAAGAACCAATTTAGAAAGAGATGTAGTAAAATAATGTCATTTTCATTTTCACTTTGTGCACAGTAAGGGGTTTTCCAAGCTGTTGTCCAGGTACAGTTATCTAGAACAGGGGGTTTCAGGGGAACGCAATGGGGTGATAAGGGATCCGTGTCCATTTTAGAGATAAACAAATAATACAAATATTTAAGTAAATAACTGAAATAAATAAATAATAATAGAAGATTGAAATAAATTTATAAAAAATAAATACAAATATATTAAAATAAATAATACAAATTATTAATGTAAACAAGTATGAACGTATTTGGATTGGATTAATTATATATGATATATATATATATATATATATATATATATATATATATATAAAATGTGACTCTGTACCACAAAACCAGTCATGAGGGTTGAAAGAATGTTTTGAAATTGTGATTTATACATCATCTGAAAGCTTTCCATTGATGTAATTTGGCCGAGATACAACTATTTAATCTGAGGGTGCAAAAAAATCTAAATATTGAGAAAATTACCTTTAAAGCTTTCCAAATAAGGTCCTTAGCAATAAATATTACTAATCAAATTTTAAGTTTAAATATATATTTATGGTAGGAAATTTACAAAATACCTTCATTGAACATGATCTTTACTTAATAATCTAATGATTTTTGGGATAAAAGAAAAATCGTTAATTTTGGGACATATATGAAAATATATAGCTGATATTTTAGCTGCCTTTTAAATTTTAGGATGAGAGTCCTAAGAATGATCCTATTTGGGGGTCTGTGGCATCTAAACGATTGAAAACCCCTGTCATTGTGTGCCTTATTAGGATTTGTTGAATTGAATAACCGAGCATGTTAATTAGAAGGGGTTTTCCTCATGCTTTTCACAATGTAGTGTGTTTGTGAACAGAAGTGAATAAACAATGTCCTCACCCCTGAGGTTGTGGATTCATCTCCATTAGACTGATTTCCGTTTGCCATGGCCTGTGAATACAACACAATATGAGTTATCCAAACCATAGTGTCAATCAAACAATTATCCTCTCGATGGGACTTACCATTCAGGGTTTAGCGGGAGTGCGGCAGGGGCAGGTGGCGGGAGGACTTGGATAAGACCACTTGGGGCAGCAGTAAAGGGTCCCGGTTGTGGGGCAGCAATTAAATTCGTAAGTGGAGCTCTTGTCCGAGGCATAGGAACTGGCCGTGCAGAGGAGATTAAAGGGAAAGGGGTTCGATTCTGTGGGGCGGGTGGCACTGCAGCCTGATTGGGCAGACTGGCTTGAGTGGCAGTGCCTGCCTGTTGTCCCATTGAATCTTGAAGGTGGCCGAGGAGACTGTTGGTTTAAAATAAATGATGAATTCTTTAGCATTTGACAGAAAATACACTTAATAATGAAATTGGCCTGGGACTTGCATCTGTATGTTTGCACCAACAGGTCTTCTTGAATTACATGTTTGAAAATCCACTGGCAGGATTGGGTGCAGATGCCTCCTCCTACCAAGAGGCTGAAAAAATCATAAGCATGCAATCCTTAAAGACCTCCACTCACAGAGAATGATATTTACTACTCACTTTATAGCAGGGTTTTTACTTACCGGCAATGGATTATTTGCATAATCACGGTTGTCTACTGAGCTTCTGCAGTTTGGACAATGAGCCCTGTATCGAAAAGACTGACTGAGGCATCGCTGGCAAATTCTGAAAGTACAAAGAGAGTCAAAAGGGTACTTGTGACCCAGATAGATCTCTTGATCTGGAAAGCATCTGCTGTCTACAAACATCTGACAGACGTCTGTAAGATGTTAGTTTTACATACATTCTAAACCATAAACATCTTTCAGGTTTGCCAATCATGTGATGGAATTTCCCTTTAGAAATACTTTCGCTTTTTGCTGCCAGTAAATGCTCAGGTCATTTATCAGGAATGAAATGTCCTTGTGAATAAGGAGAGGCTGCAAATTTATAGCACATGAAACAATTTATAAAAATAAAGGCCAATAAAATAAATGTCCAGCATAAAAGCTATTTCCAACTACAAAAGCATATTTTAGAGACAATTTGATTTACTGAATGAGTTGTATTTATAATCAATTCTAAAATATATTTTACAACTACACATTTTTATACAAGGCATTACTGTATAAAAGTGTAAACTATACATTAGCATAATGTTAAATTATGTTAAATGCCTCACAAACGTACAAGTTTGATCCACAAGTTTGTCTGTTTGTAAAGTCTCCACATGAAGTCACCAAATCATCTGTCAATTATAAGCCACACTTACACTTTTCCACAGCATGGAGACGGTTGAGAGGGATTCTGTATGTTTTCCCTGCATACAGGACACTCTTCCTCTGAAGCGGACATGTCCAAACCGTCTGCTGTTTTGTCTGTCTGTCTGTCTGCCTACTGGCAGTCAAATCTCTTCTGATACCTTCACTTTCAGGTTGTACAGATTAAATGCAGTCCAACTTCCTTATGGTCCTAAAGAGGGAGTGTATTCAGTTTGCTTCAGCTGCTTTCTTTTCATGATGATAAACATAGAACCGGTTTAACCTGAAAACAAATTTTGTAAACAAATCTTTAGTGATGTGACTTGGGGACTGTGACAAAAATAATACTTAACGTTTTTTAGCCAATTCAGAATCTGTCCATAGTTTATTAACATTTTGGTATGAAAGCAACAGACTGATAAACTGATTAGAAGTTAACCTTGTGGACATATTAATATACTTACATACTGTACATGCAATTTCAATCGTGCCATTTAACAAACAGTTTTATTTAATGTCACATGTCTTTAATGCTGACAGAGCTGTAACTGTAAGCTGAAAGCTGTCTGTCTGTCTGTCTGTCTGTCTGTCTGTCCGTCTATCTATCTATCTATCCTGCAAAATCGTCAGTATTAATATCCATTATATAAAATATAACATCATCGTTGCATGTTCATTTATATGTGTTCACTCTACCATGTTACAGTTTTTAAAACTTTTGACACCAGTTTTGTGTTGATTCAACACTCTTTATTAATCTGTTTGTCAGTATGTCTTTGTCTATCTTTAGTACCGAAAGTAAAAAAGGTTATTTAGGGATACCTGGCCCACGCATCGTTTTAATCATACACTAGATTTAATTATATCGCATGGAATTGATCTTACTGATATAGATATCGTACCTCAAAGTGATGATGTTACTGACCATTTCCTTGTATCGTGCATGCTGCATATGAATGATTTTAACTATATGGCTCCAAGTTATCATCCAGGCAGAACTATAGTTCCAGTCACTAAAGACAGATTCACAATAACCAGCCTGATTTATCTCAACTGCTCTATGTACCATAACTACAGATGAACTAGACAAATGAATGGCAACATGGGAACTATCTTCTCTAATACGTTAGAAACTGTTGCCCCCATCAAATTAAAAAAGGTTAGAGAAAGACGTGCTGCGCCATGGTACAAAAGTTATACCCATTCTCTCAAAAAAGAAACTCGTAATCTTGAGCGCAAATGGAGAAAAGCTAACTTGGAAGTCTTTAGAATTGCGTGGAAAAACAGTATGTCCAGCTATAGACAGGCTCTAAAAGCTGCCAGGACCGAGTATATCCGCAAACTCATAGATAATCACCAAAACAATCCAAGGTTTTTATTTAGCACAGTGGCTAGATTAACAAATAAACAGATGTCACCCGATCTAAATATTCCCTCACAGTTTAATAGTAATGACTTTATGAATTTCTTTACTGATAAAATAGATAATATCAGAAATACAATAACAAATGTAGATTCTACAGCGTCTAGTACTTCGGCTTCATTCATTGCACCCAAAGAAAAACTGCATTGCTTTACAACTATAGGACAGAATGAGCTAAATAAACTTATCACAGCATCTAAACCAACAACACGTTTATTAGATCCTGTACCAACTAAATTATTGAAAGAGTTGTTACATGTAGCAGAAGAACCGCTTCTCAATATTATTAACTCCTTGTTATCTTTAGGTCACGTCCCAAAAGCATTCAAGCTGGCGGTTATTAAGCCTCTTATTAAGAAACCAAAACTAGATCCTTGTGAACTGGCAAGTTACAGGCCCATCTCAAATCTTCCGTTTATGTCCATTTTTTTTTAAAGTAGTGTTTGCTCAATTTTGCTCCTTCTTGCTAAAAAATGATATCTATGAAGAATTTCAGTCAGGTTTTAGGCCCTGCCATAGCACAGAAGCTGCACTTGTTAAAATTACAAATGACTTGCTTCTTGCGTCAGACCAAGGCTGTTGCTAGTTTTACTTGATCTTAGTACTGCATTCGACGCTATAGATCATGACATACTGATAGATCGATTACAAAACTATACAGGCATTCAAGGGCAGGCTTTAAGATGGTTTAGATCCTACCCGTCCGATCGCTACCACTTTGTTTATTTAAACGGGGAGGCATCTCAATTATCACCAGTAAAGTATGGAGTACCACAAGGATCTGTCCTAGGTCCTCTGCTATTTTCATTATATATGTTGCCCCTTGGTAATATTATTAGAAAATACGGGATTAGTTTCCATTGTTATGCTGATGACACTCAACTATATATCTCAACAAGACTAGATGAAACTTCTAAACTATCTAAGCTAACGGTGTGTGTTAAAAATATAAAGGATTGGATGACCAATCATTTTCTCCTATTAAATTCAAATAAGACAGAAATATTACTTATTGGACCTAAAAACAGTACACAGAATATCTTTGATCACAATTTGAAACTAGATGGATGTACTGTTACTTCCTCTACAGTCAAAAATCTGGGTGTTATATTAGACAGAAACCTATATTTTGAAAATCATATTTCCAATGTTACAAAACAGCATTCTTCCATCTTAGAAACATTGCCAAGCTACGGAACATGTTAACTGTTTCTGATGCAGAAAAGTTAGTTCATGCATTCATGACCTCTAGAATGGACTATTGTAATGCACAGCTAGGTGGTTGTCCTGCATCTTCAATAAACAAGCTACAGATAGTACAAACTATTGCGGCTAGAGTCCTTACCAGGTCAAGAAAATATGATCTTATTACTCCAATTTTACAGTCTCTGCATTGGCTATTAAGTTCCGTATCAGTTATAAAATATTATTACTTGCCTATAAGGCCCTAAATGATTTAGATCCTGCGTACCTAACTAATCTTGTATCACGCTACAATCCAACCCGCTCGATAAGGTCGCAAAACTCTGAACTCTTGGTAGTACCTAGGATAGCAAAGTCCACTAAAGGAGGTATAACTTTTTCATATTTGGCTCCCAAACTCTGGAATGGCCTTCCTGATAACGTTCAGGGTTCAGACACTCTCTCTCTATTTAAATCTAGATTAAAGACACATCTATTTAGCCAAGCATTCATATAATGCATCTCACAATCTTGTACTGCCAGTATATCTGATCAAATGCACATCATTATGCTTTAGCTTGGGTTAAACAGATCATCCAGGGTTGTTCCTGGATGGAACAACTGCTACGCTAATTGTCTTTATTTGTTTATGTTTCTGCCATGGGATGTTAACTAGAAATTATACAAGCTTCAGTCTGGATCCAACCCTTAAATGATCTGAGATGGCCGAACACCTGAGAGGAGATGATAACAACACCTCGGAGGACCTCAGAGGAATCCAACCATCAGCGATTATACTGAATTAACCAAATTTTGCCATAAGTTAATTATATTGAGTTTCTAAAATATAAATCTATTTTAGAAACTTAATTTCCTGTGAAGTTGCTTTGTAACGATTGTCTCGTAAAATATAAATAATCTTGAATTGAATTGAATTCCTGGGCTTTTATTATGGCAGACGCAGAGCTTTAATATTATTGCGGAAGTAAAGTCACCTGACCACCGCTAAGCTTCCTGGGCAAAATCGATCAGCAGGCAGCAGTGGATTTCAACATGTCTGCCGTCAGCTGTCAGTAAAGGAGGTGTTTGTTTTCAGATCAGCAGCAGACCCGTGAGCTCGGTGAAGAACAGACGAGGTGCGCTCATGGCTCAGTGCGTGCAGTCAGTGCAGGAGTTCATCCAGGACTCGTTCGTGCCGATGGTGGCCGTCCTGTGCAGCGAGGATGCGGAGAGAGTGACCCGCAAAAACAGCCTGAGCTTCCCGGAGCTGCTGCGGCCTTTCTGCCGCCTGACGTCCGAGGGTAAGAGGCCAGCTGATCAGACAACCGCGGATCACCCACCACAACTGATGATCACTTGATAAAACGGTTCTAAGACAGCTCCCTTACTCTTACACATGGGCTGCGTCTCAAAACCTAGTGAGCTGTCTGCCAAGAAGACATCGGCCAAAACAGTCCAGGTGCCATTACAACGTTCAGACGGGACAAATACATTCTAGCTTGGCAGCTCAGTATAGGCTTTGAGAGACATGCCCAAAAATGTTCTTTAGCAAGGCAGCTTATTGGAATTTGAGACACATTGAAAATTATGTCTAAGTAGGCAGCTCACAAAATGTTTAGATACACGCCCAAAAATGCTGTCTAAATAGGCAGCTCACAAAGTTTTGAGAGACGTGGCCAAAAGAATTGGTCTAGGTTGACAGCTAACTAGGTTTCGAGAAACACACCCCAAAACGATGCCTAACTAGGTTTTGTGAAATACATGTCCACAAATGTTTTCGATAAACAGCTGGATTTTTAGTCATGCACTTTAAAATGCTAGTCTAGGTTGGCAGCTCATTAGATTGTTAGGCTCTATTTGTTGTCCAGTGAGGCCCCTGGGCAGATGTCTGTGTAGACTTCTTGTTTTTTTTATTTTTAAGTGACAGTCATGTTTTAGAATTGCATCCTGAGGGGCCTGGGGGCTTAGAGGTCAGCCCAGGGCTCCAGTTGTCAGTTAATTCTCTATGAGTTAAGGAAATGCACAGAGGGGCCCGGGGCTCTATCTGTTAATTTGCAATTTATGCACTAGGGGTACTTCCTCAGTACGTTTTGGTGCCACACATCTTAGGAGAGCTTTGATAGTGTAAGGCCTTCTGACCCATTCCATAATGCAGCTCTGATCCTCAGTCAAATAATAGGAAAGGTTTCAAACTAGATTCATCTGAATTTGATCTCTCTGTTTGTGAAATCTGATCTGATTTCCAATCACCTGACCATTTCGACAGACACAGCACAGATCAGATGCCTTTGTTGATGAGGGTTAGATTACCTCTGGACTGGCTGGAGAGGTCTGTGTTTAGCCTGTGCTGTTAATCTCCAGCCTATATCTAGTAAAGGATATGGGATAATCCTAAAGAGGCAGTCGATCAGATCAGCTGGCTCAATTTATGAAACTGCGGTTGTTTACAGTGACACAGTAGTCCGTGAACAACCAAGATACACACTACTGATCAAAAGTTTGGGATTTTATTTTATATATAATATATATTTTTGTTGTGGCATTTTTGCCTTTATTAAGACCGTACAGTATGTAGACAGAAAGTCGGATCGGGAAAGGTCTGCAAGCCGGGACTCGAACCCGGGATACCTGAAGTCAAGTGCATATGTTGACACACTACCCACAAGGCTATTGGGGCTGACTATTAATAGTTTTCTTTATTTTATTCAATGTTTTATTTAATTAAATGTTATTAGTTCATATTTTAGAAGCATCTAATGCTCATCAAGGCTGCATTTGTTTGATTAAAAATACAGTAAAAAATTATAATATTGTGAATTTAAAGTAACTGCTTTCTATTTTAATATATTTTGATGTGTAATTTATTCCTGTGATTCAAAGCTGAATTTTCAGCATCATTACTCCAGTCTTCAGTGTCACACGATCCTTCAGAAATCATAATAATTTGCTTATTTGGCACCTAACATTTCTTATTATTATCAATGTTGAAAACAGTTGCTTAATATATTTGTGCAAACACTTCCACTTTCGTATTGTCACTTTTGATCAGTTTAATGTGTCTTTTGCTGAAAGTATTAATTCATAAACTTTAACTTCAACATTTGACAACAGATGCCATTTTAATTGGTTCATTAAAAATGTCAGTCACTCTTACAAGAAGAAATGTTCATAGTAGCCCAGGGTGTATAATTGTTTTTTTTCTTCCTTCTTTGCTTCCTTTCCAAATGTTAACCACTGAGAGAAAAACATAACCGAATCACTTTCTTGCAACAGAATCTGTTCAAGTCACCATAGTCAAGACTGGACACATGTAGCTCATCCGTAGAATGTGGCGCTTGCAACGCCAAGGTCAAGGGTTTGATTCCCTGGGAAAGAAAGAAGTGATAAAGTTTGTGCTTTTAATGTCATTTTGGATAAATGTAAATGTAATGCACTCTTTTCTTAATAAGAGCATGTACTATGAAAGGATGTGCAAACAGGAAGTGATGCAATTCTGAAAGTTTATTTTGGTTTTGCAAAAAACTATTTGAGCAAAATAACATTAACAGATTTAACAAGCTGATAATGTTCCATTTTACTATGGAACAACTGAAATGGGTTTTGTGAACTGTTTCCCATTTTCATTTGATTTGATTTCAGTTTTTGTTCCTTAAACTGCTTTTAATCCCTGTCTGAGCTACAACATCTCATTCATTGACTGAAATCTTTGAATCAATCCATTTATTAACAGTATTGGTCATTCAGGAATCATGCAATTGTGGGAAAACATGGCACACATTTTGTATAGCACAATAGCCACAGACTTCTCATATCAGTCATAGATGACACTAATACACTTCTTGTCAGAGAACTCTTTCAGATGCTAAGTAAAACCCATTTCTCACATTGCATTTGTTGCAGTGTGTTATGGATTCGTAGAAAAACTGGTAACACAGTTAGGTTGACCCAAATGAACACAGTGCTCTCTTTATGTGTGTGTGTGTGTGTGTGTGTGTGTGTGTGTGTGTGTGTGTGTGTCCCTCAGTGATGTTATTGGATTTATTCAGGAATGCCTTGGCAGCAAAGGAGCAAAGTCTCATCTTTATTCTTTATGTTATGCTTATCATGTGAATAGTGGTGTGAAAACACACAGGTGCATTATGGGAGAATGTTCTGTAGAGGAGTGGCAACACATTTGAGCTGGTTGTTCCTGTCGTGCATGTTGCAAGGGAAGGGTGGGTGAAGAGGGATCAGGTGGGGTCCAGAGGTGGTCAGCTGTCATAAGACTAGTGGAAACCCAGCTGTTACTCTATTACTCAAAAAACTGGTATTCTTGAGTACCAAATCAGCATATTAGAATGATTTCTGAAGGATCATATGACACTAAAGACTGAATTCAGCTTTGCATCACAGGAATACATTACATTTTTAAAATATATTTATAGAAAACTTTAAATAGAAAACAGGTACGTGAAATTGTAACAATATTTCAAAATATTACTGTTTTTACAGTATTTTGTTATTAAATAAATGCAGCCTTGATGAGCATAAGAGTCCATAAAGATTTGCAGACCTCAAACTTTTGCTCAGTTGCTTTGTGTAAAGAAATGATTTTAATATGCATTTATGACAAAGGACTTGTGGTCCAGGTTGAACCAGCGTTGGGTTCTAGAATGTGTAAAGACCTATTCACGCCAAGAATAATAACTATAAAAATATGGTTTTAAAAATCATAGAATAGCAGCGTCCACACCACAGCTATAACGATAAAGGCACTGAGAAACGATATCATTGGAATCACTTTCAGAACAATTTTTTTTCCAGCTGATGAACGATACAAACATTGACAACTAATCAGAATCCATCCTGCTATAATGAGCTCGAAATTAGAGAATGAACTTTATTAGCCAGGTATGTTTACACATACAAGGAATTTGTTATAGTGACAGAAGCTCCACAGTGCAACAGAATGACAGTGACAGGATAGGA
The DNA here is from genome assembly GCA_003573665.1 of Oxygymnocypris stewartii. NCBI lineage: Eukaryota > Metazoa > Chordata > Actinopteri > Cypriniformes > Cyprinidae > Oxygymnocypris > Oxygymnocypris stewartii. The sequence goes on from QVTF01019498.1 coordinate 661,188, forward strand.
CACAGATGAGAAAAGAATAATATACAAATAGGCAAATTTACAAAATAGCAAAAACACAATATATAGTTATAGTTCTTGATGTGAAGTTGTGAACCGGCCTTAAGTCTAGAACTTAAGCCAAGAAAAAAGCTTCAGAAGAATTAGCAGCACCATTATTAATTTGACACCAGCCTGTTAATCTTCTTTTTGCTCCTGTGACCGTACTGTAGGTCACCTGCGTGACCCCAATAACCAGGTGGTTGTGGTGAAGGGCCTCCGGATCAGTGTGACTGGGATCAACACACGGCCTCCACAGACCCCAGAGATGCAGAAACTCCTCAGCCAGGCGGTTTCTGTCTGCCAGCCTCCTGAAGGGTCGCCCGCCAACGTCATCACGGCTGGAGACTACGACCTCAACATCAGCGGTAAGTGCTTGCAAAGACTTTTCTGTTCACTTTAACTTCACCAGGCGAAATCCGTAGAGGACCTGATTATGTAACTGCATTATAAAACTATATTTTAATGTAGGTAAGTGGAAACGGCCTGAAGTGAACAAAAATGGAAACTGAGAGATTGTTTCCTTATGCAGCATACGTTTACGTAGCCCTTGCAGAATCTCTAAAACGTTGATAATTTTTATGAAGTATTTGACTTAATTAGCAGTATTCAGTAGTTTTCATGACATAAGCTGTTTTGTCTATGGATTTACATGTATGCTACCAATGGGTGGGCAATATAAGCAATCACAGTATTATGATAGCAATATTTATCACAATATACAGTGATATGATGCACAGAAAAATAATAGTTCTAATTTCCAGAGTAAAGGCAGAACTTTAGAAAATGGGATACATTTGGATTTTATACTATTCACTGAAAAGGAATGAGAAAAAAAATGTTGAGTCGCTTCTGGACAGAAAAATGTTTGCTCTGTCTCTCTCTATCTCTCTCTCTCTCTCTCTCTCTAAAAAAAATACTAATTATAGATTTTGCAGGGGGTGTGTAAACATTTTAGAAAAGGAATATGAAAATACAAAAATGTTGTGTAGCTTCTTCTGGACAGAAAAAAAATGATTATCTCACTCTAAGAAAAAATAATAATTATAGGTTCTGCAGGGGGCTTGAAAACATTGTATTATAGTTATTAATAGTTTTTTTATTTTTATATATTTTATTTTTGAATGAGACTAATTGCAAAGTTGTCTCTCTTGTCAGCACCTGATGAGGGCAGCAGAGCCCTTGAGGGGAAAAATTAGAATTAAAAGTTGTAATTGTCCATGAAATTAAAGGGTTTGGTTTGCATTACACATATTTTTGTTTTATTGTTTCTGATATTTTTTTATTTATTTCTCAATCCCCCCCCATTCTCCAACTTCTCCCGTGGATGAATTCTTGGTAAGAGCTCTTACCCTCATACACATGTTTTCCTCTGGTGTGTGTATGCCAGGTCACACATGTGTCGTGTGTTATGCTGTGCTGTTAACCCTTTGAATAATTGGTGTGAAGTGTTTGGTCCTTTCTCAGAACGTATGCTCCCAGTAGAGCCCATCCCCCACGTGGTCCCTGTGCTGCACCCTTCACTTGGGTGGACCTGACAACAAACCCCTGAGATTGATTCTGTGTTCAAGTCCTCCCGGGATGTTCGTACTTACGAGTTGACAAGTCATTATTACGATGTCAGGACTTTGGTCGGAACAAGATGGCGATTTACCTTTTCTACATAAAATTCAATGATTTGTTTTTTTACTCTACATCTATAAAATGATGAATGAAGAATGTGCATCCTTGTTTGTTATTTTTTTCCTGTTTGTATTTAATTTATGAAGGTGATGTAAACTGAATAATTATATATTCTATTATAATTATACAATAATATAATATTTTGTATGTGTAACTTGTATAATTTTATTGTACATTACCAAAGAATTATAATTGTATAAATTTCAACAACTTTACTGGAGCTGCATATCTTTAGTCTTTGGCCGCACGTCCATTGCATCCGATATGGTTTTTTACTGACTTGGAAAATCGGGGCTTAAAGACAATTTTGAGTTTCCCACTCGTAATAATGACTTTGTGGTGGCGTATATGTGCGATCAACTCGTAAATACGAAGTATCCGACATGACTTGAACGCACCATGAGACACTAACACACATCTCCACACCAGCAACATCCTCCTTTTAACTGAATGAACATATTGTTCCTAAATATGAGAACAGTGTCAAGATGCAACAATCAGCAGCTTAGCGTACTTGAATGTGTGAATTTCACGGTTGGTTGGTTTGATTACAAAACTAAGGTCTCAAAACTCTATTCTTTAAATTCAACATGAAATCAAAACTGTTCATACATACTTAAATGCATAATACATATTCCTGTTCTTATTGGGTCAGTTATTTTATTATTATATGTAGTTATAATATGTTATTTATATTCTGAATTAATACATTAATTATAATTATATTAAACATATTTGATTCTATATCTTTGGTAAGCTTAATTATTATTATAGCTTTTTATTTTTACTTTTAATTTTAGTTCAAGATCCTTTTAGAAGTGAAATTGACCTTCAGCCTCCATATCTAAGCTATTATTCCAGTTCCCATTAGGTAGAGATTTAAATAAAGCCTGATTCCTTAAACACAATTATTATACCATCCACAATCTGCAAACTCACTTTCAGGGCTCTGATTGTTTTTCACAATCCAATACATTCAGAACGAAATAAAAAGGAAATTGCACTCTAAATTTATCATACAGCATTCTGTTTCCCTCAGAAGTGTGTCACTTTATGGAGGGAGGAGGGGTTGTGAATGGTCTTTCGTGTTGATTTAAAGTATTGGTTTGCTGTGCTGTACTCATCCTGACCAATATAGACTTCTCCACAAACATTCAACTCCATAATTTTTTCTTCTGCTCCTGCTAGAACTGGTTCCAGTAGTTTGCGTTTTATGTATGTCTCAAGGGTGAAGTATGTTAAAATTTGTTCATTATATGTAATTTTTCAGTCTGCTTCATTATCCTACATTTAGTAGATTGCCTTGTCACACAGCGGGAGACACTGGATAATGCTAATTTGCTTTCTGGATCTGCAGTGCGAGCTCAGTTTTGCACATTGTCCAAGTTCACCACTGTGTTAAAGGGATATTTCACAGAAAATAAAAAGCAAAGAAATAGTTCACCCAAAGATGAATTCTTGCTGAACATCTACTCGCATTCTTGCCAACCAAGATGCAAATGAGCTTGTTTCATCATATTAATCGATTTTAATATATTTAGCATTACATCACTTGCTCACCAATGGATCCTCTGCAGTGAATGGGTGCCGTCAGAATGAGAGTCCAAACAGCTGATGAAAACACCACAGTAATCCACAAGTAATCCACATGACTCTGATCCGTCAATTAACATCTTGTGAAATGATGTTTGTAAAACAAATCCATCGTTAAGATTTTTTAAACATCAAAATCATTGCTTACGTTTTGTCTGAATCAGGAGAGAAATATGCACGGATTAAGGAGCATTTACAACCATCCAGAACAGTTTTAAACCAATATGTCTGTGAGTTCTGATGTGAGAGAACAACAAAGGATGGACTTTTTCACTCACTGGAGGAAGTGTTATAATGGATCACAGACATATTTTGGCCAGAAGTGACGGTTTAAAATTAAAACGCCTTTATGCTGGATTTGTTTATTACAAACACACAGCTTTTCGCTTCACAGTACATTGATGGACTGGAGTCATGTGGATTTATTTGGTGGATTATTGTGATGTTTTTATCAGCTGTTTGGACTCATTCTGACGGCACCCATTCACTGCAGAGGATCCATTGGTGAGCAAGTGATGTAATGCTAAATTTCTCCAAATCTGTTCTGATGAAGAAACAAACTTATCTACATCTTGGATGGCCTGAGGCCATTCATTTTTGAGTGAACTCTTAATTTACACTCTTATAAAATCGATCTTATGATGTTTTTTAGTTCCTGGTATGATTGTAGAAAAGCATTGCTACTATCAGTATCTAAAACAAACGGACCCTTTTATATGCACAAAGTGCAATTGGTCTTGACATTTTGTCTGTGCAGACCACAGGTGCATCTGCATGGTTTGGGGTGGGTTGTGTTTTGGTTTTGGATGCGTGATTCTGTGATTCCTGTCAGTAAGCTTTAACCAGACCTGTCTCTTCTCCTCTCAGACCGCTCGGTTAAAGCGAGCGTTCCCTGGTACTCTGACTGGAAAGAAACACTCACCCAGCTGAGCTCGTCCAAGTACTACACAGGTATTCCCTTCCTTCCCCTGCTGGGAGTGCGTGAGATGCCTTCTCCACGTCATTTCCCGGCCCATCCCGGCTCGCTCCGTAGCAGAACTGTCACTAAATCTCCTTTCCTCTTTCCAATCCAGCTTCCTCTGCTTTCTCAGGATGTTGGTGGTGGTTCTTCAGCTTTGTGTGTGTTGAGACTCATTGTGCTGAAACTCTCAGTAGATGTGTTCATAACTTTGTCAAATAATGGATTGGCGATCTCTTCAGTTACTCTACTTCCAAATAGTTAGTGTTCCAATTGGCAATCAATTTTGACTGAAATGTAAGTGTAATTATTTGTTTCAGAAATGATTGGGTTCAGTTTATTTGTGAGATTTTAGTCCAATGAGTCATTTTACCCATTCAGTCCGAGTGTGTCACTTTATAGTCTAGTTTCTTTTCCTCTGTAGATCCATCATTCCTTTTGCTGTGAAGTAGAGATTGACTTTACATGCGCTTTTTCTGAATATAATCAATTTTAATGCAGTTCATCAGTTTTATTTAATGTGAAGTATTGGTTTCTTTCTGTTAAATTTTCAGTTAAAAACAACTGTGGTAGCCAGAAATTCAGAAAAATACTGTAACAATGTTTCCAGTATAATGGTTGGCATATTTGTGCCTGTACACTGGCACAGAGTCATAAACACAAATAATGCAATAAACATTAACTGAATAATAATAACATAAAATTTAACCCAAAACACCCTAATACATATTACTGATGACGATATAAATAAGCAAAATTATTTAAATAAAATGCATTAATATGTTTTGTCATCCAGTTACAAACATCCATTACAGTTTTCAACATGAAGTTTATGGTAATTCAAAGTTTTTATTTCAAGAAACCATAAATGTGACTGTATTTTAGAGTGAAGTGACACATAATGCAGTATTAAACCAATTTAAACCATGTTTTTCACTGTATATGGAAATATATCTAGCAGTTAAAACAATTAATAGGTTTTTCTGTAGCATACAATATAAACATTACACGTTTTAACACTGTATTGGTACACTAATGCTCCGTTGAGTAAAACAAATAGGTGAATATTTAAATGTTTATGATTTTTTTTTCTTTACTTATTTTGTTTACTATGTATTTATTTAGGACGTGCAAAACACTTTTAAAAAATGCCTGGTAGGTTGTCTGAACTATATTATATATTTGGTTTTAAGTTTGTTTTGAGGCATCAATCAGACACGTTTTTAGATGTACATAATCACTTCATATTGTGAATTATAGATGCTACTTTAAATGAATAATTGTAATTATGATGATAAATTATTTGCAGCTTTAACAGCATTACTGCAGGAGTTATGCTAATTGCAATATTCATTATCCAAAAATAATGTTAACAGGTAAAGTTCAACTAAATATTTAATTGTCCCTCCTACATAAAATATATTAAGTACAGTTTACAAGTTTATGAACAATGATGCTTGTTTTAAATAAAATGATCTTTGCAAAGTATCTGAACGAAGTCTGTATAAAACATTAATATTGTACACGGGTCATCATAGGCCAGACTTGGACCAAAAGCAAAAGTTCTGCTTTAAAGCAAGAATAAAAGTTAAAGAAAAGTATATAAATTATCCTATTTCTTCGCACTGGAATGTTGCAATTGTAATCATCAGAGCCACTGCAAGCAAGTGGTGCGCTTCATTGATTTGAGCGAAAGGGATATGGTTTTGTTGTTTTGTAGTGTAGATATGGTGTACAAGCTCTACCCTCTCTGTGAAGATTCAGATAAGGAATTGAACGTGAGGCTGCCAGTGAAGTGCATCATACCGTGTGCTTATTGTCATGAATGACTATTAGGGGGCATCCATTGAGACTGTCTACTGTAAAAAAACAAACTATTTTTTTACCATATATATGCTCTTGTGTTGTGTTACTTTTATATAATTCTTATTTTTTATTATTTTGCACTGTCCACTGAGCGGACCTGATTTGATTACATTTCACTTCTGGTTATACCCTGTATAATTTATTATGTGACAAATAAAGAAACCTTGAACCTTGAGACGAAACGTCAAGGAACTCCGCTAATGAAGCTGGAGCATAAAAATCAGTGCATCCACATCTTCCTCTCATCACTGGATATAATTAAAAGGGGAAAACTGATCATGAATACTAATGTTTCAACCTGTTATGAACATCCTGTTTCTCTTATTTTTTTAAAGGGGGAGGGGGGTAATGCTAATTAGGCCATTAAGTGTTCAAAGTGATTTAAGGTGCGAGTTTCTGTGGGACAAATTAGTAATTTCAATAAGAATCCACAAAACAATTTCTCCAAAAGATTTTGCAACCGGTTCAAGTTGCTTCGTTAACAAACAGGAAGCTGCGTGGTTTGACTTTAGAGTGAGCGGTGCTTCATACATCACTACACTGTAAACAATAGACAGTAGACTTTTTTACCACAATATTTCACTCATGTGACCTTGATCTTTATGCTTTATATTTGAAGGATAAGGGTGAGATTTTATGTGCCTCTTTTTTTTGAAGAACTGTGTTTACATTTAAATAAACAATTGGGAAAGCGGATTGTTGGATTTAAACATTCTTTAATTTTATGTCTGTTATATTTCTGTAAAAATAGTCTTGCTGTAGAAATGTGATCTGTTATAATTTCTTCCAGTGAATATCCCATTTCTTGGCTTCATAATGTGCTTCTCTCTTCTTCCGCCTGGAGGGCTGGTCACGCGGCCTGTAATTATCTTGTTTCTGAACAAGACAATATTTATTTGTTTATCTTACAGCAACAACACCATGGTTTGAGACTTACAGGGAGAACTTCCTGCAGTCCATGCCAGCATCCGAGCACGAGTTCCTCGACCACTACCTGGCCTGTATCCTTCCAGATTCGTTGCTAATAACTACCTCGTTTTGTTTTATGCTTGTATTTTTCCTCTTTCTTTGCCACAATGGATGCATTGAAATTTAACCCTATATAACACTCAGCTAAGACCCCTATAAAATGGCATGAAGTATAGTTTATAGTAAATTATTTAATTAAATAACAATTATAAATTATAATCTGCATTGATGACCAACTGCATTTATTTGATTAAAATAATACTGTTAAACTAATAAAGTGTTATTACATTTCACAACATTCTAATATGATTACTTACCCTAAACTTTTGAAAGGTAGTGATTGGTACCAATAAGAAAAATCCAAACTTTTTACCCAGTCTGGACAGATTTTTGATTTAATTGGTTGTACAGATGTACAGCACAGTTTAGCACTCTTTTCTGCCAGTCTCAGTTCTGGTCTTCAGTATTCTGTGAGATCTCCTGAACTCGGCTGCAGGTATGTTGGTGGTGTCGTCCCGTGAGGCGGTGCCTACAGAGCAGTTTCTCAAGCTGTCACAGGAACAGCACCGAATCCAGCACAGTGGGGAATACACTCATCCCAAATGGTTCATCCCCAACACGCTCAAATATTATGTCCTGCTCCATGATATCAGTGAAGGAGACGAGCAGAGGTGCGTGTCTTATGTGTTCTCATATACCTGTTGCTTGTTTTCTTGGTTATGTTGTCGGTTTTTTTCTCTCAAACTTTTACACAGTCAAACAGTCACACGTGCCACACATAATGGTAAAAGGGATTGTCCACCCAAAAATGTGAATGCTGTCATTATTTAATCAGCCTCATGTCATTCCAAACCTGCAACATCAGTTTATAGTTAGAAAGGTTGGCTCCAAAAATAATTTAAAAGTACCATAAAAATAGTCCATAGACCTGTATTCTGAGTCTTAATTTAAAGTCATTATTCACTCAAAATCTTCCCCTCCAGCGAGTTCATTTGAAAAACAAATTGGGGGATGAGTCACTAAAAAGGAGATACATTTTAAGAAGTTTGTAAGAAGTGCAATGCTTGGAAAATTGACTCTTTTATTTCTTAAGAAAATTCTGGAAATTTGGCATTGCATCACTTGCTCACCAATATGGATGCTCTGCTGTGAATGGGTGCCGTCAGAATGAGAGTCCATACAGTTGATAAAAACAACAACATAATACACACATGACTCCAGTCTATCGATAACATCTTGTATCAAGTAAAAATCTATGTGTTTGAAACAAATCCATAATTAAGATTTGTTTTATTTTAAACCATTGCTTCTGGCTTTATGAGTCCTTTTACCATACAATGTTTATGTGAGTGGACAACAGGGGATGGACTTTAACTTTTTATAACTGGGATCACTTTTGGTTCTTTAATTACTTTTATTTGTGTTAGTTTGCATAGAGCTACTATGCGTACGTGAGAATGTGTTCTCTCATAATTCATCATCGTTGAATTATTAATTAAACCGCTTTTAGAATGTAGCTGATATCTGGAATAAATGCCCAGCACCTAGTGAATCATAAATGCATTGAATGCAGTTCAAAGCTTTTAATATTCCAACTGCTTGTTCTGATTCTGCAATTAAACGAACAGAGTTGATTAACACTGGAAACATGTTTCCAACAGTGCCTCAGGGATTAAAACTTAAGTGAAAACATTTATGCTTCTCCTTTGTAATTGCTTACATTTAATTAGAAAGTATTCGGAGTAGAACAAAAATGGATCTTAAAAGCAACATGAACTGCTTTTGCAAAGTGTTTTTCTATGAATATTAATTTCTAGCATTATCTGACTGTCAGGAATGCTTGCTTTCCTTTTCACTTCCTCCTCAGAGAGTTATCTGCATGTAGATAAATTGCCAATCCCGGTAATCGTGTGCTGATTGCAGCCTCGAGGTCTGATGAATCGAAGATAAGCTAACTGTGGGGAGAAAGATCAGGCTGTCATATACATTTATGATGGTATAGAACAAGTATTGACGTCTGTCTCTGTGTCTCTCAGAGCGGACACTGTGTACGAGGATATGAAACAGCGGTATGGTACTCAGGGCTGCTATCTGCTGAAGATAAACTCCAGGAGCGGTAGCACTGGTGCGGATGAACAGATGCCGGACCCCTGGAGTCAGTATTTACACAAGACCAGCATACACAACCCTGTGAGTGCCACAACTTCACTTCAGGCTCTGAACATACAACTCTAAACTTCCGATTATCGTCATAAGGTCTGGTCCACTTATTCTGGATAAAAATTAAGCTCATGCAGCTGCCAAGTAGGCTTTTAATCAGAAAATGAACAAATGTCAATTTCCTCCCTCAGATCAGACCTTTTATCAATCTTTATATATTAAATAAGTGGCAAGAAGAGTGGGACACATGTACAAAGAATAAATTACATGAAATACATCCGGAAATTTCAAACAGATATTTGTATCCCTTTTAAAGCTAGATTTGCTCAAGTGGTACATACTAGATCACTTAGGTCATACAAGACTAACTCATGCATTTTTTCTTAAAGGCGAAGACCCTGTTCAATGCATGCTCTGAAAGATTCCCCTTTCTGTCAAACATATTTTTATTAGACTGTCACACTTTTAATGTATGTAGAAAACCCTTATGAATAGAACTCACTTAAAGAGTTTAGTATAATTTTGCCAGAAAAAAGGTGTAGAAATTTTCTCATACGTTAATGTAAAAAAAAAAAATATATATATATATATATATATATATATATATACTACTACCACTAGACAAAAATGTATCCTGGGTGTAAGTGTAATGCAATATTTTATGTTTAAAAAGTTAAATTTATGGACCATGGTGGAAGAAATCACAACTATTTTATTATAATATAAAAATATTACAATGTACATTTTAATAGTGCTCTTCCACTGTGATCAATAAAATGTTAATTTACTAAATATTATGAATAATGCTGGGCAACTATTAATCGCGATTAATCGCATCCATAAGAACGTTTTTTGTTTATATAATATATCGTATATGTGTGAACATGGTATATTTATTATGTATGACATTTATAACTTACAAACGTTATAATGTAAAACTGCTTTAATCCTTTTTTTGCAAACATTTTCTTTTCATTCTTTATTTTCACTGAATTATCGCAAAGCAACAATGAAAAAACTGTTAACGTAAAAATAGTAACAAGTACTCAAGTAAATAAATTACTCAAGTAAAAAAGAAAGAAAAGTATAACGCTGAATCAACATAAATACATTAATGTATACCAATAAAACTCAATTCTATGGGTTAAGTCAGGTATAAAATAACTTTTTAAGTTAATAATTGCAGGTCATTTTTTTTTGACATTATTGAAGTTAGAAACTTATCTGATGACATGAAAAATTATAATTACTGAAATGATTTGTTTCGTCCAAGTACTGACCTAATGGAATTACGTAGATTTCTCTAAATTTGGAAAATTGAATTGGATCAGATAAATGAAGTGTTCCTCATCCCTGGTATGTTTTATAGGAGCTATTTGAAGAATCTGCAATGAGTAATGCGGTTGAAAACAACATCGGCGCAGAGGAAGATGGTCTTGATCCATCCAATAGAGGTTAGTCCAGCACAGTTGATCCCATTATCAGAGATTTTGGTTATAACCCTCATATTGATGCGATTGATTGAATGATTGTCTAATGTTAATTAGATGTTCCTCTCGTGTTTGCAGACGGCGTCTCAGAGACTCATCCTCTGCAGCTGGACCAGCCCACTGATGCCTGTTACCCTAGCAACAACGCCAGTCAGTCTGTAAACAATGTGGATGTGACGAGGTCTCAAAAGCAGGCCAGCGTGACCTCACACACCACCCCGACCCCTCGAGGAACCTGCCTGACCCTGAACGACCATGACCACATCCGGCAGTTTATCCAGGAGTTCACCTTCAGAGGATTACTGCCACACATCGAGAAGAACATACGGCAGCTAAACGACCAGGTGCATAAACGCAAACCAACCATTGAATCAAATTCATCACAAGTCTCTGTATTGATTGACTCTTTCTTCGCTTTTCCTGGTAGCTGTGTATTTTATTTTGTGTTTTTTTTTAGATAATGCCAGGTTTTGGAAAGATATTTTTAATATTTGAAAGAAGTTTTGTATTTTCAGCCAGGCTGCATTTATTTAATCAAAAAACAAATACTAAAACAGTAATATTTGTAAATATTATTACAACTTAAAATAAAAACTTTCTATTTTAATATATTTTTGTAAATGTAATTTTATTCATGTGAAGCAAAGCTGAATTTTCAGCATCATTACTCCAGTCTTTAGTGTCACATTATTATAAATGTTCAAAATTGCTTAATATTTTGTGGAAACATTTTTTTACAGGATTCTTTGAGAAATGAAAAAAAAGAACAGAACAAATAGAACATAATTTTTTACATTATCCCTACAGTCACTTTTTTCAGTTTAATGCACACTTGCTGAATAAAAGTATACATTTCTCAAGAATATTAAGTACATTATAATGTTTTTGAAAATACATTCAAATTATATATACAAATTTAATAAATCAAATATATTTTATGTATGCTATATTAAAAAAAAAAAAATATATATATATATATATATATATATTTATTGTTTTCCAGGTACTGATATGTACTGATATTTCCATCTGTGCTGATAAAATAAACAGAACAAATAAATTAAAAATTAAACGCAACAGAGAAAATAAACAACATTGGTCTTGTTTAAATTGTGCAGCACATTATATTTATTCAGTAACATCTTATACATTAAAATCACTCAGACAGTCATGTCTTCCTTAATATTGGCCCCAATCTTATTTTTTTGTTTACATGCATAATTTTATAATTCACTCTTATTGGCAGTATAGTATTAGTTCATTCCTCCATTGCTTTGTTGTAGATTTATGTGCTGTTTTCCTATTTTTAATACGCATATCTTAACTGCATTTATACATAATAAAGTAATTTTCTAAATAAACCTCACTTTATATGCCTGAAATTACCCAACTCCATTAGTATGAATTTTCTTAGATTTTGAAAGTAATGCAAATATATTTGATGTATATGTATGTGTATATATATAAAACTTGTTCTGCACAGTTTTTGAACTCCTGTTTTCTGTCATTTTCTTCATCTTTATTTATCTCTCATTCTAGGTTGTCTCAAGAAAAGGTCTGAGCCGATCTCTTTTCTCTGCCACTAAGAAGTTGTTTGGTGGAGGGAAAGTCCCAGAGAAGAGTATTGCTGAACTAAAGAACACTGCAGGGCTGCTGTAAGTGACTTGAAGTACAGATAAAATAGTTTTAGTTGTTCTCATCTGACTCTTGACCCCTGTGATATCAGCTATCCATCAGAGGCTCCAGAGCTTCAGATCAGGAAGATGGCCGACCTCTGCTTCCTCGTTCAGCACTATGAGCTGGCCTACAACTGCTACCACACTGCCAAGAAGGACTTCCTCTCTGACCAGGCCATGCTGTATGCTGCTGGAGCGCTGGTGCGACGCACACCACAGTCATAGCACAGCTGCTGCTTGAAATGAGCTCCACAGATAGGGATTCTAGCTCTGTTTCAGTGGATTATCAGAGTAATACTGTCTGAACTTGCCTGCTGTCTCTGTCTCTACAGGAGATGGCTGCTGTCGCTGCTTTTCTGCAGAGCGGGGCCCCCAGGCCATACCCAGCACACTACATGGACACGGCCATTCAGACCTACAGAGACGTGTGCAAGTAAGAACATGCATTCGCTTGCATTTGGTTTTGTAGCATATTACTGCTTGGTTGATTCATATGGAATAAATAATATTTGGTCACATATTATAATGTTTTTATATTTTAAATGTAAAGTGTTTAAAAACAAAATTAAGTAAATCTACCCTAGTAAAAAAGTAATATATTTAAAATACATTTATTTCATACTAAGTATAGTTCAAATCTATTAACATATTTACTGAGAGATAACTCGAGACTTGCTGATATAAAAATTATAATTAAACTTTACTTGGCATATTACTCGTGCACAATGCACTTTTCTTAATATTAAGTCTAAAATGTGTTTTAATGTTACTTTTGATGAGGATTGTGCTTGCAGTAGTTCCACTTTAGCACAATAAAATATACTAAGTATATATTTAATTGTACTTCAGCACTACTTCTGCACAATTAAAGTGCATTAAGTACAAAATGAGTTGTTCCAATTAGTAGACTTTAAGTATATCTGTTTAGTATACTAAAAGTACAATTGCAGGTTTTTTATTTAGTACATAAATATGAAAATGTATTTGTAGTATACTTAGCATGAAATACATTTATTTCAAATCCATGTAAATATATACATTTGTCACTAGTTTAAGGCTTTAAAAATTAAGATGTAATTTTAGTTCTTTATTTCAAGAATTGTAATGTATTAAGTAACTTTAAATTTTTGCTTCAGTGTTTCATACTGAATTTAAAAATTAAGTTTAATACTTTACTGTTTTTATTAGTATTTTTAATCAATGAATGAATAATTTAATAAATAAAATACGTTTTAGTTTTTTTGTTTTAAGTTTTGTTTTGGCATCATCATCAGTTTTTGTAATAAATAATTTGTATTTCATTTATTTTAGGTCTTGAATATCAATATATGTGGCTTTAAAATTTTTTTTTAGTTTATTAAATAGTAACTTATTAAATAAATAGGCCGGACATTTTTAAGAAATTTATAGAAATTCGTTTTTTTAATGTTTTTTTTGTTTTGTTTTTTTACTAATAATTTAACATAAATCAATAACATAACATTTTAATTCTTGCTTCATTTTTAAAAAAACTTTTGTGGCTATGATTAAACTTTAAATCAGATTATTGTTTTTTATTGATTTTATTAGTTCATTAGATAAATAAAATGAATTGTAGTCGTTGCTCATGATCAGTTTATGTTGCTTAAATGCAGATCTTTCAGATTTAGTTGGAAACCTGCATGCATATAATGTGTGTAAGAAATTGTTTTTTTTATGTTTCTGTCACAGAAACATGCTATTGGCTGAGCGGTGTTGTCTTTTAAGTGCTGAGATTTTGAAGAGTCAAACCAAATACTCAGATGCTGCCACGCTTCTGATCAAGATGACCAGTGAGGTGAGCTCAAGTCTCAGCTGACAGCGTTTCTGAATCACATCTAAATTACTAAAATGAAACCAAATGTTTTAGAAGAGTGTCATTTCAAACAGGTGTTCCCGCTTCAAACTCACATTTTTGGCTAGGCCAATTGCCAATTCACATCACTTCCTCTTTCCCTCTCTGATAGGATTGTGACCTGCGGAGTGCACTCCTATTGGAGCAGGCGGCTCACTGCTTCATTAATATGCGCTGCCCCATGGTGAGGAAGTTTGCCTTCCACATGATACTTGCTGGTCATCGTTTCAGCAAAGCTGGACAGGTATGACCGCAGACACAAGAAACACTTTCCTAAAATGTACACGTCTGTCATTGTCAGCATTAGTAATAAGTAATAAAACATGAATGAAAGGGTTTTCAGATTTCATCTTTGCAGGGCCTTGGAGTAAAAAAAGTTTGATATGCAGTGCATTAAACGTCATGAAAACTTATTGTTTGCATACATTTTTAAGCATTGCTGTTTAAAAATAAATGAATTTAAGCCATTAAAACACAATCAGCAGTGAAAGAGAGCTCATTTGGTTAAATGCGCGTGCTGTCCGATAGACTGTTTCTGAGCGCTGTCAGAGAGGCGAGCGCACGTCAAGATGATGCTCATTGAATGAGGGAGTTATTTTTGCTGCTTTATAGGCCTTGAATGTTTAAATAAACACACTTGTATGTGTCAAAACGAAGTATTATTGTAAACACAGTTTAGTGTTAAGTCTTAAGTGTATAACTTAACTTATAACTTAATAACTTATACAATGTAACATTACTTATTATTTGTTCTACTGTAGTTTTTTGTCCTATTGCTTTAATTAGTGTCTTATTCTTTTTTTAATCACTGACTGTTTACTTGTCCTCATGAAGCTTGTGTTTTCTTTGTTAAATTTAGGCTAGTGTTTTTTTTATTAATATCCTATTATGATATTTGTATAAAAAATTTGATATAAAGACTTTAAAGTAAAAACAACTATATTGTGATATATGTATCGTTACCGTGAGATAAAATGACTCAGGATATGAGATTTTGATCATATCACACACATACATACTCTTGCTCTATCATGTGACCATTATGGCAGGCCTCATTTTGAGTGTCAAATGCTGATATCTTGCTGCAACAGATAAAGCTTGATTGACTCATCTAAGTTTACTGCTTATTGCCCTGATTAAATCAAAAGCTTACAAGACTTCTGAAAAGGCATTGGCTCTTAAAGGGGACCTATTATGCTCTTTTTTTTACAAGATGTAAAATAAGTCTCTGATGTCCCCAGAGAGTGTATGTGAATTTTTAGCTCAAAATACCAGACTGATAATTTTTATAGCTTGTTAAAATTGCCACTGTAAGGATATGAGCCCAAACGCTCTAATTTTGAGTATGTTATTTAAAATGCATATGAGCTGTTGCTCCCAGAGAAGAGGGTGGAGCTTCAATAGCTCAAGCACCAGCATTAGCAGTGCTAGCCTTTACAAATAAACATGACATAATTAGTACAAGCTAGTTATCTTTACAGAAAACGTACTCTGTTTCAAAGTCAGTCATCTGATTGACACTGTGCATAATACATTTGTGTTTATGAATTACACAGACAAGGAGCGCAGGATAAAAATAACATAGTTGGTCTCATGCTATCACAAAGTTTATAAGTCCCACTCGTGATTATAAGCTCAACAAAGTCAAGTGATCGCCTTACATTGCTTTCATATGCAACTTTTAACTACCACATTCCTATTCACGGTCATTCATGAAGACAGCACCAGTGAAAACAGACAATGGTAGCTTTAGCATCATTAGCCTTACAGAGTGCCAAGAAGTTCTTTCAGAAAAGCAGTTTGTAAAACAAAAGCGTGACACTTTGTCTGGAGCTAACTTTCGTACACGAAGGGTTGGTATTGATTCCTACATGTATTGGGGACATTACTGATTTTTCCAGGACATTTCAGCAGACAATGAAACTTAACCACAGTGTCCTAGTCTCAGACGGAGGGAGTCTATGGAGACTCCTATGTTCGTTAGTGAATCCCAAAATACAACACTTGAAAGGTCTCTTTGGCGCTGACATTATGGAAAGCCTTTTTAACATTTAAAACTTTGTTTTGACTATCCATGAATATCTCCAGCAGCTACTGCAAGTAATCAGTAATGGAGGCGGAACACAGCTTCTCACTCAGGGCTGTGTCTATAGGGCAGCGTCACGGGACTTTTTCCCCTCAGTGACATGAACAGAGAATCTGAAGCGGCTCATTCTGAGGGTCTGTTTATTATGTTTTTAGATTATACAAAAATTAGTGGGTGGATTTTTACCATTACAGGCTGGTTGTTTTCACACACTGAGGCCACACAACTGTATTCAAACACCTTATAAAAGTGATTTTTGCATAATAGGTCCCCTTTAAGAAAATGCTTTGTTTACAGAGTCAGATGAGGTCAGGCTGTTCATTTTTACCTGGAAGCTGACGCTGCTTTAGCAACTGAAAGCTATTGACGTCGCAGTAACACGAAGTTCTCTCACAGACGCAGACACATTCTTTTAATGTGTCAGTCAGGTCACACTGTCTCTATTTCTGTTACAGAAGAGACATGCGTTGAGGTGCTACTGCCAGGCTTTGCAGGTGTATAAAGGTAAAGGTTGGACACTGGCTGAAGATCACATCAACTTCACCATCGGTCGGCAGTCCTTCACTCTGCGGCAGCCAGAGAACGCAGTCGCCGCCTTCCGGCACATTCTCATCAACGACAGCAAACAGTCGGCTGTACAGCAGGCTGCTTTCCTCAGGGAATACCTCTATGTGTACAAGGTTAGAAACACACACTGGCATCTCATTACATACAACTTAAGGCTCATTCACACCAAGAACGATAACTATATTAGTGTCCACACTACCCGACGATAACGTAACGTTTGTTAAGAGAGCGCTGCAGTTACGTCGTCTGCCATTTTAAATGCTTGAGCTCCGACCAGTTTTTATTGTTCATCAGTTGGATATCAACTGGATAATGTTATTGTTCTTTTGTTGTTATCGTTATAGCTGTGGTGTGAACTTCCTCGTTTTCACAGAGTTATAGTGATTATCAGGGGTGCAAACTTGACACCTTTCGGTGAAATTCGTTGCGAGTCATCTATGTCAAGTCGCTTGAAGCGTCCCATGTTGGCAAAGGAACGGACCCGCCCTACTCTGCCTCTGATTGGCTTACATTAATGTTCTTTCCCTCATCCAACCAATCTCACTCCTGAAGTTTAGTTTAGTTTGTCACCTTTTTCACCCCTGACGAGTTTGCACCCCTGGATTATTAAAACATTAAAATTATCCACTTTGTGTGAAGACGAACATGAAATCAAAATTGATTTTAATCTGATAAACAGGTTTGCTTTTTAAAATATGTATTATTTATTATTATTGTAATATTATAAATATTTTGTTGCAAATCAAAGTCACCTAGTGCAACCATTGATATTTCTGAATTATGAATTAATGGTATTTGTACAATATTGAGCTTTCTATTCATTAAGGATTCCTGGGGGTGGTGTTTTCTTCATTTTAAAATTATTCAAGTAAAAAAAAAACTGTTATTTTAAATTGTAATAATATTTCACAATATTTGAGTTTTACACTATTTGTGATTAAATAAATGCAGCCTTGGTGTGAATAGGAAAGTTCTTTCAAAAACACATTAAAAAATCTTACCTACCCCAACATTTTTAATTGCATTGTATATTAAAAAAATGTTTTTGAAAATCGTGATTGATTTGTACTCTCATGTTCCAAATATGTTACCATGGGCCACAAAATGAGTCATAAGGTTCAATATTTCTATACATTTGTATAGATTTTATACATCATATAATAATAAATAAGCTGTCAATTGATGTATGGTTTGTCAGGATCAGACAATATTTGGCAGAGATAAAACTCTTTGAAAATCTAGAATCTGAGGGTGCACAAACATCTAAATACTGAGAAAATCGCCTTTTAAAGTTGTCCAAATGAAGTCCTTAGCAATGCTAATACTAATCAATTATTACGTTTTTATATATGTACGGTAGGCAATTTACTAAATATCTTCATGGAACGTGATCTTTATTTAATATTCTAATGATTTTTGGCATAAAAGAAAAATCAATCATTTTGACCAATACAATGTATTGTTGGCTATTGCTACAAATATACTCGTGCTACTTAAGACTGGTTTAGTGGTCCAAGGTCTCATATTACTTTTTAGATTGTTGCTGTTTTTACATTTCACTTGATGGCTACACCGCATTATATTTTTACTGTTCAACCAAATATAGACATAAGATAAGAGCAGTTTTCAAATCAAATCAAATCACTTTTATTGTCACATCACCACAGCACAAGTGCCTTGGTGAGTGAAATTTTTGAGAGCGTGCTCCAGACAGTGCAAAAAAACTATGTACATATACTCTGTATGACATACTTAGTTATCAATACGCATTATACACTGTATGTACACATTCTACATTATGTACACATCTATACATAGCGATATGTGAAGGTGCAACAGATTATACATTATGCAACAGATTAGTTGTGCAACAGATAGTTGTGCAAAGGTGCAACAGATTATACATATGCAATGTTGTGGATGTGCATTGTATGGTATCCAGTGATAGCAGATAGGTTGTGTTAGTGCAGTGTGTGCGTGTAGTCCAGTGGAACTGTGTTAATGTGCAGTGCATGGCATGTTGTGTGAGTGGGATTGTGCTGTGGGGTGTATTAGTTCTGACTGTTCATTAGCCTGATAGCCTGAGGGAAAAAGCTATTCCTCTGTCGGCTAGTGCGGGATCGGATGCTGCGGAGACGTCTTCTCGAGGGCAGCAGTTTTCACAGTGAACCTACGTTTCCTCTGTTACTCTCAGAAAGCAGCTAGACTCTGGTAGTGTCACATTCAGGCCACTGTCCCAGTTTCTTTCCCTCACCACAGTCAGACTTTAGCCCTGAGTTTAAACTCTCTCTCTCTGTGAGACTGCTCTTTTGTCATTGTTTGGTTGAGTTTTTTTCATCAGCGCTCTGGCCTTGGGTTGTTCTGGTCCACAGAACTCCATTACCTTCAAGCACCCGGCCTGAATACGTAATAAGAGGAAATGACAACTTTCTTCTTTGTTTTGGTTCTTAATTGGAGTTTTTTGGTGCCATTCTAGCACTCCAGGAACAGTGTAAAATATCAGTGTCGCGTGTCATAGACAGCACATTTTTGTGTAGTTCATTTATAAAATATGATCATTCTCAACCATCTTTCCATGATTAAACGTTTAAATGAGACGTCCAAATGTGGTTTTACAGTGTAATAGTAGTGTTATTTAATATTATTAGTGCTGTCAAACGATTAATCAAGATTAACCGCATGCAAAATAAGTTTTTGTTTGCATAAAAAAATGTATACTGTGTATATTATATATATATATATATATATATATATATATATATATATATATATATATATATATATATATATATATATATATATATATATATGAAGAGCTCTTTTCCAAAACGCGATAAACGCCAAATTTAAAAAAATGAGTTTGTCATGCCATTTTGCTGTGTACTGAACCTATTCACTGCTCCATCAATGTTTAATGCCAAATCGCTATATTTCCTTGTTTAAAATGTACTGCAAGATGCAGTTCTTTTCCAAACCGCTATAAGCGCCGAACCTGTTTTTAGCCTAAATGCAATATATCCTCTCGATCAATCAGGATTCGTTCGATGCAATCCAACATGACGACGCTTTGAAGCGTTTGTTTGTGCTCAGTCTTCAAAATGAGTGTTTTAAACTCTAATAACACTTTTGATGGCCTGGATGAGCCAGTGAGACCTACACCTGGGGGTAGAAAACGCAATCACAAAAAACAATAAAAAAAGAAGGTTCTCAGGTGGCGCGTTAATACCCACTGTGGGATGTAACAGATGTGTATACCAGTAAAGGCGGTGTGTAAACCTCACTCTCCTGACCTCAAAAAGAGGCGCTCTAGCCCCTGTAGCCTTTGGTGTTCCTTGTTAGAGCGCCTGCCTCCCGCACCGGAAACCCGGGTTCGAGACCCGTTCGAGATGTCTTTTTTTATGACATAAACCAACATAAAAAAAAGGATGGATTTGTAGCATTTTGAAAAAAAAAACAATAAACTTTGCATTTATAATCGACAATATTGTTGTTTCATTTAACAATCATTGTTTAACATGTTCAGACTGAGCCAACAGACCATTTTAACAGGATAAATTGAATATTAACAAAATGTATGGGTCTAGGTAAAAAAATGTCATTTTCATGAAAACTATTCAAATGGATTTATAGCGTTTTGGAAAAGAGCTCTTCATATATATATATATATATATATATATATGTGCACACACAGACACACACAAGTGTATATGTTTGTATGTATGTATATATATATATACATATTAAATGTATAATTAAATCTATATTAAATCTATTTTTTTATAATATAAATTATATGAATATAAATATAGTAATGTAAAGACATGTAACAATTGTCAAAATATATACAGTATGTGTGTGTATTTATACATTGATCGTTTTACAGCACTATTATTTCTATACCGTTGTATATGATTTACATTTTGAACTGTTGTTCATTATTTTTATTCACTGTTCATTGTTTTTGCCAAAATAAATCCTAATTTGTATTGTTTTAATCTAATATTTACAGTTTATTTTATTTCAGCTTAGTAAAAAATTGCTATAGTTATCTTTATACTCATAGTTCTTTGTCAGCAAGTGTAATAATCATTTAGGGTCATATTTTTCCTGTGCAGAAGCACTGCGTGATCACATGAGTACAACTGAGAAAGGAAGTGCCATTTCATCAAGTGATTGTTTATGACACTTTGACCTTTTGCCCTCAGAGCATGAGTCAGTTGGCCGGTGACAGCTCCCTCCCGCAGCTGCCTCTGCCCTGCCTGCACAGCTCACAAACACGCGTGTTCTTCGGCCATGAGCGCAGACTTGCTGAAGGTAAGCACCCTCGTAATAAAATAATGAAAATATCTGAAGACTGTTATGAAAATGAATTTTTAAAAATAAAAAATGACATAAAAACCTGCCTACGAAAACATGAACTGTTAGATTATGATTATGATGCTGCAATGTTATTAAAAAAGAAGCATCTAAAAAGCCTGAGGTGGAAATGAAGAGTGACTTTATGCCAATAAGCTGAAGCCTGTTCTATGACACAACCTATGATATTAAACATATACAGTGGGGCAAATAAGTATTTGATACACGGCCGATTTTTCATGTTTTCCCACTCACAAAGAATGGAGAGATCTGTAATTTTCATCGTAGGTACACCTCAACTGTGAGAGACAGAATCTAAAAAAACATCCAGAAAATCACATTGTATGATTCTTAAATAATTAACTTCCAATTGCATGAAATAAGTATTTGATCACCTACCAACCAGCAATAATTCTGGCTCTCACAGACCTGTTAGTTTGTCTTTAAGAACTCGTCACCTCTATAAAAGACACCTGTTCACACACAAAATCAATCAGACTCCAACCTCTACCCTATGGGCAAGACCAAAGAGCTGTCTAAGGACACTAGGGACAAAATTGTAGACCTGCACAAGGCTGGGATGGGCTACAGGACAATAGGCAAACAGCTTGGTGAGAAGACAACAACTGTTGGTGCAATTATTAGAAAATGGAAGAAATTCAAGATGACTGTCAATCTCCTTTGGACTGGGGCTCCATGCAAGATCTCGCCTCATGGAGTATCAATGATCCTGAGAAAGGTGAGGGATCAGACTAGAACTACACGAGACGACCTGGTCAATGACCTGAAGAGACCTGGGACCACAGTCTCAACAGTTACCATTAGTAACACACTACACCGTCATGGATTAAAATCCTGCAGCGCACGCAAGGTCCCCCTGCTCAAGACAGCACATGTCCAGGCCCATCTGAAGTTTGTCAAACACCATCTGGATGATCCAGAGGAGGCATGGGAGAAGGTCATGTGGTCAGATGAGACCAAAATATAATTTTTTGGTATAAACTCCACTCGCCGTGTTTGGAGGAAGAAGAAGGATGAGTACAATCCCAAGAACACCATCCCAACCGTAAAGTATGTGGGTGGAAAGTTGGAAACATCATGCTTTGGGGGTGCTTTTCTGCAAAGAGGACAGGACGACTGCACCGTATTTTGGGGGAGGATGGATGGGGTCATGTATCGCGGGATTTTGGCTAACAGCACAGCAAGGGCAACTAAGGAGTGGCTCCATAAGAAGCATGTCAAGGTCCTGGAGTGGCCTAGCCAGTCTCCAGACCTGAACCCAATAGAAAATCTTTGGAGGGAGCTGAAACTCCGTGTTGCCCAGCAACAGCCCCAAAACCTGAAAGATCTGGAGAAGACCTGTATGGAGGAGTGGGCCAAAATCCCTGCTGCAGTGTGTGCAAACCTGGTCAAGAACTACAGGAAACGTCTGACTTCTGTAATTGTAAACAAAGGCTTTCTGTACCAAATATTAAGTTCTATTTTTCTATTGTATCAAATACTTATTTCATGCAATAAAATTTAAATTATTTAAAAATCATACAATGGGATTTGTGATACAATTGAAATTAAAGTGTGCCTGCTGTTAAACAAATATGACGAAAAAAGCACTGCTGCATTATTGTAACATCAGAATTTTTTTAAACATCTAAAAGCAATATGACCGTTTCAGATAACTCAGTCAATATCGGGCATTGCATTTGAGCATGAAACTGCAGTGCATTCAGCATGTTAATAAATGTTAATATCCCAACGTATCCTATATTAGATGAATCAGATATGTATGTAGCTAACCCAGATATCACTACGTGAATTAAACAAGCTTCTCTTTCTTCTCATGTCTATATTTTGGACTGCATGCTGTGGCAAGCTAAACAATCAGAGCTCAGGGTGCCGCCTAAAGGTGCTGCTTTAAACAATCAGGAACAAATAAATCCACGATCATCGTTTTCATGATCGATCATCGCTGTCACGGCCGAGTACTCGATCGTTGTGGCACATTCCTAGTTTAGGCACTCTCATTTTGTTCCTAGCTGTTATGCTTTTCTTTTTTCTGTGGAGCACAAAAGGAGATATTTAGCAAAATTTTCATGCTAGTCTCATGCATACAATGAAACTGAGCAGAGGTTAGGGTTGGTCAAATCCCCCCCCCCCCTAAATATGACAAAATGCCATAAAAGTAGTCCATACATTTTTTTTAAGTATTCATATTTTTTTCTAGCAATGATGCATTAAACTAAGTCAAAGTGGCAGTAAAAGAATTTTAACATTTCTATTTTCACTTATTTCAAATAAATGCTGTTATTTTAAACTTCGTTCATCAAAGAATCCTGAGAAAAGATTATAACAGTTTACACAAACATATTAAGCAGCACAATTGTTTTTTAACACTAGTAATAATACAAAGCTTCTTGAGCAGCAAATTAGAAGCATTTTAGAATGATTTCTGAAGGATCATGTGACACTGAAGACTGGAGTAATGATGCTGCTTTACATCACAAGAATAAAGTACAGTTTACAATGTATGAAATAAAATACTTTTTAATTTGTAATAATATTTCACAATATTACTATTTTTACTGTATGTTTGGTCAAATTAATGCAGCATAAGAAATTACTTTAAAAATATATAAAAAATCTTACCAACCTTTCAAACAATATTTCAAGCATTTGTGTGAGAAACAGACTTTAATTGTTGTCCTTATTCATACAAAAAGCAAGCATGTTGCCATAGAAAGTGAACTGAACAATGATATGATTGACTGTTTTTGCACACAAATAAACAAAGCACAGCGCTAGGGTTCAGAATGGCATATTCTTAACATCCACAATAAGTTGTGATGGCCTTTTCCCCATCATGCCCACAGTGAAATGATGAACACAGCACCTTTTATATTCTCAGATAAAAAAGTAATTTCCAGCGAGAATGTCAAACGAGACTTAGTAGTAGTAGTAGTAGTGCTGAGGGTCTGCTCCTCACATCACAGAATAAATTACATTTAAAATACGAGGAAAGAACATGGACTACCACATTCGATATCTGCAACGAACTTCAATTAAAGAGACAAACAAAAAAAACTCTC
The DNA here is from genome assembly GCA_003573665.1 of Oxygymnocypris stewartii. Taxonomy (NCBI): domain Eukaryota; kingdom Metazoa; phylum Chordata; class Actinopteri; order Cypriniformes; family Cyprinidae; genus Oxygymnocypris; species Oxygymnocypris stewartii. The sequence continues at coordinate 685,584 of QVTF01019498.1, forward strand.
ATTTCAGGAATATCACGGAGCTCAGATGTGTGTTAAAAAAATGGTGAGTAAATAATCGAGTGAAGAGAACAGGCCTGGGGAGGTGTGAAAATTAAAGTCTTTTCCCGGATCTCACACTGAAAAGGAGGGAGGCTTTAGTGGTGTGTGTTGAATGATGAATGGATGAACCTGTTTTCTCTTCCAATGCACCACTTGCCTGAGGCTCTGTATCCCAAAAATCTTCTGAGACACTGGCTGTTTGGACATAAGTCAACTCTTGATAAATATATTCTTCATTTCCATAATATTCCTTTTCTGCTGCCTTGATTTGTTGGTAATATTTGTAAGGAGAGAAGAAATGTGTGAAGGGAAAACCTAATGATCATGTTCTTGATTGGGAATGACCCAGAGAGAGCCTTGAGCTTCAGTGGTTGCTATGACAGTTTATACAAAATGTCACAAATTTACTTTTTAATTGCCAACATATCAAATGAATAAGAAACATTTAAGTTTCTGTACTATTGCTATGTTTTCAGTCCTGAATAATTCTGGTTATTTACACGTTTTGAATCTCAGATTTGTGCGTAATCTCAGACTTTTGGACTCCACAGTGTGTCTGAAAAATACAGTAAAAACGGTCATATTGTAAAATATTATTACAATATAAAATAACTGTTTTCTATTTAATACATTTTAAAGTATAATGTATTCGTTTGATGGCAAAGCTGAATTTTCAGCATCATTACTAATAATGAAGTATCATTATTATAAGACTATTAACTTAAATCCCACAGGGTAAATGATTAATAATGAGGGAAATAAACTGAACTATTATTGTAATCAAATGTCGTCCATACGTATACATTTTTATATATTTTTTAATTAATTCATATGATTTACATATGGCCTGAGAAAATCATGTCTGTTATTTTGGTTTGTGAGATCGTTGATCACGCTGTGGAAGACACAATTCCTCCACAATTCAGGAGGACACAAACTTGTGAACGCTGCCCCGCGAATTTCAAAAAAACCTTAGATAATGAATCACTACACTATATTCATCAGCAACGAGAGGGTAAAATCAATGTTTAAGTAACTAAACTCACATTTTTGTAGAGAGACGCAGGCACACATGCACTGATCCCTTCCCCCCCCCCCCTCTCTCTCGAATAATTAATTTGGATAATTCAAATAAATGTGATCTTACCACACTATTTGTCAGTTCATCAGCTATTTATTCACCAACTATTTCATCAGTCAGAATGCTGAGCTGAGCCGTAGCTTCACATCAGTGTTGCCTACACTCACGTCGTGCAATAAAATAATTTAATGCCATGTATTCACTCTTTAGCAGCAGTTTTTATGGCAGTATTTAAATGACACTGGTCATTCTTGGTTATCCAAAATGCTTCCACACTATCAACTTCACAATTAATTAATTGTGATGTTTTAAAGCGCGGTTAATCGAGAAACTGGGTAATCGCTGCATCCCTACAACCAGTCAGTATCTGGTTTTTGCCTCACGCAGGTCTTGACCTGACTGCAGGTTGTCGTCGTAACCGACTTGAGTGGGCAAATGCTCACATTCGATGGCGTCTTGCACTTTGGAGAGGTGTTCTCTTCACGGGTGAATCCCGGTTTTCACTGTACAGGGCAGCTGGCAGATAGCGTGTATTGCATCATGTGGGTGAGTGGTTTACTGATGTCAACATTGTGGATCAAGTGGCCCATGGTGGCGGTGGTGTTATGGTATGGGCAGGCGTATGTTATGGACAACGAACAGAGCTGCGTTTTATTGATGGCATTTTGAATGCACAGAGATACCGTGATGAGATCTTGAAGCCCATTATTGTGCCATTCATCCACAACCATCACCTCATGTTGCAGCATGATAATGCACGGCCCCATGTTGCCGGATCTGTACACATTCCTGGAAGCTGAAAACATCCCAGTTCTTGAATGGCACGATCAACTCTATGGGAAGGAGTTGTGTTGCACTGCGTGAGGCAAATGGTGGTCACACTAGATACTGACTGGTTTCCGGACCCCCCTCCCAATACAGTGAAACTGCACATTTTAGAGTGGCCTTTTATTCTGGCCAGCCTAAGGCACAACTATGCAATAATCATGCTGTCTAATCAGCATCTTGATATGCCACACCTGTGAGGTGGATGGATTATCTCGGCAAAGGAGAAGGGCTCACTAACACAGATTTAGACAGATTTGTGAACAATATTTGAGAGAAATAGGCCTTTTATGTAAAGTCTTAGATCTTTGAGGTCAGCTCATGACAAATGGGGGCAAAAACAATAGTGTTGCCTTTATAATTTTGGTCAGTGTATGTTACATGTACTTACTATTATAATAACAACAGTAAATTATGCATAATTACATGCAAGTAACCCTAAGCCAAACCCTATGTAGTAAGTACATGTAGTTAATTAATATCACTCAGTACTTAAATGTATAATTAAACCGTAACAATGACACCTTAAAATAAAGTGTTACAGCAGTTTTTATTGTCAAAAATTGAGCACACAACATGGAATAATATTTATAAATGATTAATTACAATTTAAGCAAGTTATTGAGGGCAAAATAGTATTTAATGATCTATCAAAATGTAAACTTTTTTTTTACACATCTATACTAATTTGAACTTAAATGTTTTATACTAATGCCCATGTTAGTTTGTCTCATCTGTATGAGATTACTGGTCTGACTGACTGGCATGTACAGTACCAGTTGTATATTCTAATCTCTTACTTGATTTTCCACAGGCGAGAAACAAGCTGCAACGCACGTCTCTTTGGACCAGGAGTTTGACCGGGATCTTTCCCAGCTGTGGAGGGAGTTGGAGGAACGGGTTGTCGCTGTGGCGAATAGAGGGACGGTGCCCAACACCTTCCAACCCTCCCAATGCTGTCTGAACAGTCAAACGGACAACCTCCAATACCCCCTCGCTGTAGTGGAGGGTACGTTTTCTCTCCTACAACACCTACTTTTAAAGCATTTTTGTTTGTACTTTATATCTGTCCTTCTAATGTTTGATTTGAGCTCATCTGTATTGCCTTGACTGCTTCATTGACAAACTCTTGGTTTCTGTGGAGGTTTTGATGCACTTTAGGGTCTTCGTTATTGTATTTGATGTCTTGAGGGGCTGCATTTTTGGTTTGTTAGTGTAATTTTAATTGGACTGAGATGAATTATTCACCATTTGCTTTCCTCTTTATTTAATGAAACCGAAGAGAGAACTAGTGAAGCATAACGGCCTTAGCTTTATTTGACCTGCCTCATCAGTGATATATATAGTGGTCTAAGTAAGACAAGTATTGATCATAGAAATGAATTAGTTATCATAATGGCCGAACGTTCGCTTGTTAACACCCCACAGCAAGAGGGGAAGAGTAAAGAGGAACAGGAGGAACTTGCTGCTGATACCCTTTAGTGTTGCTGCCATGTTCCTACTTGTAATTATTCCTCATTAGCAAATATTTCAGCAGCATAACACATCAAATAAAATGTACTGTTGCTCGACAAAATTATTCAAGAATTTTTGTGTGGGATCAAGTACCTTTCTAATTAAGCATAGTAGGGATTCTCCGATCAGGATTTTTGAGGCCGATCACCTAAAGCAGTATCTGCCGATCCTATCACTGATACGATCTTTTGAAAGCCTTCTTTTTATAATGTAGAATTATTTATAGTGATGATCCAATCAAGATTTGTAGACATTTATTCAGGGCCTTAATTTCATTTTTGAAAATGTATTCCCCTCATAGGTAACTCTTGTGAGAGAGGATCTTTAATTTGAATAGTGGAGGAGGGCATTTTATTTGTATTTTTCAAAAATATATATTTATCTCACCTAAATGTTTGATCATGAACTGCATTTTTGTTTTGATGATCGTTCAATTGTTGCACAATAGCTTATACACAGCACAAGCCTGATTTCATGAGCTATATGTGAGATGGGCCTTTTACACCAGCTTCACACATACTCCATTTGCAGTGCGTATGCAGTCCATGTGCGGTACATCAATGGTGCAGAAGCAGCACGGACTGCACTGAAAAAAATCCAACTTTCGAAAAGTTATACTAACCAATGTAAAAAAAAAAATAGAAAAAGTTGCCTGAACAAAGATTTTTTATTCGAAGTCGGTTTACTTTTTTATTTAAACTGAACAAAAATACTCTAAACATGTCGCTAGCAAAAGTTGTTTTGTTTACATTAAGTATTACTCAAGTATTAGAGACTAGGGCTGTCAAATTGGCTGAAAAAATACATTCTAATTCCAAAATATTATCAAAATTCTAATTTTAAAAAGCATAAATTCAGTTAGGAAAAAAAAAAGCTTTGGCTTCTCTCCTGAGGCTACAAGAGGGCGAATCGAGCAAAATATTACCAAATGCACGTTTCTCCAAAGTAGGGCTGGCCAATATGAGCAAAAATTCATATCTCTGTATTTTTGTCCTGATTTGCAGTATACGGTAACATATCTATGTATTTGGATTAAACAAATAAATAAAGTGAATGTAACCACGTAGGCATAAATAATGTGCAACAAGGGTTACAATCACATTGCATTCTAACATTGTAACATTTTGATCTAAAAACTAAAATAATGCTTTTAAAGCAAAGTAAAATTTACTATACTAAAAAAAAAGCACAGACTAGGCTAATTGAGTAAAAAGGCTATTTTGATTACCCCATTACAGTCACTTTCCAGTTAGTGCTATCATACAAATACACTTACTTGTAGGTTTAAAATGTCCAACTACAAACATTTCAGCAACATTATATATTTTAGTCAAGAGTTATTTCATTGCACTCTGTCTGTTTGGCGCGCATGCGTTCAGAACCAAGTCTGTGGAGTTTAGTGGAGAATCGCAAGATGGAAATATTTCCATGGCTTTCTAACATTTACAGATGGAGAATATACCTGTGAAATGTAAGTTAATAATTTAGGAAAAGAGCACATAGCTCAAACAGCGCGTCTCTGTCAGCGGCACACGCAGCCTTTCTGTCAGAGCCGCTTTAAACTCAAAGATTTATCATTGCTGATACACCTAATTTATTAACATTTAATCATATGATTGCAAGGTTCATGTTTACGCTGTTAATATGCACATTCGCTAGCAAGCTAGTTTCTTAATCTAGTAATTACATGTTTTTTTTAAAGTTAATCTTACATTACTTTGACATGTCTTTGGGCTCTCTTGTGTGAGACGCAAGTGCAACAATGATAGATGTCCCTCTAGAAAATACAATAAATATGCGTTCAGTGTGAACGGCTTGGTTTCAGTTTTGAGGTAAATAACATCTTCTCCACATTGATGTTCTCTTTTTCCGCTATATTTTGATTGTGCAGCACCGCATCAATTGGGTTCAACTGGATAGGCAAAAAAAAAAAGCTTTAAAATACAACGACACCTCATCATCACATCTCGTGTGCCAAGCTGCCTGTTAAACACCTAAAATTCGAATGCAGCGTTTTGCATTAAAATGTGGATTTTAATGTAAAATGCGAAGAATATTAGAAAGGCAAAATTTTTTTTTTGATTTTTTTACAGTCTTATTAGATACTCAAGTATTTGTTCACAAAATATACAAATGTTTTCACAACTTTTCAAATGAAATCATCTGAACAAACAATTTTACTTTGGAACAATATTGCACAAGTTCCCAGCATGCATTGCAGCTTGAAAACATTTTGTTTTTGTTTATTAAAATATTATCATTGTTTTAAATGTTACTGGCTTAATTTATGCTGCTGCTGCTTTTGTCACTGCCAGTTAGTAGGCTTGCCACGATAGATAGTGATGATGGTTAAGCCTCAACACCGTTACGTCACCCGTCCACCGTGGCAACGTCCCTCACCGTCGTTTAGATTTTTTTTATAGTGATAAAACCGATTTCGTTCAGTTAGAGGACACTACAATTAAAACTGAACGCTGCTGCTCAATGCAGTGTACCGAACGAACGAGTGTCTTGCATCACAGCAATCTAGGTCTGCATTGCCGCGGCTGTCCCGACCAGATTTCTTGCGGCATGGGATTAATTTCCCAAATACAATGTGGTATCGGTCGGTAACTCTGGTGCAATTTGAAGGGGAGCGGGCGGTCTAACAATATCCCATTCCGGACATCCTTTCAGAACAGCATATCTGCGCTTTATTCTTATCGAGCGCCGGTACAGCCTGCACTCGGACCGTTATGCGCTGTCCTTGAAGGACGTTCAACTCGTCTTGCCTTTTTTCTTTTTTTATTATTATGCTTATTCTATCATTTTAAATGACAGACTGTGTCAAATGTATTTATTTTTCTCTGCTGCACTTTTTACTGTGTTAACAGCAAGATGTTAAATTAATTTAGTATTTTGACAAGACTAATAAAATAGCTATTAGGCTAAACCTACATTTTTTTCCTATTGTGTTGTAGGCTGAATGTTATCATAAACGAATTATATCCTGACAAAACGAATAAAAATAAGGATTACAATTGTTATATAACTTTTTTTCTCTCTGTGACACTTTATTCCGTGTTGGCAGTAAAATGTTATTGACATTTATCAGTCAATAAATTCAAGACTCTCGACAAGACGAATAAAATAAATACAATTTTGTGCAGACTAAACTTTTATTTGTTAGCCTAGCTCTCTTTCTTTCAGCAGAAATGTGAAGAAACAGTGAAAATATCGCGGGAGCGGGTGAGTGCAGAATAAATCCTCAAACAGTCCCGCGCAGACCTCTAAATCACAGATCAGATTTCATTTATCACGTAAAGAGAGATGACTGACAAGAAGAGTGAGGAGACACAGACAACACGATGGCGGAAGAGTTTCAAACCGAAATGTAAACGCGCCCGTTTTAAGCCTGTTGACTTTTGAGTCTGATATTAATCTAAGTCATTAATCAACACTTTTCTGTGCGGATATACTTTTGAATAAAATTAAGATCTACCAAGTGAAAAGTAAATAAATTATAAAATACATATAAAATAAATAATTAAAAAGGCTTGTTGTGATGTATCTTTGCTACATTAATTTAATAATAATAAATAAAATAGTGTTTTATTATTATTCACTATTCACGACGCCATCAGTAAATAGTTCCTCTGTAAGAACAAGCTGTCTGATGCCTGTATGCACATAAATACCACTGATCCTCATAAACTTCTCCAACACACGCGAGCATCCGTTATAAAACACTCGCTGTATTCAACTACGTGAATATACTGAGCTATATTCAAGCAGAAATATGATGTTCTAGTGATCGAGAGCGCACATACACGGTTCGTTTGCGCATCATTTATAACGGACATAATGCGTGCCTAATGCGCGATCATGTCACTGTAATCATCTTTACCCTGATTACAATAGTCGTCCATCCAAACTTTAGGCTACTAGTGTGACACTGGCTTCTTTTATCTATCCGAAAGCTGTAGTTTGCGTATCATGTTGCCTACTCATACAGAGTTTTTGAGCCACCGTTCAGTCTGAGAGTCTGATGAGAACCGTATTTCTCCTCCTAAACACAGAATACGTAGAGAGGTGGTACTGTTATTTTTTATAGGCTATATATTTTTTTTACATTACTTAACATGCGAGTCATAATATTAGTGAATGTATTATATTTGAGTTTTATCTCTCGCCCCCCTGGTTGAGAAACACTGACCTAAAGCGTGAGCAATCTAGTACCCCTGATCTAAGTGATAATGTTTAAAAAAAAAAAACATTTGTTTCTCATTTATTTGGTTCCACAGTATTTGCTGTTTTTTTTTATTTTAAACACTGCTTGACGCCGAATTGCTGCTGATATTAAAGTCAAAATAAAACGCGCACGGCGCTTACAGGCTTATTAAAACCTAAGGAAAAGAGGGAAAACTCAAACGACCCCCCCCCCCCCACACACACACACACACACGGTGATACCGTTATAACCGGTGTGACATCAGGTCGATTAACCGGTGGGAAAATTTCCTCACCGTCACAACCCTACCAGTTAGCTGTCATGGGCATCTGAGTTCATATTTTTACTGATTTGATAAATTTGATGATCCTCACCATGTTTGAGAATTGTGTACTGAGGTACTGTTTAGCCAATAGGGCGGCACCAGCACCAGATGATTAAGATAATGACTAGACCTTTAAAATATTTTTCATGTTTTGTATATACATATTATTTTACTGGAAGAGATGCAGATAAATACAAAATGAACAGTTATACATTAAGTTATTCAATAACAGTTATTCATTCATTAAGCTGACAGGTCAGTGTATGTGCCCCCTCCCCCAGTCAGAGTCGAGCTCACATCTTAGCGGTTGTGCGAAACGTGAATTTAAAAAAGAGAAAATATCACAGCACTTAGCCAAGGCTCTACAGTGCAACCATTTTAGTCGCGTTTAAATTGTGACTGAAAAGTACTGCATTCACGATTATCAAAAAGTACAAAAGAGCCCCTGTGCGACTAACCCGATCAGGATATTTGTGTTCGAGCTCAGAGGAGCTTCAAAGATATGGTGTGTAAATAGTGTCAAATCTCGCACACATAGAAACAAGACGTGAGCACATGATATGAGCGCAGAGAACAGTATCCGGACGCGCAAAACCACTCTTGCAAGGTAGCATTTCTGCACCACAAGCGCACAGAACAGAATCTGCATGCAAAAATGCGAGAACAGCACTGTGTAGCGCTCGCAAGACCCACTCTAGGCTCTCTCAACTGCTCAACCCCTGCTCACTCGTCAAGTGGTTGGTCATTTTCAACACATACCGCATGTTAAGTCATGACCTTAGAAATCTTTTTTTTTGTTTTTTATAATTAATCATGTGTAAACAACAATGCAACACCAATACATACTTGCATTAATATATATATATATATATATATATATATATATATATATATATATACAAACAGTGAGGGAGATGCCTTTACAGACACAGAAACATATCTGTGTCATAGACCGTTAACCCGTCAATCTGGATGTGTGCGCACGCGTGCGTGTAGCCTGTTTGTGTGTGTGTGTGTGGCCTAGAATAGAGCATAGCGCTAAACACAGCGCCTTGAGTGTAAGAAATTGTTTATTATTTTATTTGATTATAAAACAAATATTATTATTTGTAACCTGTGTGTGTGTCTGTCTTTTCTGTTTATTGGATGCAAATTCAAACTTCAAATGTGGTCACCCTAGGGCACTGCACTGTGTTAATCTGGGCCTGGGTACTGTATGTGCATCTCATTGCAACTTGTTTAATATATTTGTCTATTAGCATAAATATTTGCCTTTAGATTTAAGAGGCTAATACTACACATATTATGTAGAAGGCTTTGAAAATAAACAAATCCAAAAGAAAGTGGATTGTTAAAGATAATTGCTAAATGAAAACAAATATTTGGTTGCTCTGCAGATATTTTAACACTCAGACTGACTTTTATTCATTAGAGGAACTAAAGTTGTCGGTTCCTAGTTGAGTTAACATAAGTTTATTGTGATAGGTTGCTTTATTATACTTTTTTTTAGGTAGATCAACAATTTTTTTTTCAGCATGTGCTTTCACATGCATCTGCTCCTCATCCATGGCTGTTTACTACAAACACAACATTTAGCCATAATTTTTTATTTCAAATCCAAACATTGTTGCTAAATTATTTTTCAGCATTGTGATTCTTTTTCACACCGTACAGTAATACAATCGTTCATAGAGATATTAAGTTGCTCAAGCAAGAGACAAAACATTTTAACTACTTTTCTTATATTATCACAAACATTCAAAATTAAAACTTACCATTGACAAAAAGTCAGATCTGCAGCCTTTGCCATTTAAATCTTTTACAAGCAATCCTGCGGTTCATAAAGAGCAATGCGCTGTCACTTTAATACACGTAAACGAGTGCAAAACTGCTGATGTGCATACTGCTCCTGGAACGCACCGCCGGACTGCAACCGTGTGCAGTATGAACGCACAGATCCGTTAACATGGGCGCGTAAAAAATACTCACCGCTGACCGCATACGCAATGCAAAGTGTGTGTGTGTGTGAGAGAGAGAGAGAGAGAGAGAGAGAACCTGCCGTTATGTGTGCGCTTTGAGTGTGTATGAGTGCACGGTCTCCAGGAGAGTGCACGAGTGCTGAATGGTTTAAAACTGGCAAGAATAAAAAATAAATGCAATTTATCAATTTTAGTGATGACACGACAGTGCCTCGATTGTGCAAGTAAAAATTCCTGTGTCAACTGTGCAGCCTGCAGCTCGCTTGCAGACAGACGTGATGTGATTTGAAGCGATTTGCGCATTTTGAGAGCGAGAGCGCGCGCGGTGATTCACTCACACCATTTGTAACATGTCTCTCAGAAACTTTCCAAATTACTTTATACGTTATTTAATGAAGAAATGTGAATTGTACAAGATTATAATTATTTCACCAGTGCCGGACAGAGTCAGAAGGTGCCGCTGCATGTCTTGTCAATCCTCTCACTGCAGGCGCGTCACCTTTTTAGAGACCGCCGATCAAACATCCCGAAGCGATTATCAGCCGATTGTGATCGGTAACTGATCAATCGGAGCACGCCTAATGCATAGTTATGCATGCTAACTGGTAGTGTTTCTGTAAAATTGTAGTTTTTCTGTATGGATATGTCAGGATTTGAGCCTTTTTGTAGTTTTACTGTAGCAGCTCAACTGGTACATCCTCAAATCTGAGTCTTGTATTGTTCCCGTTTCTCATCGTTTGCTGTTAATACATTGGCCTCTTTCTTGTTTTTGCATCACAGAGCCCATCATTGTGGAGGTGGTTTTCCGTAACCCCCTGAAGGTTCCTCTGGCTCTGTCGGCTCTGTCTCTGCTGTGGAAGTTCACTCTGAAAGACTTCTCTGGCCCTCAGGGCAGCACAGCAGGAGAAACCTTCACCAATGAGAAAGAGGCAGCATCTTCGAAAGAAGTGAGGCCGTTAATCGTCTCTCGTTTCATCGTGCCTGAGGCTTTGAGTTTCTCATCAGTTTGATTAACCTCTGAATTTGAATCTATTCCAGACCACGGTCCTCAATGACATCATTGATACGCAAGTCATTCCAGAGTTCACCATAAGTCCAGAGGAGAACAAAGTGGTCCGTGCACCGTTTTCCTCTTATCTCTCCTCTTCTATTTTCTCTTTCTCCCCACTGCTTTATCTGAATTGGCTTGGTGTTCTTGTGTTTGTTCTGGTCTCGCTTTCTCAGGCACGTTTGAAGCTGCTTCCTCATAAGACAGGAGAGTTGCATGTTCTTGGTGTGGTGTACAACCTGGGCACTGGAGAAGTGGACGACAGTGAAGGTGTATCACAAACGCTCATTCTTTGATATTTTGTAAACAGAGAAACCAACAGTTAGTTAGTTATCTGATGGAAGACTAACTGTAGATGTGACTAATCTTTGTGCAGCAGGCTCGCTTGCCGGGGATCTGATGTGTGTTCGTGGACAGCAGAATCTGGAGATCCAAGGACACCGACTCAATTTGACCAAAGAAGAAAAGACTTCCGTCACATATGGACCAGACCGCCGCTTGGACCCCATTATTACTCCACCTATGCCCTTACTGGAGGTGTGTTTGAGTAAATCAGACTTTGACTTTTAGCTTTAATAAGCTACAGGACCTAAACTGGTCCTGAGAGCAGATCTAGTATAAAAACACTCGTCACATTTAAATCGAAACTATTTAATGATTTACAGTGTTCATATTGCACTGCAAGGCCTGAGTGATGTATTGAATATTCACAATATGTTCAGATTGATTTTGGTCGGTATATATAAAATGATGCTATTTTATTAATATTGCAGTGATTTAAATAATTTATTAGCAAAAAAGCAAGTTAGAGCAAGTTCAGTTTATTTTTATTTTTTTGAAGTTCTGTATCATTTGAAGAAATGGTATATCTAAACATGAAAGTTTACTGAAAATTACAAGATCTCTTTTCTCGGTATGGAGTTAGACTCGGTCAGTCAGACAGCGCGCCTCACGCAGGAACGCTATCAATTCCTGTGGTTTGCGTTCGAAGGACGGGCATATCAGTACAAAGTCCTGCCCTTCGGGCTGTCCCTCTCGCACCTCAGCCAGTTGGTCCTTCAGGTCAACTGGGAAAAGAGCAAACTCTCCCCGGTGCAGAGGATCTCTTTTCTCGGTATGGAGTTAGACTCGGTCAGTCAGACAGCGCGCCTCACGCAGGAACGCGCTCAGTCGGTGTTGAACTGCTTGAATACATTCAAGAACAGGACGGCGGCACCACTGAAACAGTTTCAGAGGCTCCTGGGGCATATGGCGGCTGCGGCGGTCACGCCGCTGGGGCTGCTCCATATGAGACCGCTTCAACACTGGCTCCATGGCCGAGTCCCAAGGTGGGCGTGGCAGAGCGGCACGCTGCGGGTCCAAGTCACTCCAGCCTGCCGCCAAACCTTCACCCCGTGGTCAGACCTTTCATTCCTTTGGGCAGGAGTGCCCCTGGAACAGGTCTCCAGGCACGCTGTGGTTTACACAGATGCCTCGGCCAAGGGCTGGGGGGCCAAATTCAACGGGCATGCAGTGTCGGGGGTTTGGACGGGTCCCCAACTGCACTGGCACATCAACTGCCTAGAGTTGCTGGCAGTACACCTGGCCTTGAACCGTCTCAAGAGACGCTTACGAGGCGAGCATGTACTGGTCCGTACGGACAGCACTGCGACCGTTGCGTACATCAACCGACAAGGTGGTCTACGCTCCCGTCGCATGTCACAACTCGCTCGTCACCTCCTCCTCTGGAGTCGGAAGCATCTGAGGTCGCTTCGCGCCATTCATATCCCGGGCTTGCTCAACCGGACAGCCGACGAGCTGTCACGAGCTGCGCTCCCCGGAGAGTGGAGACTCCATCCCCAGACGGTCCAGCTGATTTGGCGACGTTTTGGACTCGCACAGGTAGACCTGTTCGCGTCCCTGGAGACGTCGCATTGCCAGTTGTTTTACTCCCTGACTGAAAGAACACTCGGCACGGACGCACTGGCACACAGCTGGCCGCGGGGCCTTCCCAAGTATGCATTTCCCCCAGTGAGCCTTCTTGCACAGACACTGTGCAAGGTCAGGGAGGAAGAGGAACAGATCCTGCTCGTGGCGCCATACTGGCCCACCAGGACTTGGTTCCCAGAGCTGATGCTCCTCGTGACAGCCCCTCCCTGGCACATTCCTCTGAGGAAGGATCTACTGACTCAGAGACGGGGCTCCTTATGGCACCCGCGTCCAGACCTCTGGAAACTTCATGTCTTGTCCCTGGACGGGACGCGGAGGTTCTAGGTGACCTACCCCAAGAGGTAGTTGACACCATCACTTCTGCGAGAGCACCGTCTACGAGACACGCTTACGCCTTGAAGTGGAACCTGTTCGTCGAATGGTGCTCTTCTCACAGAGAAGACCCCCGGAGATGCCCGATCAGAGTCGTGTTGTCCTTCTTGCAGCAAGGGTTGGAGTGAAGGCTGTCTCCGTCCACCCTCAAGGTCTACGTGGCCGCGATTGCTGCCAACCACAACCCTGTGGAAGGGAAGTCGGTGGAGAAGCATGTCTGGGTCGGCAGGTTCCTTAGGGGGGCTAGAAGGCTGGATCCTCCACGCCCCCCCTCTATACCCTCTTGGGACCTGTCCTTAGTGCTTAGAGCACTGCAACAGGGCCCGTTTGAGCCGTTGCAGACAGTCGAGCCCAAGTTTCTCTCAATGAAAACTCTGCTCCTGCTTGCACTGGTCTCCATTAAGAGGGTTGGGGACCTGCACGCATTTTCGGTCGACGATTCGTGCCTACAGTTTGGACCGGCGGATTCCCAGATAATCCTGAGGCCCCGGCCCGGCTATGTGCCCAAGGTTCCCACTACTCCATTCAGGGACCAGGTGGTGAGCCTGCAAGCGCTGCCCCCGGAGGAGGCAGACCCAGCTCTGGCTTTGCTTTGTCCCGTCCGAGCATTGAGACACTACGTTGACAGGACGCAAAGCTTCAGGACCTCAGACCAGCTCTTTGTCTGTCACGGAGGCCGGCAGAAAGGGAATGCCGTCTCTAAGCAGAGGATGGCCTACTGGATAGTGGATGCCATCACCCTGGCTTATCAGGCACAGGGTGTGCCTTGCCCGTTCAGGTTGAGAGCTCACTCTACGAGAAGTGTAGCGTCCTCTTGGGTGCTGGCTCGTGGCGCCTCGCTGACAGATATTTGTAGGGCTGCGGGCTGGGCAACCCCTAACACATTCGCTAGATTCTATAGCCTTCGTGTGGAACCGGTTTCCTACTGTGTTCTCACCTCAAACGGGTAGAAGCACTGAGGGGCCCCGGTTTCGGGTCGGCTTGCTAAAAACTGCTCCAGAGAGTCCAACTGTATACCCTGTCCAGCTCCTCCATCCCCTCGGCAGCTGGATGTGGCGGAGCGTCCGGCGCCAGGCCCTCACTCGATGAATCCCTGAGAACCGGTAGAGGGCTGGGTTCCATATGTAGAGACCGTTCGGATCCCATATGTGTATTTCCACGGTTTAGCCTTAGAGCCCGTGTTTCCCGGCAGACTTCCTGCTACTCCAAGAGGTTACAATCACCTCCAATCTTCCATATGCATCTGACTATTGTCCATATGTGTAACTGCTTCTGTACCTCCTTCGGGAAGGTAAGGGCTTCCACAGCGTTCCTGTTCTGAGCTGAACTGGTACGTTTTCCCATTGTTATCCAGTCCTACTGAGTGGGTAGTGCCATAGCAACAGTAACGGATCTATGGGGGCCCTAACCTGCGCCAAAAAATTACGGCACAGGAGGCCTCCACGGGACACTGGAAGGGGCCGTATCCGTGGCCTTTTGTTAGGGATCCCAATTCGTCGGTCCTCCGACGTGACGTCAAGAGTGACCGACTGATAGGGAACGTCTCGGTTACGTATGTAACCCTCGTTCCCTGAAGGAGGGAACGGAGACGTCACGTCCCATCGCCACGGCTCCTTTACCACTGCTGAGCGGCCGGGTCCTCAGCGAAAACCTGAATATGCGCTGCACCTGCTGCCTACTTATACTCATGCTGTGATCAGCGGCAGCTGGATGCAATAATCGCATGCCAATGTGAATTGGCTCATTTAGTTTACACTCGAAGTGGATAGGTCTCTCTAAGCGAGATCCCAATTCATCGGTCCTCCGACGTGACGTCTCCGTTCCCTCCTTCAGGGAACGAGGGTTACATACGTAACCGAGACGTTTTGTATGCATCATCTCATGTATCATCTTGTGAAAGATTCATTTAGAATGATATTCCAGTCATCTGAGACCATCTTTTGAAACAACACCTTTGAAAAGTTTTTTACAATATCAGTCCAGAATTATTGTAAGATCCATTTTTAATAAAAACTCTAAAACATTTAATTTTATATTGATATGTAATGTTGTTGTTTTATTTTAGCCCTAAATATTTTTTTCTTCCTGTTCCTGACAGGGTTAATTGGTGATTCTTTGCAACCATAAGCTACATGTGCACCAGACCAAATATCAATAGTCAAACCTTTGTTAGATAAACCATGTAATTACTGTTTGTCTTTTATTTTCTGCTCAGGTGTTTTTCATTAACTTCCCCACTGGTTTATTGTGTGGTGAGATCCGAAAAGCATGGGTGGAGTTTGTGAATGTGAGCGCAGTCCCTCTCACTGGTCTTCGGGTGTCATCCACACACCCAGAGTTCTTCACGTTTGGGAGTGCCACCTCTGACCTCACCCCAGTGACCCCCACAGGAGCAGAGCACTGCTCTGCATACAAGACTGTGGCCATGCCCCCATCAGTGGCGACCGTGTCGTTCGTGTCTCCAGCAGCGTTCGGGGTCACCAGCGGTAACCGGCCAGTGGTGGCAGAGATTCCTTTATCACAAGGTGTGTTGGGACCTGGGGAGGCGTTACAGATCCCATTATGGCTCAGAGGGCCCGACCGAGAGGGGGTCCATGAAATCAACTTCCTCTTTTACTATGAGTGTACAGAGAAGACCGCCAAACTCAGGTACATGGCCGTGTATGCTTTATTTAAACTAATAATGGACAATACTAAGAACTGAGCAGGGTTTGTTTAAGCTGGGCTTTCTCATGTCAGTGTAGCTTCTTTGGGTGTATATATTGTGAACATACTGCTGGACTGTTATTATTTCATTAAGTGCACTTCATTAAGTATATGGGTTCATTTTGGATTCTAGGAAAATAAATGCAATTAGACTTCACATGGTAGTAGTAGCAGCCTATTGTTCAAAGATGTGCACTGCTTCTTGTTTAGTACTGGAAATGCCTTTTTATTATTACCTTTAAAATATTTATTCCACAAAAATTTAAGTACACTTTTCATACAATTAAGTACACTTGTAAATGCAAGTATATTGAATGTGCAATATTTATATGGCAATGAATATTGAATGTGCAATATTTATATGGCAAATAAGTTTTTTTGTGTTTTTCTTGGCAATATTAATAAAGTTTATATTAAGTGTCCGATTTTAGAGCTGTCAATCGATTAACGTATTTAATCGCGATTAATCGCATGATTGTAATGAGTTGACTCGTGATTAATCGCAAATTTGTATCTGTTCTAAATGTACCTTAAATTAATACTTTTCAAGTTTTTACGACTCTAATCAACATGGAAATGGACAAATATGAATGCTTTATGCTTTATTATTAGTGAAACCATACTCAACATAGAGCATGAAGACTAGACATACTTCAAAGGTAGGGCTGTGACGGTGGCCGATTTTTACCACCGCGGTGGTAATGGACCAACTACAGTTGGTGGCGTGGTGTTGTGTATATTTATATACATAATTCGGAAACTCAAATATAAATAAATTAAGCTCAATCATCGTTTGCTATCACGTGAACTTGAAGACACTTGTACAAACGCGGATGGGTGACATGCATGGAAATGATTCCAGGATCGGCGATGCAGTATTTGGTTCCCCAAGAAGGTCCATCACGAAAAAGAAATTGCTGAATGCAGAATAAACTGTATTTTCCTGCGCTCAAACCTGTCAATCTAAAGGAAATGCCATGCATGGCGTTTGAGGTCATTAGTGAATTAGCATAGATTTATAGTCTAAATAAAACTGTTTGCATCTGTTACTATTATTACACTTGTATACAAAACTTAGTATTATGCTTGTTATAGAGTGTGACGTCATGTGCACTACCGCCGGTGGCAACAGCGACCATCACATAGATCACAAGGTCATAGATATTTTTCAAATAACTTGTTCATGTCTATTAGACACATGAAAAAAAAGAACATAGAAATACCAGGTTCCCATTACTTCCCTTTCTCTCCACTAATTTACAATTTACTGACACAAACCTGTTGCTGGACAGGGCAGCTCACTTCTTCTGAACAAGCAAAATGTACATATATCATTTATTATTACATTTGCTTGCATCTCTGTGCCCACATACTGTAATTTGATGCAGTCAAATTCTCAATAAAACTGTTTTCATTGTTATATTTTACTGTTTCTGTTGTCAGACAACGGAATAAATATGAAATAGTGACTGAAACTTGACCCATTACATAACAGCTCTCCCTTCCAAGATGTTAATCTGCACAAAAATACTGATTTATAATCGAGCCGTCATCTGATAAAATCACATAAGATAAAAACAATAGCTGTGCTATGATTTCGGCTATACTTGCATGTCAAATTAGAGAAGCAACATAATATCTGGTTTAACTAAAAGCGCTTCTCCTCTCCCCACCGCTCGCTGAACAGAGCAGATGCAAAACCTTGCGCTCGTGCGGCAGTAACGGCCTGTCTCAGATACTAAACAAGGTTTGCCCAATTATGTGTTATGTATTGTTACTAGATGCTTTTTTTATTTTTTTACTGTCAGCATATTCATTTCTCCAACTACGGGCTCGGCACGGGTCAAACAGAAATTGCGCGCTGCGTTAATCGCGCGTTTATAAAATTAGTGCCATTTAAAAAATGTTATTGAATAAATGTATTTTTAAATAATTAGACTAAGACAATATAAACATTTGTAATATGAATATTTTAACTATCCACATTTCATTGTTAAACAATACAAAAGGTATTACTAAATAATGTTATAAATAATAATTATTAATAACTATAATAGTAGTATATCAACAACAACAATAATATATGTTAATATTAGTACAAACTTTTACGTACTTATACTATAGAATAGTGTTTGTATTATATAGTAATAATAATACTGTTATAAATAACAATGGTAAAAAGTTAATAAATTATCACTGTCAATTAAAACATTGATGTTGTTTTTATTAGTAACAATAATAATGTAGTTATAATATTAATACTAATAAGAGTAGTATTAGTTACAATTATTATTTGTTCAGCTACATTAAAATTACATTGTATGAGACCCACCAAACACTGATTAAGTAGAAATTTGAAAATATTATTTTAATATTATTTGAAATATTGGTTCCTGTGTCTCCTCAACTGTACTATCTAATAAAAGCTAAATCTCCAAAAATAACTTATTCTTTATATAGTGTTAAATATATTTTAATGTCTTCAATTGCCTACTGCTGATGCTGAGCAGTTGTGGTTTTGTGCTGTTAAGTGTCTGATAATCAAACATAAGCATATGCATTTTCATTTGGAAATTTGCTTTCTGCCATTTTAAAGAGGACTTCCAGTGACTCATCTTGGCTTTCTTTGAAACTTTTAGTCACAGGGTGCTTCGACACACGGCTTTCATCTGTGCAAGCCGCTCTCTCGGCATCAGAGCCACGGCCAGCCGTAGCAACACACTGCACGGCAGAGAGAGAGAGACCGAAGAACGGCAGGAGGGAGAGGAGAAGAACGGCAGCATGTTAGTCTTCGTGGACGTGGAGAACATTAACACAGTGAGCTCTTTTCCACACATGGACTACTCATTATTTCACATTAATACATTCTCTTCTTGCAATTCATGAAACGTGTGAACACTATTGCTGTGTATCAACAGCAAAGTCACGATACAATAGGTATCATGATATACAGGCCACGATACGTATCACGATACGCTACTGCACTGAATTTCACCTCAAAGAATTGAGGAAAACAGCTCTTTATTAAACACTGCATGCTATAGGGCCATTGCTAGCTATAGGCAGAGCAGGCAGTTGACCTCTGCATTATGAAGGGCCTCCATAACAGTACCACAGAACAATATAGGTCATGGCATATGTTTAATGTTTGCATTGGGCACTCCCCACCAGGTAAAATATTTAGATTGTTTGCATCTTCTTTTTAAGCCCATAAATAATAATGTACTCATTCTAATAAATGTATATGGTAATAAATGTTGTCATATTAATATATAAAACAATTATAATCTTAACATTGCTGGTAGGTTATCATTGCACACATTAACACACTCTCTACATTTAAAAAATAAAAATTAGAAGAGCTCTAAACTAATGCGCTGTCTTCACTGAATCTCAAGCACACACACACACACACACACACACGCTCAGTCACACACGCACACACACATGCTCAGTCACTCGCACACACGCTCGGTCACGCACACAGATCACGTTGTGGCCGCACACAGACATTCAGGAACAAACTTTTTAGCGCTGCCCTGCAATTTTATCAATAACATAGTTGAATCGCACAAGAGCTACATACATTATCTTTCTCAACAAGGAGCTGGTAACATCATTGTTTCTGAAGGAATTAAAGCCAAAGCTTCATTGTTAGGGTGGTAATTCATACATGCACAACATCGCTCTCTCTCTCATAAGTGAACACTTGATGAATTACACTTTTCTGACAATAGAATATTGAAGTGGAGATCGCTAAACTGCAAGCTAGCTGGTGTTTTCAGAAAGCAAGCGCATTTATCCACAGTGGAGAGAGTGCACGTACACATGGTTTCCAGGTTGACAGAGATAAGTAACACATTTAGCAGATATTTCTGTATTGCGCAAGTGGGAAGCTCTGTTTCGGGGATTACATCTCTTTATATCAGGCCACCCTGTAGTGTTCCTCTGCGGCCAGACTAAACCTTGGTGTTAAACATTTCAAACTGTGTCCTTGTATTCAAATTAAGTGCAGTCCACTGCTGCACACGTGCCACAATATTGATACAGGGCCAGCTGTATCAATACTTGTATCATCAAATCTTCGTGATGATACATTGATGTATCTATCGAACACAGCACTAGTGAACACTGTGGTATTAGGGATGCACAGATGTGAAATTCTCTAATTTATGTAAATACATTTTTTTTTATGTAATCAGTTTGCTTGCTAAAATTGAATTAAGGCAACATTTTAACATGCAGTAAAAAAATGAATTGATAAAGATTACATTTAGCAGTGTTAAAAAATTATTATTAGTGTTTTTTTTTTTAAGTTGAACTTCAAGTGAGCATTAGATTACAGCAAAGTTAATCTGCATTTTAAAACAGGGTAAATAAGCATGCACAATTAAATATTTAAAACCTGCTGTTATCGATTAAACAGAGTCTAATATTGACCAATAACCTATTGTTATGAATTTTAACATGCACTATTGATTGCCGTTATTATCGAGTCGAGTGAAGCATTGAAAATATATATATTTTATTTTGATGGATGAATAAAATAACACATTTCTATCTCTTCTCTCTCTCTGTCAGAGTGAAGCAGGTGTTCGTGAGTTCCACATAGTTCAGGTGTCCAGCAGCAGTCGGCAGTGGAGGCTGCACAAGTGCATCAACCCTGTGGGAGATAAAGGTATGAATCTTCCAGCACGCTCTGGTTACATGCACTTAGTCTCTTAGCAGACACTTTCATTCCTCTCGCAGCCACCTGAGGTTAATCATTTGCTCCACATTGCTTGGTAGTCTGTGAATCACTCCTTTATTTGGTTCCAAGCCAGTGTACCAGAGTTTTTGCTTCCATCCAACACAAAGCGAGATGCATAACAAAATATCCAAAATTCATAATGGTGGTTCATCATAAATGATTTCCATTCTTTCCTCTTGGTTCGTCTTGCGCTCAGACTAAAATCAATATCTCGATTCTTCTCCTTTGCTATCAAGTGTTTCTTATCAAACAGTCGTTTTAGGTAAAGAACCACAATCTTAAAATATAAAGGCAGCCATATATTTGCATGTTTTATAATAAAAAACATTATACTGTGCAAAGAAATGCTTAGTGTAATATACTGTAAAGACAACAAAATAATATTTGTTCCCAACATTTAATTATTGGAATTTATTTTAACAACATGGAATGTTTTTAAATGTTATTAGAAAAATATTTTGGATTTGTTTAAACTACATTTTTGTAAGGTAATGGAGGCACTTTTTTTCATATATGCAGATTATTATTTTTTTCTGTTTTCTTTTTCTGTTAAAACGAGTGCTGCCCACAAAATAATTGCCATTAATGTCATTATTTTCAACCCATGTTTAGAGAATAAACTGTATAAAATAGAAATAACTGGTGATAAATAAGTAAATACTTGCTAACTTTTTTACTTTTTATGTGTCTTTATGTGTAATGCATTATAAAAGTATTAATGCTGTAGGTTGTAATGCATTATATAATACGTGAAGTTTGTTTGTCATGTATTTTAATGCATTATACATTCTAAAGGTGTAATAATGAATATGTAAGGATTGTAATATGTTGTAACTGTGGATAAAATTATTCATGAGATCATACAGTGCATTATAAAGTACATAATGCATTATACTACATAATTAATGCATTAAAAACTACTTTTAAAATGTATCATATATAAAGGCTTTATGTGAAGTATTACAAAATATTTATATATTATTTTGCCCTAATTTCTCTAGTATGTTTTACAGACAATGACAATCTATAGCAATAATTTATAAAGTTTTTATAATAACATGCTTAGTATTTTTCTTCTACATTATAAATGGCTAAAGGGGGTCTCTATCAAGTGAATCATCATGTTTGGGAGTTCTTGGCCTAAATAAGTTTGAAAGTCCCAGCTGCAGACAACCCACAGACTAGTTTGGTTTTTAAAATATTTAGTTTTTCACATCTGTAGTTCCTTTGAAACATCACACAGATCCATGTAAATCGCAATCTGCTTACATAAATCCATATGCACCTCCAGCACTGTGAATATTTATTCAGAGGAACTTGATTGCATGTCAGAAGGCCAAGCAGAGTATTAAAAGAAGCTGGGAGCGGGTGCAGACACATGATGATACGTTCCATGACCTGCAGCCTTTAAATGGCCTATTGAACGAGGTTGAGTCATCTGTCCGACTGATACCTTAAGAGCAAGAAACTCATGCTCATACACACTCTGCAGACTGATGCAGCTGCTCTGAAATGCTGAGGTGAAATTAGGAAACTGTGCTGATTGTGTGAAACATGCATTTTAGCGGTGTACTAAATTGAAAATTGAATCCCGTGTATGCGTGTCATGGATGAGGTGAATACATTTAATGATGGGAAAATATGTGAACAAGAACTTGTGGATTCAAAACGATGCATATGTAACTGAACACAGCTAGGGTTGCAAAGGGGTGGAACATTTCTGGAAACTTTCCAATAATCCCTGGAAGAATCCAAAAATCCTGAAAAGGTTCCAACATTTCTGTAATGTTTTCTAAATTTACTAGAAAAATTGTCTACCCTAAGCATAACACTTCCAAAGCTAAATTAACTTTAGCTTG
This sequence comes from Oxygymnocypris stewartii, assembly GCA_003573665.1. Classification (NCBI taxonomy): domain Eukaryota; kingdom Metazoa; phylum Chordata; class Actinopteri; order Cypriniformes; family Cyprinidae; genus Oxygymnocypris; species Oxygymnocypris stewartii. The sequence goes on from QVTF01019498.1 coordinate 708,222, forward strand.
ATCTGTTGATCTCAATGGCTTCATGTTTTTTTTTTTTCACACTTAAGGGATAGTTCACCTAAAAATGAAAATTCTGTCATCATTTACTCACTTTCATATAGTTCCAAAACCATAAGACTTCTGTTCATCTTAGAAACACAAATGAAAATATTTTCCATGAAACTTGAAAGATTTCTGTCTCTCCTTTGAAAGTCCATTCCACCAAAACTTTGATACTTCAAAAAGTTTATAAGGACACAGTGAATGTAATCCGTATGAATAGAGCAGTTTAAACCCAAATCTACTGAAGATAAATAATCTCTTCATGGGATGAACCGATTCAGTTTAGGCTGTTATTCACATGATCAATGACCATAAATAGAGAACATCAAATTTCATAAATAGAGACTCAGATGTGCTTGTTTGATACTAGATAACCAATTATTTTGAGATAATATAAAAATATGAATAAGGGTTTAGAACGACATGGCTGTGAATAAATGATGACAGAATAGTATTTTTTTGTGTATTTTATATATTTTAGAATAGTTTATATTTTTTCCGTGAACATCTTCACCCTAATGCTGTTTCAAATCCATTTGACTTTATTCCATAGAGCACAAAAAAAATCATACAATAATGTTGTGTAAGGAAATTTAGGTTATTCATTCATATTAGTAATTTCATTCTCTTCTACAGTTGTCAAAGCTCAATAACACTTCAGCATATTCACAATTAGTGCATCACGGTTACAACAGAAGTCGCATAACATCAGTTAATGGAAACTGCATCAATTTGCTACATGTTTTGTTATCGACATTCATAAAATATCACTAAAGTTTTGCGCAAATCTGTAATGCAAACCCGTAATACAAATCTTGTAATTTTTAATATGCATAAGCGCAAATTAGATTTGAAAGCGGTGGCAAATTATTTCTGTAAATTACTTTTTGCGTTACGTACACAAAACGATAATTGGCATGTTAAAGTAAGTGCAATTATGACCAATGTTCACATAAAGGTACGTTCAAAAATGCTAATTAAAACTAAATCTTTAAAGCAATAATAAAGAAACCGAGTAAAATATGGAGCAAGGGTAGAAAAACGCACTTTAAAATTCAGATTTAGCTTTGAAGAGTTAATTAACTGGCCTTGACATCTGAACTGTTTTTGTGTATTTGGGTCTCTGATGTGGGGGCACCAAAAATAAAGATTTCCGCGAAGTGGATGACACTCATCATCTTTCTTGTTTTTCTTCTTCTTCATTTTATGTTGTGTTTGCAGACTCTAAGCTGGCCAGCAGGGAGAGGGGGAAGCTGTGCTTCAAAGCCGCCAGATGCAGAACAGAGGAAGGTGGGGCAATTCACACACACGTACACAAACCATCATGTATTTCTTGTATTTTTATGCAAAATGTGCACCATTGCGTAAATGCTGTCTGGAAAGTAGGGCTGCAGCAAACCGTTATTTTGATAATCGATTAAGCTAATGATTATTAAAACGATTAATCGACTAATCGTCGATTATTTCACTGATTAATCCATAGGCTTTGATTTACTATTCAGCTTTTGCAATTAATTAAAATATTAAGTTATACATATTCTAACATAAATAAAGTTAACTTCAGCATTTATTAATACATAAATGGAATAAATGTATTGTTCATTCATGTTAATACATTAACTAATGTTAACAAATTATACCTTATTGTAAACAGGATTCGTACGGGTGCTTGAAATCCTTGAAATTGCTTGAATTTTAACGTAGCGTTTTCAAGGTTTGAAAAGTGCTTGCATTTTGCATAAAGTGCTTGAAACTGCTTGAAATTGCATTCGCAATTCGTGGGCCAGGGCATCCGTGCTCCTGGTAAAAAAGATTGGGCAGTGAGAGTTGTCTTTGGAGACAAAGAGGTCTACTCAAGCCTTGCCAAATATTTCCCAAATTCTATAAACCGCGAGCGGGTGGAGCGTCCATTCCTCTGAAGAGACATTGTTCCTTGACAAACATGTCTGCTTCTTGGTTCATATTGCCCAGCACATGGCATCAGCGAAGAAGGGAGTTTGTCGCTGAAGAGAAGAAATCTGAGATGCGGTGTCAAGCGGCGAGTTATATAGCCAGACGCCTCTCCCATTTTGGCGGGCTATGAGGGGCTGCATACCCATAGGCTCGCTCGCCACCGCCGTGGATTGGTTCGTTTCTTTCACCTTACACGAACCAATCACGTGCAGTTATAACTGTGTGATTGAAAGAGGCTTCAGTGAAGGGGAAAAAGGGATTTTCCCATACTTACAGTACGAGTGAAATATCGAAAGGGAACCCTTTAAACTGCATCCAGGACAGGAGGGCTGAACTAAAGTCTTTTGCTACAGTGCCACACTGGTCAAACCGCAGTATTCCAGGCTCTTACATTAGGTCATATGAGATCAAACGACTACTCGACAACATATGTATCTAATACTTGACTAATCGTTTCAGCCCTACTGGAAAGACCAATATGTGAATCAAAAAAATGCAGCAAACTCTGGTTAACATACTGATATTTGAACATACTGACATTTTTCTCCCTTGTTGCCTCAGCTACCTCAGATGCAGCAAAAAAATACACCTTTGCCGACCTTAACCTTGGCAGCGAGCAAGTAAGAATTCCCTTTTGTTGTCATTACTAGTTCAGATCGATGCTGAGAATTAAGCGTCACTGACTATCGTATTCGTTCAGCTTCTCCACCGTCCTCATTGTGTTTCACTCTCTTTGTCTTTTTTTCTTTCATTAGATTGTCAGCTCTACTACTCCATGTGCAGACTTTTTCTTCCGGAGGGGTCTGCCCTCTGAACCCAGGAGAGGGGGCGTTTCCACAGGCGGTGCTAGTCAGATGCGGAGACAGAGAGTGACTGATGACGGTGTGACAAATATTCTAAAAAAATGCAGTGAAATAGAGCTTGACATCATCATCCTCTGGAAGGTACTAAGATGAAATGTTTAAACATTTATTTTGATTCAAGGAGAGTGAATCTTTTTGATGGAGATGAGATAATATATATATATATATATATATATTAGTGGTGGGCATAGATTAATTTTTTAAATCTAGATTAATCTAGATTAATTTTGGAATTAATCTAGATTAATCTAGATTAAATGGCTCATTTGAATTCTGCCGAAGGCATTCAGAATATGTGTGCTACCCAAATAATGACTAAAAGTAAGTCTTTGAGAACGGGTTTCTCAAGCCAGGTGGCGCATTAGACCAGGGGCTCTTCTCCTGTTTCCAAAATGCATCACAAACTTTAATCTCTTCCCGTCCCAATCCCACGAAAAAACTGGGGGAAAATCCCGTTCCACTCCCGGAAGAATGACTCCCATTCCCTCCCACTCCCGTGTTGTTTTTTTGTTGTTGTTTTTTGATAACTGTCAATTACAGTAAAAATATAGTACAGATCACAGCGTGCCCACCTTATTAGTTGAATAAAAACTCAAAATGTCGTTTTTTGTTATTATATTGAACTGAAAGCCATCTTATGCACAGTGTTGCACAGATTAAATTTCATGTAAATCATCCATGCTAACACACACGTCTTCTATTTTTATTTTTTAGACATTTCACTCTCTATAGATATATTTTTCAAAGACGGATTTTCTCGCTCAAGTTCACATGAGACCTAAAGCGCATCCTGTTTGCTTAAAAGCGCAACGTTTCGTTGTTATTCTGAGTGCACACAAATAAACGTAGAGTCTTTACAGATTCGAAAGATGTATTAGGCTACTTTTATCTGTATGACCAAAAATGACGGAGGTTTTAAGAGCAAGTGAGCGCACCAGAGCCTGTCCTGCAGCAAACGCGCTTCCACACAAACACTTCAATAGCGCACATTTCTCTAGGTTAACATCATATTGAGCGGCCATGTAAAGTTGCTACTACATACATCTTTCAGATGAAAAGCCATATTTGAGGTTGATGAATGATAGGTGAGCGTTTGGATGTCCTGCTTGTATTACCTGGATGTCCATAGCTTGTATTACCACATAGACCAGCCGTTAACAATCTGTCCATCACGGACTGCGAGCCTCTAGTTCGAAGACTCGTTCTCGCCCCCTACAGTGCAATTCGGCTAGGTATACATCCGCGCTAAAATATCAGGGTGAAAGTCATCATAGCTTGCGTAGTATAGACCCAGCTCCCAACCCAACTTTGAGAATAGATTAACGGCGATATTTTTTTTTATCGCCGATAAGAGTCTCGCGTTAACGCAGCACGTTAACGCCGATAACGGCCCACCACTAATATATATATATATATATATTTTTTTATGTTGGATATTTTCTATAATTTTTTAGGAGGGTGTGTTGAGTCCAGTAATTGTATTTCTTTATTTTTGACTATTATTTTGACTATTATTCAGAGTTAACGTGTTAATGTAGTAAATATGTTTTTGAGGGGAAGATGTGAGTCATATGTCAAAGTTAACCTAAGATATTAAATGAATGTTTAAGGTTAACTGTTTTAGTTTATTTCTGTTCTGTAAGGACTGTTCAGAAATCATGAGTAATGATGATTGTTTTAATATGTGTAGAGAACTGCATCTAGTTCTTTATTCCTCCTGTAGTGGATAGAAAAATAAATAGTCAATATTCTCGTGTACTTAATATTCGTGATTATAAAACACTTTAACTATTCAGATGGATCCCATGTAATTTATGTTTAAGATCCTTGATTTAAACCTTATAATAGAAGGTGATTTCTAAAAGCATTACCAGACAACTGGCAACTAACTTATATTTGTTCACCAAACTAATTGGCTTAAGTATTTGGTACTTAACAACTCTTAATTTTGGATGAAAGCACCACGGAAATGTTATATTAATCAATGAATGCTGGCATTACTGATGCTTTAAGATTTAAGGACAAATGTCATTGTATTAATCATATAATGTTAATCATATGCATTTCAGGCATACGTTGTGGAGGACAACAAACAGCTGATTTTAGAGGGGCAACTTCACGTTGCACTGCAAACCATTGGCAAAGAGGCCTGCTCGCTCTCACAGAAAGAGGTACTACACACACTATCTCACAATGACTCTCTCTTGCTATTCAGCTCTTTTCATGTGGGTGCTTTACAAACGTGCATAAATGCAGAGTCATTCTATAAAGAATATAGAGACACTTAATTTAGTCTAAGGGACCACTGTATCTTTTCAATGAGACTTAATAAGTGTATACTTAAGCAAATAATATTTTGTGTGTGTATGTTTTGAAGTGTCAGTTCTTGATAGACCATGATGTCTTCATCTTAATACACTCAGTTGGCTGAACACAGTGGTAGTCTTTTTTTTCTTTGTTGCTTTCTTTTGCCTGTATCATTCAGTGCGTCAGTAAAAGACCCCATATGGGGAAAAGCCTGAACTCAAATAACAATCCTCTGAACAGAAGCTTTAACCTTAATATGCAAATGTTGGTAAAAAAAATGACCTGGCCATCTCATTTTTGGCCTGTAATTTTAATCTGTGTCTTGTCACCTGAGATGACAAGAAAATATGCCTTACTCAACATGCAACAGTCAAACACGCTCTGGCATGGAAATTCATTTTAGTGAATTAATTCATCACCTACTAGCTGTGGCAGACTCAATTATTGATAACACACTTGAGCATTGAACTAAAACACTGAAGTGCCCTCTAAAGGCGTGCTATTTGAAGCATTCTTTTCTGATTAAGTAAATCAGAGATCAGACCAGCACATGGAAAAGAGGTCAAAATGATTTTGATTCAGGGCTGTGTTTATCTCTCACTTTATCTCAAATAATGGACATCTGTTGACATACTCGCTGCAAGTCGCTTTTGTGCATGTCAGAGCCTTGATACTTTTGTAGGGCATGGGTGGTTATAAAGACACTTTGAAGAAAGTGAGAAAATAAATAATGGTGTTATGTGTCCTCTGACTTTAATTATTAAGAAAGGTGAAGGTTGGAAGTAAGAATTATTTGGTGTACACTGCTCAATAATAGATAAAATGGAGGAGAAGGACCTTGAAACTCATTGTGTTTGATTTAATTGTATAGCTGGATACTTGTGGAGGTCAAAGAAGTACACTACATTGACGTAAACAAAAAAATTAAAAAATTCCATTGCTCTCCAAAGATTTATTTTGTCATTGGACAGAAACAATCTAAAATGTTTCACAATTGTAATGTTCAATGTGTGGTCCCATGCTTTTATTATACAAGACTGATATTGCAGTGTATCAAAGGGATAGTTCCCACAAAAATGAAAATTGTCATAATTTACTCACCCCCATTTCTTTCCAAACCTGAATAGCTTTCATTCATCTTTGAATCACAAATGAAGCTATTTTATTTTAAACTTGAGAGATTTCTGTCCTTCCATTGAAAAGTCCAAATAAACTAAATGTTGATGCATCAAAAAGTTTTTAAAAACATCGTAAAACTAATCTATATGAATCAAGCGGTTTAATCCATATCTTCTGAAGAGACACAGAAATTATTACTTGATGCACGAGAACCGAGTTTGTTCGTTCGTTTCTGCTTACCGTATTTGATTAACTCTTCAGTATGCATGTTTATCAATGTTTATATGCGAGTAAATGTCTAAACTAAATTGGTTCATCATACAAAGTGAGCAGGTCTCTTCAGAAGGCTTGGATTAATATAGATTACTTTTATGATCTCTTGAACTGTATGAAGCACACATTTTGGTGGAAAGAACCTTAAATGTAAGGACAGAAATCTATCAGGTTTCATCAAAAATATCTCCATGTGTGTTTTGGGGCTTTAGGGTTTGGAACGACTTGAGGGTGAGTAATTAATGACTTTAATATGCTTTATGTTCCTTGCAGAAACTCTGTGACATTGAACAAATTGAACATTTGGTGGGTTTTAACTCTTTCTCAGGGGTCTCAGAGCGGCTCACTGGAATATGTGAGTCCTACAGACAAACCCAAACCCCTCTAAAGCCAACCAAACTCGAGAGAGCCCATCACAGATGAACTTTTTTTGCCCATTGCATTGTGTCTTTTTTAGCATCTGCCACCTTGTTTATTCCTTTCTGTTTCTCACTTTAGGATAGTCAGTTTGCTTTGTGAGGTGCCTGGCCTCGAATACAAGCTAAATACACACAGTCCTCTGCGCGGGCTCTCGTTCAAGTCTTCATCTCATAATTCGACTTTCTATTTTATCAATCGGACACGGAGTGCAAGCGCAATGTGACTTTTGAGAGCATTATAAGTGAGTCCTGCTCTTTATGAAGATGGATGCATCCTAAGGTGCTTTAAATGGTCAGAGAGTGAGACAGCAGAGACTCTGACCTTCATGAGTGTCTGCGTTTAGATCTGTGTGTTGCCTTTCCAAAGTAGAGGTCTGTTTGAATATGTAGATTTATATTCAGATGTTTAATGCGTTTACTTCTGATGTGTTTTGTTGTGAACTCCGTTCTTCTAAAGTGTAGAAAACTCAGAAGAGAAGACCAGGAGACTTCGGATTCGATCGTCAGCAGAATTTCTTTATTCTATGACATGTCTTGTTATCTGTAGCCATCGAAATCTCATCTTAAGTAATTTTTACAGGGTTCTTATAGACAGAATTAGAGGAGGGACTTTTTGGAGGTTGAGACAAAACATCAAATAAACATACATCTGAGGGCAATAAACCTAACGAATCCACATCTGGCCAGGACAAAGTCATTTGCAGATCAAAGGTTGAATCTCTCAGTAGTCTGACTCATTGATCTTACCATTATCATAGAGACAAAAGCACAGCTGTCTCGAGCTCAAATGGTCAGGAAGCGATCTCTAAGCACCCGACCTTGCCCGACACCTCTTAGTCAGGACGTGAATTCAAATCAAACATAGAATAACATTTGTAATCCTTCAATTCCCCCTTTGAGAGTTCTAATAACTCTCACAAAAATACAAATTTAGACACTTAAAAGTTAATTCTTGTAACTTGTAATTGTTACAGGCACATAGTACATGTTCTGTGTTGCTTATATGTAATTGCATGCTGACACAGAAACAAAACATGCAATTCGGGTCCGTGAAGTTCTTACGGGTAATAATCTTTTCTGGTTGGAACTGTCATTTCCCTGTGAGAGCCGGGAGTCATTTGCTGACAGAAACACTTGATACTGTGGATGCATAGATAGTACGCAAGTAGGAGAAACAACAGCAGAATTGCTATTTCCTTGATCCACAGCCAGGGTTTACCTAACAAGTTTCCGAACCATGAAGAATTATCTTCAGTCATCTGGTGTAATTTTGCTGAAAGACCAAGAATGTCTTGTTGGATTTTGTTCAAGTTCTCTGTTGGATCCATTAACCCGGTGCAGCATTCAGGACCGATAATGGTACAGGCTCTCCCTTGTGTTGCAAGAATGTAATCCAAGGCCACTCTGTTCTGTAAGATCATCATCTTGTGCGAGGCAAGAGTGTCCTTGATGTTGCCCAGGGCCAAAACCGTATCATTGGCCAATTTCTGTACTGAATCCGACAGGCTTCTGACCTGATCGAGAGCCTGCATGACACCATACGATGGGATTAATGCTCCAAGAGTTCTTGACCACCACGTTTGTACACAAGTGAGTCCTGGAATGCAGCCATCTTTGTTGGTAGAAGCTGAATTTTGTAGATGTGGAGAACTTGAGGTGGAGTGTGTATTTTCTCTGATGGCTGGTAGGACATAAACCAGGGTGCACCTGCCATTGAATTGGCTGGGTAGGATGCTGTAGACAGAAGTCCCACATAACCACAAAGTGCCAGTCGGTGGAGGAATCATACACCACTGATTTATGGCAAAAAATTTCGGTAGGGATGGGTTCCCGTAGAGACACTCTTTTAAATCATTCTCCTCTTTCTTATCTGATGTAGTAACGTACACATTGAATTCGGTTCTTCTTTCAATCACAAAGCTGCAACGTTCACGAGGAATTTCACCCAGTGTAGTCGATGCTGGAGCATGATTTTCCATGCACCAATAGAACATCCTTGGCATGAGTAGATCTGTCATGATGGGAGTAGCTGAAGTTAGGTTGCAGGATGGTAGTCCAGGAATGCAACACGAAGAAGCTGGAGGAATTGTTACGTTGTGACGTATCCTTGTTGTATAATCCACTGGTATGATGATCGAATAAGGTACACGTATCACATTTGGAGATAGGGTGTGCCACCCATGGGATTCCTGCTCCTACTGAAGGTGCGTGCGGCATGCAAACGTTCTTTCCAGCAAACAAGGCATTTCTTGACATATTCATCAGCTCTACGAATATGTTGTTTCTGGGGTCTACACTTTGCGTGATGTCCATGATGGTTAATAGTACGAAAATCTTGATCATGTTGATGGATGACTGAAGTTCCCGTATGTGAGTCTCTGCGTTGTGTATTTTTATTTATTTATTTTTCTTCTTCTTCTTTTTTTTCTCTTTCTTGTGTGATAGTTGGCTCGGCAATGGGTCTAGTTGTTTTCTAGAGGTTGTGGCTTCATCCGCAGGTGAGAAGGGTGGTGCATATGGATCTCAGGACAGCCATCAGGTGGTATCTGCACAGAGGAATAAAGAAACACAAACAAGAGAGACCAACGGCACAGAGCAGTATTTGTAGAGTCTGCAAACATTAGGGTTGTATCCTCTGTTCAAAATATAGTCTGCTATGGTTGTTCCTTCTTTCCCTATTTCTTAATTCCTGCGACACCTAAAGAACAGTGAGGAAAGGATGGACTAATGGAGGGGAAAGGCCTATGAGGAAATCTTCACCGCAGGGTTGGCCCCCGAAGCCTGTTGCTTTCGGTTCTTCCCTGGGCTCCTCACTGGTTCTTGTGTCTGCCCTATCCTATCCCTGCAGGGGGAGGAACAACCTTACAGTGTGACACATGAGTCCAAGTTTTCCTTCCCTGACACAATACTGCAGCTGCTGTAATCAACATCACTTGATGTGGTCCGTACCACTTAGGCTCTGATGGCTTGTTTTTGAACGCCTTTATCATGACCCATTGACCTGGGATGATTGTGTGTCCACCTTCTGGTGGAGTCTGCCAACACGACTCAGCTCTCTCTTTGGCACTCTGCACTGCCTTTGTAAGGTTTTCACAGTAAGCGATCAGGGCATCTGAAGCAATGTGCACATCAGCATTTCTAAGATCAATCACACCTGGCATCTGCATTGGGCGTCCAGTAATAATCTCATGAGGGCTCAGTCCTACTGATCTGTTAGGTGATGCTCTCATACTACACAGTACTGCGGGCAGTGCTTCAACCCATGGTACTCCTTCCTGATGCATTTTGCTTAGCCTGGTTTTGATTGTTCTGTTTGATCGTTCAACCTGTCCTGATGCTTGTGGCCTATAGGGGCAGTGAAGGTTCCACTTAATCTTCAACATTCTAGACACTTCCTTGACTACCTGTCCTGTGAAGTGGGTACCTTGATCTGAGTCAATGCAATCTGGTAATCCCCATCTGGGAATGAAATCAGTGACAAGACATTTAGCAGTATGTGCAGCTGTAGCACGCCCTGTTGGATAAGCTTCTACCCATCTTGAGAACTTGTCTATTACTACCAAAACGTCAGTTTTTCCTTTACAAGGGGGGCAACGATATGTAATCAACTTGCAGGTGACGAAATGGCCCTGGTGGAGCTGGGGTATGTGCTGTTGGTGTAGTGGCTGCTGGTACATCATTATTTTTCTGACATGTAACACATCTCTTGACTGTTTCAGTGGCTGCGTTTCTGAATTTTGGATTCCACCATTGATTTGAGAACCTGTGATTCATCGTTGCTGGACCACTATGACCCAAACTGTGTATTTGTTGAGCCAAATATGGCAACAGTGATTCGGGAGCAACATACTTTCCCCCTTTGGTCCAGCAGCCGGATGAATCCACAGTGGCTCCTTTGTCTAACCATGTCCATGCTTCATATAGAGGAACGTCTTTATACAGATCAACGATTGATTCAGGAGGTAGAATTATCTTCTGTGCTGTACTACCTGAACACACTTGTACAGTTGCATAGAAACAAGCCTGTTTAGCCGTTACATCAGCAAGAGCATTACCTTTAGCTTCCGTAGTATTAGTTGTGAGATGTGCTTTCACTTTGATCACCGCTAATTTCTTTGGGAGTTTCATGGCAAACATTAAATCTTTCACTAATCCAGCATGCTTAATGGGGGATCCAGCAGAAGTTAGAAATTTTCTGGTTTGCCAAATGACACCAAAATCATGAATTACCCCAAAAGCATACCTGGAATCTGTGTAGATATTTGCAACCGATCCTGAAGTTAGCGTGCATGCTCTAGTTAAGGCTACTAGTTCTGCAGCTTGAGCTGAAAAATGATCTGGAAGACGACCTGAAGCAACTACTTCAGTGGTGGAAGTTACTGCATATCCTGCTCGTCTGTTACCTTCAATAACTTGAGCTGAACCATCAACAAACAACTCCAATTCTGCGTTCTCTATGGGAGTTTCTGCTATTTCACTTGTCGCTGCATATGTAAGCGTAACACAATCATGAGTCATTTCGCCTTCATCCTCTAACACAAATTCAGTCATTGCAGACATCATACATGAGGATGGGTTCGTGACTGGTGCACGCTGTATAACAATATTCGGGGCTGTGAGAGTTGCTAACCAATTCTTGCATTAGACATGCAGTCATAAAGCCTAAGTGTTCATGGACATAAAGCACAAAGGGTCTATCAGATTGGGCAATTCCTAATGCTGGTGCTTGACATAGTGCTCTCTTCAAATCATTAAAAGCTTTGAGATGAAGTTCTTCCATACAAACAGTATCTGAATCTTTACCATGGCCTTTCAACAAATCATAGAGAGGCTGAGCAATCGAGGCATAGTCTTCAATCCAAGGTCTACAATAACCTGTTGTTCCTAAAAATGAGCGGAGTGTTTTAATGGTATTAGGCGGAGGTATGGCTTTGACTGAAGCCGCTCGATCCTGTGTAATGGATCTATTTCCTGCACCAATTGTTTGACCCAGAATTGTGACTTGCTTTTTAGCAACTTGAGCTTTGTGAAAGCTGCATTTGTGTCCTTTTTTATGCAAATAGTCCAACAATGATGCCAATTCAGTTTGATGTACCTCATGATCTGTTGAGGCAATCAAAATATCATCGACATATTGGATCATAGTGGACTGTTTTACCGGACATTCTGGGTCACACAAATCACGTCTGACAGCCTGATGATATATGGTTGGGGAGTTTTGAAATCCCTGTGGCAATCGTGTCCACTGGTATTGTTCATAGTCAACTGTAAAAGCTAACCATGGCTGGCTGTCAGAGTGCAACGGTACAGAAAAGAATCCATTAGACATATCAATTACTGAAAAAATCTTACAATCTAATGGTAAGCCATTACAAATTGTAGATGGATCTGCCACTAGGGGGGTGATTTTTTTCAATATGTTTATTGGCTACTCTGTAGTCTATTGTAAGTCTCCATGTCCCATTAGATTTCTTGATGGGCCATATGGGTGAATTACATGGACTGTTGGTTTTAACTAGCACTCCTTGCGTCAGCAAATTTTCTACAATAAGTTTGATTCCCTGTATAGCTTCCTTATTAATCGGATATTGTTTGGTGACCGGAGGTGGAGTTCCTGTCAATTTAACTGGTTCTACACCTGTCAACAACCCACAATCATCCTTGTCTTTAGCCCAAATTGGATGATTCTGTAAGAAAACATACTCGGGAGGGGTTGCATTATTGGTAGAAATCTGTGCTGAGGAAATTTTTATGCTAGTAGATTCTGAGGACATCTAAAGTTAGATTTATTTGTCTCAGAAGATCCATGCCTAAAATTGCACCTGTATTTAATGGAGCGCATAGCAATTTTGTAGTCAGAGTTTTTGGGCCAAATTGTACCTCTATGGGCGGAGTTTCATACAAAACAGAATCTTCACCTATTACACCAGTTAAACAAAGTTTGGTTTTCTTGTATGGGATGTTTAAACCTTGTGCCAATTTTGTAGGAATTACTGTAATTTCTGCACCTGTATAAAGCAAAAAATCAATCTCTTTCTCTTTTATGCTACCTTTCACAAAAATTCTTTGGTCATTGTGTTGGATTACAGGGGAAAGGTAGCTACTCACAGCCCCAATAATTAGTTTTTTTCCTGGTCTTGTTGTGCTCTTAGAAGAGCCTGAACTATCTGTACCACAGTTTCAGTGGTCACTGGCGGAACTACTTCAGGGTTGTGTGCAGGCTGAGAAGGAGCAGAATTATGCATAGCATTTCTTTTACTATCTTGCAACTTCTTCCTACACTCTTTCTCCCAGTGTCCTAATTTTTCACAGTATTTGCATTTGCTTTCTCTTTTAGACCATCTATTGTCTTGTTTCGTTGTGTTAAACGTAGCTGCTGCTACTCTTACTTTTGCCTTGACATCAGCATCTCTTTCCCATGTAGCTAACCTGTCTAGGTTACTTCTGAGAGTTCTGTTAGACCAAGTTAGATCTAAGAATGGTAAAGCTTTTCTGTATTCGGCTACAAGGCCATCTGACCAGATACGAACCAAGGGTCCCTTGTCATCTAGCACACTTTCAGGGTCATCAACAATTCCACTGTAGATTACAGCTGACTGACAAAATCTCTCAGTATATTCACTCACAGTTTCTTCTTTCCTTTGCACACAGGTAGTAATTCTAGACCAATCTATTTTGGGTCCTAAGATATTCTTTAGGATTTTCAAAATACCTTCTCTTAAATCACCCTTACTGGCATTTCGCAGTTCAGAAGTGACAGCAGATTCAAAACTGTTGAATTCAGATTCAGTTAGTATTTGTGACATCAGCTGCGTGACTTCTGCCAACGACATGTCATAAAGACGCATTTTACTGATCAATGTTCTTCTAAATTCAGAAAAATGTGTGCGTGCTGACGGTAAACTCTGAGATAGTCTCTCTATATCTTTAGGACATAAAGCTTTGGCAGCAGTTTGTATTTGCACAACAGAAGAATTGAGAGGAACACTATCAGTTTCCTCAATCCCCTGAGATCTTCTCCTAGCCCCACACACATGGACGGAATTTACAGGCACACCAGTTACTGATTGGAGAGCTCCATCTGTTTCAAAGAACGCTTGTAAATCAGGGTAAATGTTATCAGGCTGACTTACTTCCAAATCAGTGTTTGCTGCAACTTTCTTGAGGTTCAATTTCTTAGTCAAAGTGGATACTCTCGCACGGAGTTCATTGTTCTGTTTCTCTAGCTCTGAGTTACGCTGAGACTGTTGTGTTGCTAGCGTTACACTGAATTCTCTGTGACAACAGAGAATGCCTTTCACATTGTTCTTACGAATACTTGCTCCTAGTACCTTTTTACACTCATCTACTGACCAAGTCTTGTCTGGATGAATCTCATATTTCTGCGTTAGTTCTTGTCTAACTTTTTCAGTGACTATTAGGTCCATTTGTTCCCCTAACAGTGTTTTGAATTCACTATCTGACCACAGAGGAGTCGCAAGACCACTCTTTTCTGTGGTTGGAATCAGCCTAGCATTCCTTCTAACCATTTTGTAAGTTTCTTCGGTACCACACAAACAAAACAAACACTTCTCTGATCAACAGAGGGTACACTTGTAAAAAAGAAAAACTTAACTATTGTTAAATTTCCAAATTACCAACACTTCACATTTAACTTCCCTGCCTACAAAAAAAAAAAACAGAGGATAAAACTAAATTATTAGCACGAAATGCTAACCTTCCCTGCCTGTAACAGAGGATAAACTTCCCTGCCTACAAGAACAGAGGATAAAATTTAGTTAAACAAACCCTACAGATGTATGTTAACTCTTCTCTGACGGCACAGAGGATACAAAAATTTGTACTGGTCTTAGGTTCTTTTGGATTAGAGACAGCACTCACCAGAGAGAAAAATCAGTCTGGGAATCCTTGTTCAGCTTGAAGTTTCGCTGGATTCCAAAAGATGCAGTCTGGATGCAGATCTTTGTTTGAGCTTGAAGTTTTTTTTTTTTCAGGTGAGGAAGCTGGAACTCTATCCGGGTCACGGCACCATCTGTTGTGAACTCCGTTCTTCTAAAGTGTAGAAAACTCAGAAGAGAAGACCAGGAGACTTCGGATTCGATCGTCAGCAGAATTTCTTTATTCTATGACATGTCTTGTTATCTGTAGCCATCGAAATCTCATCTTAAGTAATTTTTACAGGGTTCTTATAGACAGAATTGGAGGAGGGACTTTTTGGAGGTTGAGACAAAACATCAAATAAACATACATCTGAGGGCAATAAACCTAACGAATCCACATCTGGCCAGGACAAAGTCATTTGCAGATCAAAGGTTGAATCTCTCAGTAGTCTGACTCATTGATCTTACCATTATCATAGAGACAAAAGCACAGCTGTCTCGAGCTCAAATGGTCAGGAAGCGATCTCTAAGCACCCGACCTTGCCCGACACCTCTTAGTCAGGACGTGAATTCAAATCAAACATAGAATAACATTTGTAATCCTTCAGTTTACTGCGCAGAATAGTCTTGCCTGTTGTCTATAATGGTGCAAATAAGCAGGAATGTGTGGGAGTGTGTATGTGTTTCACAAGTATTTCATATATGGTATTAGCACGGTAAAGAATCGGAGCGTTCTGTGTGGGTGTTTTGTACAAAGTGACAGCTTTCTTCTGATTTGAGGACTATATGTCGAAAAGCATGTGTGCGCATGGATGTTAGTGTAGTAGATGCCAAGTATGACATTGTGTGTTAAACACACAAAAATGACATTGTGTTCATTTAGAAATGACTGTTCTGTCATCATTTACTCACCTTCATGTCATCCCAAACACACACTGCTGGTTAAAAGTTTGGGATCACTAAGATTCTTTTTGAAGAAATTCAAACTTTGTCTACAAGGATG
Organism: Oxygymnocypris stewartii; assembly: GCA_003573665.1. NCBI lineage: Eukaryota > Metazoa > Chordata > Actinopteri > Cypriniformes > Cyprinidae > Oxygymnocypris > Oxygymnocypris stewartii. The sequence goes on from QVTF01019498.1 coordinate 724,081, forward strand.
CATTTAACTGATCAGAAGTGACAGTTAAGTCATTTATAATCTTACAGAAGTTTTTGATTTCAAGTAAGTGCTGTTCCTTTGAACTTCACTTTCTATTCACCAGATAATCTTCTAGGGGGTTAAAAAAACATGTATCATGGTTTCCAACCAACAAAAATAGTAATAATCAAAAGTTTCTTGAGTAGCAAATTAGCATATTAGAATCATTTCTGAAGAATCATGTGACACTGAAGACTGCAGTAATAGCAAATTCCGCTTTACCATCACAGGAAATCAAAAAAAAAAAAAACGTTCAAATAGAAAGCATTTTAAAATTATATTATATCACAATATTGCTATATTTGAGATCCAGTTATTCTAGCCTTGGGGTGCAAGAGATGTCTTTCAAAAATTCTCAACTCAACCTCAGCTTCAAACATTTGAACGGATATTACTTTTCTTATCCTAATCGTTATTCAATGTGTCTTTTTACCAAATATAACATGTTGAGTTTGAATATATTGGAAGTGCAGATGTAGCCTACTTTGAGAGTTATGGCACAGCACAAGATTATGAAAGATTTTAGTATGTTAGGGTTACCAAATCTAAATAGTTGTTTTATATTAATAAATGGTATTTATTTTTGTGATGGCAGTGCTGAATGCATTATTTTATGAATTATATGACAAACAAACTGTTTAAAATATATTACAATTAAAACAGTTAAACAGTTATTTGAAATTGTTGATTTACTGTTTTTTTATCAAATACATGCAACTTTAATTTAAATCAGTTATTTTATTGTAGTTAGTTAATTTTCACTAGTTACAATAGTTTTTATTTTTATTTCTGTTCATAAAAATGTTTAGTTTTAGCTTGGACATACTTAAAGGGTTCGTTCACCCCAAAATTAAAAGAGCAACACAACTGTAATGTTCCCAGGATCAGAAACTAGTAAGGACATCGGTAAAACTGCCCATGTGACATCAGTGGTTCAACTTTTTGAGTGCAAAGAAGACTAAAATAACATGAATTTATTCAACAATTCTTCTCCCTGAGTTACATCTTCCACCATTTTGGAGAGTATCATTACATCGATTACGCTCCTGAGTACTGGGTTCATTTTGGGGTGAACTAACCCTTTAAAAAAAGTCATATAGGGATTTGAAACAACATGGGAGTGAGTAAAAACTGATTTTAAAGGTAATGTTCAAAATTTTGTCAGTGTCCAAGTTGTCTCTTATTTGGTTTCCAAAATGTTCCTTCTCCATTTTAACTTCTCAATCATTCACTTTGTTTTATTTTGTTTATTCGTTTCCCTCCTGCTGTTGGGCTCGATTCCATCCAGTCTGAAATCTTTCTCTGCACGCCGTTGCATAGCAACACTCATTCATGGCAGAGGAAGTCCCTCACGTGAGGGAATGGCATCACACATGTTGATCTCAAATAGGCTTGGGCGGTATCCAAATTTTGATACCGTCAAACCTCCTCCCTATTTTACCTCGGTATACGGTATTACCGTGAATAATAAAAAATTATGACGTAAGGCTCAGACAGCGTCACCAAACTGTTGGCTTGTACCTAAACCGTTCAGAAACTGAATACCAAACACTAATACTGAAACAATAACAAAATAACATGCACAATATTAACAACTTGTATTAGCAACAAATAGCAGTTTATAAAAGTACAAATACAACAGTCAAACAGAATTAAATTAACATAAATATCCAGAACAGTTTTCGCGCAGAGACGCGCACACAAATCAATTAAATTAAATCACACTGCCTGAACAACTTTTAATAACAAAGAGCAGCTTATAAAAAAGAGCAAATAGACCCACAACAGTCAACCAGAGTTGAATTAACATAAACATCCATATTATAAAAAGTATTGCAAAGCAATAGGCCTAAATAAAAACTTCTTCTTTCCAGTCTTCTTTCCAATATTTTTTTTAATGAAAATCAAATAACAATACCTGAATCAATTAAATAAATAAAAATAAATAGTGCGAATAGGAACGAATGGCAAGTGGCATCAAATCTAGTCAAGATTTGTCGCTAGAAAAACCAGCATGTTTACTTTGTCCGGCTTTAACAGGGCATGTTGTGGACTGACAACTTTACCTGCGGTGCTGAAAACCCGCTCCGATGGTGTGCTTGTGGCACAGACGCACAGGTACTTTCGTGCTACTCGCGACATCTGGGGAAAACGCCCGGCAGCATTTTTCCACCAGAGAAGTGGGTCCTCGTCTCCTTGAGTAACTGGCTCCAAACAGTAGGCTGTTATTTCAGCTCCGACTCGGTCCTCTACGGTGCCGATGCCGACGGGACCTGTCGTTGCATCAGCTTTTTTTTGCAGCATACTTCCCAGAGTCATCTTTTTTCGTAAGGGTTCGGGTTGCGCCTCTCCCTCTTCCACTCTGATGACCACTGGACCTGCTGCCTCTAAGCTCACGATCTCAGCCTGTAATTCAGCCTTGGTCTCAGCCAATGCGTTGTCATCCGTCTCATATCCTCCATGGTAACGAGGGTCGAGGAATGTGCATTTTCACATTATTTTGCGCACTGAATCGGATTCATACTTGGCCTCCAGCTTTGTTAGAATTCCAGTTTTGATTGACTTTGTTAGCTGGAGGTCATTTTCTGATGCAGCCAACACATTGTCCCTGCAGAGCTGTAGTATGGGGAGGATACAGGAACTGGTCACATAATTTTCTCCTGACAAAATATCAGTGAAGTCACCGACTGGTTTCATTGCTTCGTGAACAGCTTTCAAGACGTCCATGTCCTGCCAGGTCAGGGACAGGCTGCTCCTTCTGTCATCAGACAGGACGTGTCTGATTGCTTGGGCCTGCTCGAGGATGCGCTCCACCATTGCCAGTTTGGAGCCTCAGCGAGTTGCGCAGTCCTGCCGATGGATGGATGGATGGATGGATGAATTAATTAATTAATGAATGATGAATAAACGATTAAATGAATGAATAGGCCTAAATAAACGAATGAATGAATAAATAGGCATAAATAAACAAATGAATGAATGAATAGGCCTAAATAAACAAAATTCGTTTATTTAGGCCTATTTATTCATTCATTCGTTTAACAAATGAATGAATGAATTGGCCTAAATAAACGAATGAATGAATAAATTGGCCTAAATAAACTAATGAATGAATGAATAAATAGGCCTAAATAAACGAATGAATGCATAAATAAATGAGTCCATTAATGTATATTATTCCATTTGGTCAAATTTGCATGCACATTTTTTTTAAATAAGTCCCTTATGCACATCAAGCTTGCATTTATTTGATAAAAAATACAGAAAAAAATGACAATTGAAAATATGGTTTTCTATTTTACTATAGCCTACTTTTAAATATAATTTATTTATGTGATGCAAAGCATATATATATGCCCCTTTTTTTACATTTGAGCCCCTGCCCCTGAGGAACTCTCTGCACGTTTTTCAGGAAAATACGTAGTTTGGAGGCATTTGGATTCAAGTTTCCAGTCAGGTGTAATAGTGTGGACAGTCAGGGACATATATGGTGTCATGTTAACTGACGACCACTTGTCAGTTGTTAAGGAATAACTGTCTGCCGCTGAAAGCAGCACTTGAACATTGTCTCTAACTTTACTATATAAATGTGGGACGGCTGTTTGTGAGAAATGTTTCCGTGCAGGCAGCTCGTACTGGGCATCTAGGACCTTTACCATGTCCTTAAAGGACTTTTTTTCCACTGTGTGGAAAGAGACCATTTCCTTCGCCAAGTATTTTGTCACTGCATCAGTACAGGTTTTCCAATGGACACTGTCCCTTTTGTACTTCGTTGTTTTTCCGAAAGCCCCCATTATCGTCGGCTGCGTACTGGCGGTGGACCTAGATGTTGTTGGTCCTGCATCGGGAGGCGTTGAAATTGTTGCACTGAGTGAACTCGGGTCCATCCTCGCAGCATTGAGTGGATGGTGGTTTCGTATATGCGACCTTAGGTTCGAGGTATTTCCATCTCTCGCGGTTACCTTTTTGTTGCACAATTTGCAAATTGCCTCGTCCGTATTTTCTGCCTCTCCCTTCTCGTTCGGTCGAAACCCAAAATACTGCCAAACTGCAGAAGTTGTGTTCTTTTTCGAGACCAGGTCACTTGGTGCGCGACTCGCCATCTTTCCCCCTCTCTCTCTTTTTCCTCCACGCTGTCACGTGATGACAACCACGCATACGCATTTTTAAGGATTAAATAAATTATATTTAATATTTAATCCTTGTCTCCCATATAAGTGCATTGTTTTTTTATGATGGTATAACGGTATTGAAACTGTTACCGTTGCCATTTTTAGATCCCGCGGTATACCATATTACCGTATTACCGCCCAAGCCTAATCTCAAATCTTTTTATAGAAACCCTCACGTGAGCTTGTGCTTTTCTCCCTTTTGCGTTCATTCTGTCTCATCCACCCCGTTTCCATCTCAGCCACGCATGCACTTTAAACTGAATGAAAAGCTTTCATTAACAAAGCAATTTCCTCTGCCGCAGCAGTTCTCTTAAGCTTTCAGAGTGTATGATACTTATGCTTTTTGTCAATTAGGAAACTCAGGAAATGGTGCTTCTGAAGTTCAAGCCTGACGTTCCTCCACCTGTAACCAAGCCCTCGCTGGAACAGCTTTCCCACCTCATAAAGACCTGTCTCCACTACCCAGAGTCTTATGATCATCCCTTCTCACAAAAGAGGTAAAGTGCACGCAAACAAACACTTTTGTAAAGCTCAAAGAGAGCTGAATCGGTTAGCCGAAATCCGCTGACTGTGTTTCCGAGGTGATAAGACTCGCATAGATGCACACTAATGTTCTCATGCCCAGTGACGCCCACAGGAGCGCTTGTCTGGTCTAGTTCTTCAGTGGTGCGCGGAAAATTGGTGTGTCCGCGTGAAAGATGGCGATAAACTGGACCGGATCGAGCTGATGCGCACAAATGCGCACACATTTGTGCGAATGTGCCCTCAGAAATTTGTTTCTTTGTTCTGTGAGAAACAAATGCTGGCAACAGCTAGAAAACTCACTGTAATGGAAAACACATGGTATATTAATCGCTGTTCATAGAGCCCACAAGCAACAATAACAAACCCCTTTAAAGTCGACATGAAATATAAATTCTCCCTATTTTCGAAATCCATCTTATTGCAAAAGATTCATCCATGTGTTTAATTTTTTGACCTAGTAACGTTTTATCCAACTGTCATAACTGGATCTTCCTGTGAAAACAACAGATTGATGTATGCCAAACTTTTCCAATCATTTAGTCAGCTTAAACTTCGCTCCTTTCTTAGTCAATCTCAAGCTCGTATTCAGATCTGCCTTCATCCAATCAGCAACCGACAGATACAACCAAGTCTAGGGCTGTAGTACTCGAGTCCGGTCTCGGACTCGAGTCCGGACTCGAGACGTTTTTCTATCGTCTCGGACTTGTCTTGGACTCGTTGGTATTTGGACTCGGACTTGTCTCGGACTTGGTCATCGGACTCGCCAAATGTTCAAGTTGGTCTCGACCGAGTCCAGCAATATATGCTTTTTTTTCTCTTTCAAAACAAAGACTCGCTTGTTCCGCAAATGGGTAATGTAATTGCCATTGGTTTAACTCCATCTAGAACGGGCATTGTCATTGGTCCATCTAGAACGGGCATTGTCATTGGTCCCCTGTTAAATGCACAGCTGCGTCATATGAGTGTGCGCGCTGCGTGGAAGCATAAATTATCTTTATTTTGGCCACAGACATGCTGTCGGCAAGTTGCATAATACATCGAATTTAATGTTTTGCCACAATTAGATTTTTTATAAATCGAGGAATCGTGATTTTGAATAGAAATATTACCAAACGCTAGAATTAGACACTTTGATAATAACAGTGAAGAGAAAAGAACAATCCAACGCATGTCGATGCACATGATTAATCGCTCACGTGTGATGCTCTCTAGGTGCCATTCACACAGAATGTGTTTTTGTGTTGACGTGGGCAGTGGAATAGGAAAAATACAAGAAGATGTGAGTTAAACATCTTTTAATAACTAGAGTGCCGCGTTTTTAGAAAGCCGTTTCATGCACGAGACGCTGCAAGAGACGCGAGCGCAACCGTCAAACGCGTCCATGTTTACATAGAAAAAACAACGGAACAGCAGCGTAATCAAATACAAAACCTGTGAAGAAACTTACTGTATATCTGATCTTTCAGGTTTGCATCAGGGTGACAGGCTGAAAACTGCTGTTCATTGTTATACAGAGCCTTTATAGTTAATAATAGCACTCTAGGTGTTATACCTTCAGTCATTTTGAATTTGAATTACTTGAGTTTTTTGGAGCATTTGTCTTGTATTAATTCAGAACATATAGCCTAATATGCATAATATAAGTTTGTACAAGATGTAGTTGTAGTTCATCTTTTCTGCAAAGATATTTAGTGATTTGTTTCACATTTACATCATGAAGACAACGTCATGTGTGGTGCACTTAGAATATACTATTCTTTAACTAGAGGGTTAATAAAGAGAAAGTTTCTTGAATCATGTTGTAGTTACATTTTCAAGTTGACTAGATAAAATCTTACAAAATCGAGAATTGGTCAAATATAAGTGAAATTGCTTAACCTAAAATATCCTCCTGAGACCCCCCCCCCCCCCCAAAAAAAAGTGTTCATGTCATTACATTGTTTAGACCATAAGAAAAAAAAATTTTTTTTTGAAAAACTATTTTATTCATATTTGATTATGCCCTCTGTAGAGGATACAAGGACTAAAATTAAATGGCATGAATAGAAAACGGCAAAATCAATGGGAGTTTTTTTAAATCACCAAATAAATTTTTAGGTTTCAGGATTTTTTTATACTAAACTTTAGTTTATATAGTTAAATATACTATTTTGTTTTATGCAATATGTGTGTAAAAAATTCCATAAACTGGTTTCCCATTAAACACAGTGTACCTATACACTGTATCTAATTTGCTTATTAATGTGTTGCTGTTGGGACAGAATGTTGAAAAAAAATCATAATGGGAGTAATACATGGCCAGATTTTCATAATAATATATGATATTTCATAAGCAAACTGATATATAATTTATTTCCCTATTCAATTGTTGTCTCCCAAAATGCATAATAAACATGCTTTTAGTCCTGGTGTCCTCTACATTGAACATGCATGAAATGATGTCCTGTTTCATAACAGGAAGTTATATTTGAATTTGAAAACCCATAACATTTTCCTGAGATTTTGCTTTATAACAAACAATCTGAAAATGATTCAGATTTAAAAGACATTACAGAATATAATCATATTTCCATAAGGATGTACAATTTTTCACTAAATTAAATATTGCCATCTTTAAAGGCATAGGAGAGGGTTTAAAAAACCTTTAGTATCTCTATAAAGCCCTGAATGAGCTCTGTGCAGGACATCCAGGCTTATAACTGTGACATGTGAGGTCTCAGAGAAATACACTAAAATAGAATGTCCACTACAGAGGCAAAAACTCCATAGCTGGGTCTCAGGAGGATAAATAAAATAGCCTAATTTGATCCTACAGTGTTGCTGCACATGCTTTAAATCATTACAAACAATAATGCAAAATTATTATATTAGAATAGAAGATATGCCGTCTCTCGTATCACATCAATTATCAATAATTAAGTATGTGGTTTTGAAGAAGATTTTTTTCTTTCTCTGTTTTGACCGTCTCATTTGGACTTGGACTTGGACTTGGACTCGAACCTCTTTGCACTCGGACTTGACTCGGACTCGAACCTCTTTGGACTTGGACTTGACTCGGACTCGAACCTCTTTGGACTTGGACTTGTCTTGGACTCGACAAAGGTGGACTTGACTACAGCCCTAACCAAGTCCCTCCCTACTTTTTTTACATTTTGCTTAAATGTACATTAATATATTAGAAAAGATCTGTCACTACTTGTTACATTACAACAAGTAGTGACCGATAGTTTCTAATATATCACTACTTGTTACATTACAACTTTAAACAGTACCTGTGTTTCCATTACCCTTCAAATTGCAAAAATTGACATTTCTTTCATAAAGAGAAAACAAATATTTCAGGAATCTGTCAAAAAAAGTTTACATCTAAACATTTTATTGTCATTTATTGAGCAAATTACAAACAGAAACAACTAATTCGTATTTATAATAACAAAAATGGCTTGCATTCTTGATTGCATTGTTTATGTGCTTTTTGACTGTAATTGCGTATCTGAAAAAAAACACTATAAAGTGCTCTGCCTTTCTTTCATAGATAACAGCAATAATTATATTATAGCATTAGAAATAGCCTACTACTGTTACTAAAGAACTTACGTATTTTGGAGGACTAACCAATACAGAAAGCTAAACATGGGAATCACCAATGCTGTTAGTTTAGAGCAGCAGTGGCACAAACCTTACATAATTTGTTAAAACCTTACATACATTTGTTTTAATAATTTTTTAAGCACTGTAACAGTGAATATAGTTTAAATCTCTATTAAAAATGTAAATAATAATAAAGACTCAGGTGAGAGGAATGTTCTGCAGGAACACACGTTCACTTTGATCACAGTCAAGTCTCTATCTTCCTGCTGATGAAAGTTATTACATAAAGAAAGTTCATTCTTGACATGCAATTCCCTTTTCTACCAGTAGGTGTAAAATAGAAGGTTGTGAAAAATGTCCACTGTCCCCCTCTCTTGATTGACACTGGTATCATGTCCATAGGCCCTTTAACTAAAAAGCTATTACAAAAACACCGCCCAGTGAGCTATAGCAAAAAACGAAGAAAAAGTGCAATTCCCCTCGGTCCCTTACTGAAAGCTCTGCAGAGAGCGAGCTCTCCCGACTTGATGCACATGGAGACGTCTTGTACGGGCTAGTGCTTATTACATCGAGCGAAAACTATGAAAAAGAAGGCTGTAAACATGATCAGCTTTGCCCTTTTTGCGGTCACACTGTTCAGATTTTTTGGGGGCAAGTCGATTTGGAGTTATTGCCGTTTATCGCTGAAGGTGTCACGAATATCAAAAACATCAACTTAACCCCGCTCTGTGTTTCCATCTGTCTGACGCGCGTGCACGCGCCATTCGGTATTTTAAACTTAACACAGCTGGTCAGGACGGACCTTTAATGCTCGTGTGAATTCGTGACATTTATAGATAAGGATATGACTGTAAACTGAACGTTTTTGCCCTGAGGACGCACACGCATGTGTCACAGCGCCTGACAGGGCAAGCCATTACACTAATGCATTAACTTAAAGCTCAAAATAAAGAATGATCATGTTTTGTTCAGCATGGATCACGTACTTCTCCCGCGGCATAGCATTCTGTTTCCTCCACTATTTTTAGATGCATTTTGTCGATAGAAATGCGTTATTCAGTGCTGTCATTTGAGCAACCGGCTGAAGCTGGACGTGCACTGTGGGCGGACCCGACTAATCGATAATGATAATCATAGTTGATGATTTTTCATAATCGATATAATCGATTTTATCGATTAGTTGTTGCAGCCCTATTATTATTATTACATTTTAGGATAGTGGAGTGGGGGAACAGAATTGAATACCTAAAACAGGGTCAAACACATCTTACTGTGCAACAGCATAGCGTACAGAACTTCAATTTGCTGGGAAATTGAGCCAAATATCTTGTAGCATGATGAGTTGAATGTTCCAGAGTCAGGGGGTTAGTCCATCCATATTTGTGCTTCAGGACAAATGACTTAAAGTTGCTGCACACCAATATGGGATTAACAGTAGTTATGAGACCCATTGATCAAAGTAATATCCAGAAGAAAGTCAAGATTTCTATGTTTTACATCACAAAATTGAATAAAAATTGAATAATCAATCTTGTCTGGCTTGAAAACTTGGGCTCATGTTTGAGTTCCAATATCAGGTCATGAGGAGAGGCAAGTACTGATGTTTTCTATTGCATATTTCAACTAAAGTTTGCTTTTGTGGAGGACGCACATAGCATTGCGTCAAAGAGGTTTCAAGAATTAGACCTACGTCTGAACACCATGTCTGAAGGTTTGATGTTCTTGACATTTTTCCTTCTCTTCTCTAGTTTATGTATGGTTCCAGTCACCCTGACGTTGTCCAACTGTTCCTTGGCTCAGGTAGATGTCATCATTGATCTGCGGCATAAAACAACCAGGTACATCTACGTTTTTCCTGATCCCTGAATCTTCACAATGAGAGCATTTGTACTTGCAAGCCGTCTTACGCTCTTGTTGTCTGTCTTTGCAGCCCAGAGTCACTGGAAGTGCATGGTTCTTTTAGCTGGCTGGGCCAGACACAATATAAGTTGCAGCTTCAGGCTCAAGAGGTGTACAGGCTTTCCTTGAAAGCTTGTTTCTTCCTGGCTGGAGTTTATAATTTGGGCACACCCCGTGTCTTTGCCAAGTTGGCACAGACCAGCGCTATGTGTGAGACCAGCCAGCAGAGCGCCATGCCTGCCCTCATTATCATCAACAGCATTTGAGTAACTCCGCAACGTCGATCCAAACATTCTTCAAAGTTCTTGGCCCACAGAAATAAATGAAATGTTCTGGACTCCAAGGTTTTTCTACTTGTTGCTAAAACAAAATCCAATTGAGAGAGATAAGTAATTAAAAAGACTTGAACACACATTTCAACTTAACACTGCATCTTATGTGCTTGTACGGTCTGCAATGGTGAGCTAAACACAAACCGACTTTCGATGTTTTGTCTTAAATGCACGAGGCGTGACTGGATCTGGGTGTTTTTTTTCATGTTAATTTATCTCTCATGTCAGCCATGTATCTTTAGAAGATTTTTGCTTTTGTTTTATGAAATCTTTTTGTTTTTAGAACTAATTTTTTCAATATCCCAAACATGTGGTAATGTAAATGGCTATGTATCTCTGTCTCATACTGCCCTGCTGGCTATCACATTGTCGTCCACTGTCTTCTTATGCTACAGAAACACACAAAAAAAACGTCATCTTAAAACCATAAGATGAAACCCAACACTGTAACCTGATGAGCTACGATTGATATAATTGCAGCTGTTGAAAGGATGACATATTCTGCCTTATTCAGTCATGCTGCAAATGTGGTGCTAAGTGGAACTTAGTGGAAACCAGTGGAATCGGTGAAGTCCAACGAGGAGCCATCTTAATGTTCGTGACCCAGTGAGGAAATGGCCGAATCCATGTTGCCCAGTCAAACAGCATAGACTTTTAAGGACCTGTCAGGACACCAAAAGGGGTAGAAGTCAGTCTGAGGGCATATTTTTGTTTTTGCATCTTTGTGTGGGTGGGCTGTGCTGTTTTTTCTGGAAATGTTTAATTTTCTACAAACAAGCATCTTCTCCCACCACCTCAGCTCTCACTCTGTCATCTCCACTATACTATGATCAAACTGTTATTTAAATGTATCTACACGACTGCTTTTCTGAAAAAAAAATGATGTATTATATTTATAACAAATTACTGTAAATAGAATAAAATGTAACCAATAACCAAGAACCCAGCTGCCTGTTGTTGTTTTAGTAGTTTGGTTTATTTTAGAAATGTAATTTGCTGTATTGATTTAACAAGTACCCTTTACCAATCGCAACACACACGTTTGTTCTCTAATATGCAGTCCCTGGGAAGCATGTAATTGAACATGCAATGGTAAATGATGAATGTGAGGCTTCTTTAATCATATTAATTTTCTTTTTGTGCCTGGTTATTTGCTTCTTGGATATATAACAAGTGTAGCAAAACAGAGCTTCAAAATTTTGCCAGAAATTATTTTGTTTTCTACGTATGTTTACTGTTAAAATAGTTCAACAGGGCTGGTTTTGTCAGTGGCATTGTACTTCATGTAAGGTTGGACTGCACGAGTGGACCACTAGGTTTGTCTAAAATGTTATGCGTTTTGTCCCTGAAACAAACAAAAACTAGTCAACGTGCTTCAACATTTAGTTGATGTTGGCAGCTTAAACATCAGAGAAAGGAATGTGATGAATTTCACAGCAACAAACATTACAGTGCACTCACATTTTTTATACCTCATACTTTTTTCAGTCAGAAAATAATGTTTTATTTGTTTTTTAAATCAAGTTTTTTTATCATGCTGTTTTAATAATGGTCTGAAATTATCAACTGAGGTTCTAGGGCTCCCCCCCCCAACACCCAACACCCCTTTAACTGTGATGATCTGGAGTTATTCCCTGTGCAATAAATACAATAAAAAAAGTGTTTACATGAACAAATATTCTGAAAATAATCACAATTTGGTGATATTCTGTGTTTGTGAGAAACATTAACCTACATGCCCACATTACCAACATCAACCTAAATGGTTGATTTATATCAACCATATTAAACTAGCATTTTGGTTTCTTGAAATCTGTCAACGGCAGTTGGTATGCTTGTATTAATTAGAATTTGTGTTATTAGATACCATTCACTGTAATTAAACATTCATTTATATCTCACGAAGTTACTCAGAAGTTCTCAGAAGTAACTTCTGTCCTGAAGGTCAGTCAAGGTGAAATTAGATGTGAAGCTTAAACATGTTTTATTGTTTAATCAAATCATTATTACTGTTAACTGTAAAAGTATTCTTAAGTAATAAAAATAAACCTTAAATAAATTATGTCCATGTAATCTCACAGTAGCAAACACGGGCATATAATGTTTTTTCATGCACATAATCCAAACACAATTCTAATTTCCCGCCTGTTTTTATCGTACCAAAAAGTCCACATACATGTTTTCCTTCAGTTGCAAATCGGCTCGCTCATACAATTTGAATTTTATGTTGCTCCAAATTCAGCATTTTTTTTTCTTTGGGATACGTTTAGATAAACTGTCAACGGTAAAATGATGGTTTCTGTAGCCCGCTGAACGTCCAAACTTCCCGCCGCTGCATAATTTCACGCGCGTCAGTTTGAAAGAGTATCGCGTGCTATTTGATTTGCGCGCTCGTGTTGAGAAACGCAGTAAGATTCAGTGGCTTACATTTTTAGACCTGTAGAATACAGAAAAAAAACAAATGTTATACCTTTTAAACTCAGTGTGGTATTAAGCAGGTAGAAGCTCTGCTCCTGAAGCGTTCAAGATGTTGTATTCATTTTACCTTTCCGTTGCGTTCCTTTCTTTCATGTTCTGTATTTTCCTTCCTTTTCATCTCAGTTGCTTTTTAAAGGAGTCCTAAGCACTAATCATTTCTTTTTAATCATTTTGCTGAACCTGCTGTCCCAGTACGAGAATCCGGATCTAATGTAATGCGTGTATAAAGTCACGAAAGGCTGCATTACAATAACCCGAGCTGTCGTCATAGGTCGATGTTTTTCCAAACTCACGTTGCGCGCATCAGGCGTTCAGTAGCCTACAACAGCTTTTTTATGGAAAGGGGAGGGTGGGGGGGATGAGAGTCATTCACAACTCGCTGTGAACCCCTTGGGATCATCTGCACGTGCATTTGCACACAGTCTTGCGCAAAAACTCTGATCTCCACCGGAAGGTCTCGCATTTGGTCTTCCACGCGCAAGCACTCGACTGCGCGTGCCACCGCGACGTGGATCCGAACCGCGGAGCTTTGACAAATGATCAGGGATAAAGCAGAGGAACCCTTTCGGCTTCTCGAGGAGAGGCGAAGCTGACGGCTGTCAAGGTAGGAGTGTGATATTGGGTGGAAGAGATCAATCAGGGTTGTTTGAACCCACTTTGCATTAAGGGGTTTGATGACATCAAATGTCTCCTAGCGAGCAGGTGCGTGTGGATAAATGGCGCGTAAAGAGGGCAGGTGGACGCGAGAGTTTGGTGCTGATGAGACGCGCGCCTGAAAGCGAGTGTCTTGCGTTTATGCACTTTTCTCTTTCATATCGATGTCTCGCGGTGACATGTCTCATGCATATGCCCCATTCACTTGTTGATTGTTTGTAATCCATCTTGGCGAACTCATTTGGTGTTTTCTCAGGCTTTGGTCTTATTAGTGAATGAAAGAAGCTGAAGGTTGCGCGTCTCTTCGCACAAAGGCGAGGAGTGCTGTAACACGCTGTTTTAACATTTGTATCTTAGTGTTATTTTGAACTGTATTTTTCAATCTTTAATAATTAATTTCCATGTTTGTCTGCTACAAATGAATGCAGTTTATAAGTCTGCAACTTATTGCTAAACTGTAAATGAATGTGAAACACAAAGAGTGATGTAACAATCTCCACTACTTGTGTGGTTTGTAACACCAGGTAAAAAGATCGACAATTTACCATTTTTACATTAATTTATTATGGTAATCAAATGCACTTATGACCTTCCTCAGCTCATATTGCTTTGATTCCAATTAGTTAACATAAACTCTAACCACACAATACTTAACCCCATTTTGGGACAAATTTGTAGTCAGAAATGGGCTAAACTTAAATAATACAAATAAATACTAATAAAAACTTAAATAATACATTCTGTGACATAAATCTCACAAAATCTTCTTTTTGGAATGTAAAAATTGTATAAAAATAAAGTACGACTAATATACAAATTCTGAAATGTTCTGTTATATGTTCTGTTATGTTCTGTTTATAACTAGATTTATTTGAAAACAATAGAAGTATGTCAGCTAAATGTGTGAGTCTATTTACTTATTCATATTATGTGGCCAAATTTGTGCCCAGAAGTGAGTTATACAGTACATGACAAAACCTCACTCTAAAGGCATCCTCATTTGTAAAAACTGTATGGAATGTCCCCATTTAGATAGATTTAAGTAAGTGTGTGCGTGCGTGCGTGCGTGTGTGTGTGTGTGTGTGTGTGTGTGTGTGTGTGTGTGTAAGTTTGCGTGTGTGTGTGTGTGTGTGTGTGTGTGTGTGTGTGTGTGTGTGTGTGTATGTGCTTGTGTGTGTTTGTTTAATTGTTTGAATCCATTATAAGTGCATAGAAAAAAGTGTTACATGTTCCCATGATTGTAACAATATGTTTATACAATTAGTTTAACATAAAGATAAAAAGCTTGTGTGGATGTTAAACATTATAGATGAACCTGCTGATTCAGATGAAACCAGTTGTCATTTAACATCAATTAACAAGATCTCAAATTGTAGGCCAGATGTGAGAGTTTACTTCACTTTTATACTTTAAATCCTTTATTTTTTTACAGAGCTCTTGTCACCTCAGCTGGACGGTGGTCATGTGTGATAGCGATTTCTCTCCAGCTGTATAGCTCATTTCATTTTACAACCCACTCTGTTACAACACTCCCTTCCACTGCAGTCAAACTTTTCCTTAACAGATGTTATTGAAACAGAGACAACAAAACATACCAGGATACTTTTTGTTATTACATTGCTTATATTAATATTTAAAATATTCCAGTAATCCAAGAAACACCTCTTTATTTATTGCATACTCCCACCCCTTTTTGCCCCAAAATCTGAGATTTTACTAGTGCATTTACTAAATTTCATTAATAACAGCATCTTGCTATGCCTGAGGACAGAGTGTCTTTATAGTGTCTTGTGGTTCTCAGATTCAGCACTCCTAGATAGAGAGGTCTATGGCAAGGATGCATAATGCTTTCTTTCCTCCTTTACAAATTCAGATATTTTGGCTTCCTAAAAACACCAATGTGAATTTGTTACAGACTGAGTCACAATCACAGCTAAAAAGGGGGTTCGAGTCCACTTTAATTCCCAGGTAGAAGTCAATACAAAGACCTTTTTCATTTTACTATGTTCGGTTTGATCGGATGTCTCTTAATTTCGTTTCAAAATTGATATTTAAATGTAAAATATACAAAATTGCACTTACTGAAACCTGAGGGGGTCCGAGGCCCACTCACCATAGCCTCATCACGTGGAAAACACTGGCTGACCATCTATCTTTATATTATGTATTTTTTGGTAAGTCATACTGATATCATATGACTTCCACAAGGCTTATTTACTGCTTGTTTTCCCTCATTAATAAACCCTGATAATATATTCTCAGAAGTTTATGATCTCATGGTAAATTCGGAGAGATTTGAGGTGAAGTGTTCATTTGAGATGAAGTGTTTCATTTGAGATGAAAAAAGTATAAAAATAAATGACAAAAACACACTTTCTTCTTGAAACCAACCTCAAATGCAGATGGATTTTGATTCAGTGCTGGTGACTGATATAAATGCATGTCCTGTAGAGAGTGGGTTAAAGAATACATATAGATTGAGTTATTAATGCATATCTGGAGACTGCATAAAAAGACAGCACCGTGGTCCCTCCTTTAATCACAAATGTATAGACCGATACTCAAGACCTTTCCCTTGTGAATGGCACTGCATTCATATGTATATATTCATGTGTCCTTGTGTGTGTAGTATAATCAATGGATGACTGTATGGCTGACTGATCATCATTTCTCAGCAGGTGAATTAGAGGCGTTCGCTGATTTATCACAGTCTGTGTTTGGTTGAATGTCTAATCTTTCATAGAGATTTACAAACAGTCACATATGTCATTTTGAGCTGTGAGCGTTCCTCGATTCATCGGCTCTGATTATTCATTAGTTGGCGTCACCCTAAAGACAACATCAATTATACTGTAGTTGTTTTCTGGTCTAATATGTTGAGAGCTAGGCAAAGTAGGGTTAGCGAACACACTTCTGCCTCTCTTTGTGTCCTGTTGTCATATTATTAAATAATACTAATGTATGTATCTTATTAAGTATTAATTTTTAATGAGCCGAAAAGAATGCACGTCACACCTCTGTTCATCAATTTGCACTGGCTACTAATAGCTGCTCGCATTAAATTCGAGGCATTAACGTTGGCCTACAGAACCACCTCTGGCTCTGCACCCCTTTACCTAAATTCATTACTTCAGACTTATATGCCCTCTAGAAGCTTGCGTTCTGCAAGCGAACGACACATTATTGTACCATCCCAAAGAGGCACAAAATCCCTTTCACAGACTTTTTCATTTACTGTTCCCATCTGGTGGAATGACCTGCCCAACTCAATCCGAGCAGCTGAATCCTTACCCATCTTCGAGAAATGGCTAAAAACACATCTCATCCATCTTTATTTGACCCTCTAACTCTAGCACTCTCTATTCTAAATTTATTTTATCTAATCTGTCTTCTTTTTATATAAAAAAAAGCATTTGACCCTCTATCAATTGCATATTTATTCTCTAACTGCTAGCTTTTCTTGTAAAACTAACACTAAGTGTAATTTTTCTATATTTTACATACTAGTTTTCTAAAAAAATAAAATAAATACTTCCTACGTGTACTGCGTTAGGCTAACCAGGACTTGTAATGGCACTTGCATGTTATTGCTCTTTTGTTGGTTTTGATTGCTTCTATAATGTCCTCATTTGTAAGTCGCTTTGGATAAAAGCGTCTGCTAAATGACCAAATAAATAAATAAATGTATTGCTCTCACCCAGGAATTCTGGGCCCTGTGTACTGAATTAGCTATGGGCCCCCTCAATGTGGCGGGGGGATGAGTTGCGATCGTAAAATGTAAAATAACGTTTGGGGCGATGGTCATAGAGCCTTCAATTGGAGTAAATGGATTAATAAATAAAATCATATATTACTGAATTCACAACAAACTTAATAATGCATTTTTGTCACATAGAAAAGCACTTGACAGTAAAGCATTGATTTAGAGCTAGATGGCTGGAAAGTTACTGCTAATAAATTATGTTATCATTTCCTCACCCTCATGTCATTCCAAATGACTTTATTCTGCTGAACACAAAAAAAGATTTAGTAGAATGTTAGCAAACCATTTTGGTTACCCTTGATTTCTACTGCATGGACAAAATTGTCTTGAATGTCTCAAATTATGTTCCACAGAAGAAGGAAATTCATATAGGTTTGGAATGACGTGAGGGTGAGTAAATTATGACAATTCTCATTTTTGGGTGAATCTCCCTTTAAGAACTTTATTATTTGTAAATAATAAGCACCTAATTTATATAAGACACTGATATTTACCTTTAATCGGGCCCTTATTGAATTATCATTTTGCTTCCATTAAAATTCATTGGATCTAAAAAGAAAAAAGTATCCAGAGTTTAACTGACTAGTCTTAGTAGGATGGTGGTCACAATAAGTAAAACCATGGTCCTCATTAACATGGTTAAATGGTTTTAAAAAGTAAATAAGTAATAATAAGCAATAAAAAAATCTAACTACACAAACCAGCTTCTATGAACTTAAAATAGCTTAGCATATGTAATAACAGTAACATTTATAATAAATACTTTTCTTGCCAACACATAGGCTATTTATACAGTGTTAATAACGTCAAGTTGAATTACTATGGTGCTGAATTGACAAGCCTATTAGCTTTTACCAATATACCTCATTGTCGTGGCTGTTTTCAGCCAGCATCTCTACAGAACATTTAATGTTCTCATATCACACGACTGTATAACAATTCTTTGTCACATCTGAATGGATCAAGTGACTTGCTGTTTATCTCTTATAAATCGTGGCAGAAGCATACATTCTTCAGCACTGTGTGGTGACCGATCCCGCTCTGCTTTGACACACGGCTGGCGGATGCAATCCAGATCCAACTCCTCCCACCTTACATAGACCTAAACCTACCTGTCTCCACCCCCTGATCCCTAAACCCACCCACCTCCACCCCTAAACCTAACCATCTCCTCCCCTAAACTTACCAATCTCGGTGGATCCAGCAACACCCCTGGATCTTGTGTTCTGCAGTGAGGGGCTACTGGATGCATTGGGGAGCGCATATTCATGCTTTTGGAGTATTTGCATTATGCGGTTTCGCATTCGCTGTAATTTAAAAACAGCGTCTAATATCGGAGAGGTCTCCCTCGTTTCGGTGATCAGCCCACTACTCGAAGGGAATGTCCCGGTGTTCCCAATGGCCAGTAGGCGAACGCAGGCTCCTCAGACATCTGGGCCCTATGCACTGTAACCCCCCCCCCCTCATCAATCGATCCTCTGCAGTGAATGGGTGCCGTCAGAATGAGAGTCCAAACAATCACAATAATCTACAAGTAATCCACACCAATCAAGTCCATTAATAAACGTTGTGGGAGGGGAAAACCTGTGTGGTTGTTAGAAGCAAATTCATCATTAAGGCATTCCTCCAGTGAAAAAGTCCATCCCCTATTGTCCTCTCACACCAAAATACACCGACATGTTTGTTTAGAACTGTTTATTTAGCTTGTTTTCTCCTAGAAACAGTGCTTGATCTGTGCATATTTCTCTCCTTATTCAGACAAGATAACTTTTTCATTGGAGAAAGCAATATTATGGATATTTCACCCAGAAGCAATGGTTTGAAGTAAAAAAAAAAAAAAAAAAAAAAACCCTCTAAATAATGGATTTGTTTCTTACAAAAATACAGATTTTCACTTTAGAAGATGTTAATTTATGGACTGGAGTGGTGTGGATTACTTGTGGATTATTATGATACTTTTATCAGCTGTTTGGACTCTCATTCTGACGGCACCCATTCACTACAGAGGATCCATTTGTGAGCATGATGTAATATGATGTAAAATGAGACAGCTGAGAGTTATAAAATGGCTTTCATAAACTCATGCCCCCTATGTGTGTGCTTTGGCTGTTCTGAAGTTGATTTTTAATAAGAAATATAAGATATGTGCACATCACAGACACTAGACACTCCAGGCTGACATATTTTTTTAATAATCTTGTAGTACAGGTGTGGAGTAAAGTCATTTTGAGAGGAAAATCTAGTTGTGTTAATTCATTTACTCGGTTATTACATTTAGCACTAGGTTTATGGAAAGCAAACCCCGACAAGCCTTTGGCAGTGTGAATATTTGACCTAAGTAATAACATTTCAAGACTCGACAAAGATGGATGTGTGTGTGTGTGTGTGTGTGTGTGTGTGTGTGTGTGTGTGGGTGTGCGTGTTTATGTGGGTTATGTGTGTGTTTATGTGTGTGTGTGTGTGTGTGTGTGTGGGTGTGCGTGTTTATGTGGGTTATGTGCGTGTTTATGTGTGTGTGTGTGTGTGGGTGTGGGTGTGTGTGTTTATGTGGGTTATGAGGACACATTTGTATTATGACATGGATATGACAGGTATTTCAAGGAGAAGGTGATTTATGAGGACAATTTCAGTGTCCCCATAATTCAAAAGGCTTATAAATCATAGAGAATTCGTTTTTTTGAGAAAGTTAAAATGCACAAAGTTTCCTGTAAGGGGTAGGTTTAGGTGTAGAGTTGGTGTAGGGCGATAGAAGATACGGTTTGTACAGTATAAAAACCATTACACCTATGGAGAGTCCCCGTTAACCATGAAAACCAACGTGAGAAGAAAGATGCCAATGCCAAAATGGCAGACTAGGTGAGTGTTTAACAGGATATTATGATGATATTTGTAAGTTTTACCACCAATGGCGGCAAGCATGCACTCATTCAGAAATTTGAAGTCATGAGGAATTTGTTTATTGTTAATACGTTCAAAGAATATGACTTGCAAAGCAGCTTTTTTTTCATGACTTTTCTTAGAGAGCTGTCTGTTTGCTTATATATAAACATTAAAGCTTTTTTACTCATAAAAATGATTTACATAGAAGAACGCAGTGCAAGTCTGGGATTATCGCTCTCTGGAGGTGTTTGCGTGTGTGGACTCCTGCTGATCAGTATGCTGCATGTGTGCGTTTGAGGGAAATAGGGAGGAAAAAGAGGGAGAGAGATGGAATATTTATACAGATGTGAGTTAAATAGCCTGCCAATTAGCCTGATGAAAGTTAAACACTATATACACTGTTTTTAGGAATGATGCGTAACTGTTACTCTCAGCAAAGACAGCAGGCTGTTCAAAGGGACTAGAGGAAATACTTGCAAGTTTCGAATACAAATTCTGAGAAAAATGTATTTTGTGCTCCAGATTTACTGGGATGGATGCTTATATTTTTTCAGATTTCCACACAGACATTCATGCATCTCCCTCTCACTCTGTAACTCTGTTCCCAAACAGGTTAAAGGAACAGCTCACAATAAAATGAATCTGTCATGTTTTTATTGAATTCAGACTGGTTTTGAGGGACAGATCAGTTGATTCAAAAGTTGTACTTATTTATGAACCAGATACTTCTCTCATGAACATGTTGGAATTAATAACAAGTCTGTGAATAACAACTTTAATAGGCCTTTATAGTATGACAACTTGTTTCCGCCACGGGATTAAAGATGTATGATACTTTTTTAAATTTCAATTGATTTTTGCTGTAGTATAACAATATGCAAATTTTTCAGTTGACAAAACATCTTTCCAAGAAACTTATTGACAGAAAATACATAAAGCACTTTTTAAAGTTGTGTTTTGAAAATGATGTGAACTGGTAACTTTATGCAATACGTACCACTGTAAAGACTGCAGTCTGTCCTGAACAGCCTTGTTTCGTCCGTATAAAATTCAATATACTGTCTACTCTGACTCTGACTAAATGTTTATGCATTTGGCATGATGCTTTATCTCAGGTCCCGACCTTGGCAAAGTTTGCACAATATGCTGCGATTGAGCTTTGGGCTATTTAGTTAAATAGATGTGCTGAGACAAAACAAAAGATCTTTCAGACCTTAGAAATGCATTTACGTAGACATTGAAAGCTTTATATATTAATGTCAATAAAAGCAATATATAAAAGTTGGCATTATTTTTTTATATTTTATAATGGACAAATATATGCAAATTGGTTGACATTTAAAAAATACTGTTTTAATTTAGATTTTTTTTTTATTCTATGCACCCAGTCAAATCCATTAAATAAGGAGACTCAATATCCTGTAAATTATATCAGTAGTGACGAGTCATGGGAACACAAATGGCACCGTTTCATGACTCATTCCCAGATACATCAAAATGTACTCAAAGAATATTGAGGCAATTCATTATAAACCCATAATATGTCTTCTGAGACAAACATATTAGTTACACTTCATTTTACAGTACATGCACTTGTAGTGTACTTACCTAAGAAAGTAGTGACAATATAAGTAACTACATGGGTTAAGGTTAGGGCTATTACCCAGTTATAACCCAGCTATTGTAATTATTATAATAGCATAGCAGAACAGGACTATATAATAAAGTGCTGCTAACATGTTTGTTTTGTAAGTGTGTGAACTTGAGCATTTATTATTGTTATTATTATTATTGATCTTTCTCTATGTGTGTTCTAGATGCGAGGACTGGACAACGGTACCTTCCAGTCTAACATCCCAGTGGCTGCTGACATCACAGTGGGCGTGGTCTACTCTCTTTTTGGTAAGAGCAATATTTTTTTTCAACTGCTTTCTCATCAACTATTGTTCTATGAACCATAACAGAATTACAGGTTTTCCGTTCGCTTCTATTTAATCCACATGCAGAACACATCTAGCACTGAAAGCAAGTGTTGACTGCACTGTGCTCTGATCTTAACAGAAGTGCACAGGTGTACAGTTCTGCATTCTCAGTGTTTATATCTTCAGTGCTTTGTGATGTTTGTTTTTTTAAGGTGTATGTTTGTTAAACACATGCAGGTGATAGTAAGGGATACAGATTAGGTTTATGATTGTGAGTTTGTTGGGGTAATTCACTTAGAATGAATTGTGCTGGCTGACAGTGTCTTTTTGCTTGCACATTTGGCTGTTATTTTAATGTCTAATTCACTGAAGGAATTTTGCAAATCAGATAATGGCACAAACACGCCTGTGGAGTTGAGGCTGTTTGTACAATCTGATTGCAATCTGAACACAAGACAATTTGTAACAAGGCAACATACACATATACACAGATAATACAGTATGTATTTAAAAACACATATAATGTGTTTTGTCTTTTTGCAATTGATTTGTTGATACTGAATGTCTGATATCTGTCGCACTGCATGTTACAGATACTGTCATGATCGTTGCTTTTGTCTTACCGAATGCAGTGTGCTGCCAGCAATAATTCACTTGCTGTTTTAATGCGTCTTTTTGATTAGTTGAAGTGCCGACGATGCAGTTGTGAGGGGCGGCACCCATGACCTTCACTAAAACTCACACACGCAGCACACATTTATTGATCTAGTCAACTGTCTAAACTGAATTATTCAAACAGTCACTCAAATAGAAGCTTTTGTTCTACTGATTTTTTCTTTTTTTATTGTATGTGTTTAGCTTCAAATTCTATTTTTCAATATGAAAATTGATGAGGTTATGGCCATGATGCATCTGCCCATATGTTTATTGTCAAGTGTATATTGTTGTTTTGTTCTTGTTTAGTTTTCTCTTTCCGTTTGCCTCACCTTGCCTTGATTTTTTGGGTTATTTTTCTTGGTTGTTAATTTAAGCCCCGTGTTCCTGTCTGTTCCTTTCAGTATGTTTATGCTGTTGTGTTTTCTCCTGTTATCTTACAAGTGTTTCTGTTGGATTTATTGTTAAAAGACTATTCATTTTTAATTATCCTGCGCCGTGCGCTTTAAACTACACAACACCATTACATGTACAGTCAAACCAAAAATTATTCAGACACCAGATATCATTTTTGATTATTGGGGGTTTGCATTGATTGGTAATTGGTTGACCTAAATTGGTATTATCTATTTTGTTATTAAATTTAACAGCTGAATAATTTTTGGTTGATTGTAATTAAATCAATAAAAAAGATATCTGACATTATCAAGATTCATTTGTACCGGCACAGTTTAACTTTGAGCTTCTGTTCCCACTGAGCAAAATTGTGTTTCATTTATAATATTTAGCTACACCACTAGCCAAAAGCTTGGAATAATTATATGTTTTTGAAAGAAATGCAAGGCTGCAAATGTTTGACAAAAAAATTTAAAACAGTAATATTGTGAAATTTTATTGCAATTTAAAAGAACTGTTTTCTGTTTTAATATATGTTAAATTGTAATTGTTTTACTGTGAGGGAAAAGCTTAATTTTCAGCAGCCATTACTCCAGTCGTGAGTCTCTTTTTTGGAAATTTTTTGGAAAGTAAAGTGACAGTAAAGTCATTTATAATCTTACAAGATTTATATTTCAAATAAATGCTATTCGTTAAGCTTTCTGTTCATCGAAGAATCCTAAAAAAATGTATTATGGTTTGCACAAAAATATTAAGCATCAAAAACTGTTTGCATTAATAAGAATACGATGTCTTTTAGTCGACCTTGAGAACAAATTCAGCAGTCCAAATAAATGTCTATATATATATATGATCCACTGTAAAGTACTTTGCTGTTTCCCACTTCACACGAGCATTCATCAAAGAGAAAGAATGTGTGCAGAGATCTTTGTTAGAAGGAGAATGAATGTGAGAGTTTAAATCACATATGATACACACACACACACACGCACGCACGCACACACACACACACACACACACACACACACACACACACACACACACACACACACACACACACACACACACACACACACACACACACACACAGGATAGTAAGAGAACAATAGCCTTTTCCATAAACAGAGAGTTAACAGCTAACGTATAGTAATTTTAAAAACAAATTTGAAGCTGCTTTTCTGCAACACAGGTTTTGCAGTTTTGACCTTGCATGTACTTATGTAAAAGCTGCATACTGTGTGTGTGTGTGTGTGTGTGTGTGTGTGTGTGTGTGTGTGTGTGTGTGTGTGTGTGTGTGTATCATATGTGATTTAAATTCTCCCATTCATTCTCCTTCTAACAAAGGTCTCTGCACACATTCTTTCTCTTTAAAGAATGCTTGAACTGAAGGTAAGGCCTAGGCCTGTGCATAAAGCTTGAACACAAGTAGCTATTTTTCGTATTCAGGTTGGTTTTCGTGTGCTGTCCTCAGTTTGCTTTGATCTAAAACACTGTAGTGTCATAATGTTTCATATCAAATGCACTGTGGATCTCTGCAGTGTTTATTAATTATTTATGTGAAACAAACTATCTGTGGAGCACTACATCTTACAATCCTCCTTGGTGTTATTTATTTATTTATTTATTTTTTGATTACGGTTCCTTGCATATAGCTTGTTGCTGCATGATTAAAATAATTAGACATGTGGTTAATGAAAGTGTTCACTTTCAGCATCATAATAATTGTGACCCTCTCTGTGAAATCCAGGCTAAAGTCTCAAAATCGAATTATGAGAAAACAAGCATCAAAGTTTGATTTATACCATTAATTTCCCTATAATTTCAAATTTTGACATGGCCTTACTCAGTCAGTATTAAAGATATAAAGATTACATTTTCACAGAATGTTCTTTACCATGTGAAGGATGCTTTTTTGTAGAAAACAGCAAATCACAAAAAAAAATACTTTAGATGGGTTTTCACAGAGAGGGTCACAATTACTGATGCATTGGGGGCAGAAACAATGGAGGTGGATTGAGTGCCAGAACACTTGTGTGCCAAATGCTAATTGCCATTTTCTATTCGACATACAGAGCACTGACCTTCTCCTTTATTCTGTCTCTCTCTCTCTTTTATTCACTCTCGTCGCCTCTGTACATTTCTGTCTTTCTCTTCTTTCAGTAAGATAAGGATAAGATTGTTGTTTATTTTAAGCTGGATAGCTGGATTAGCACCTCATTACATGGCTCGGTGGAATACTTGATTCTGATTTGCACTCACACTTTTAAACCATCAAATACTTGTGTACAGTGGCAGCTGAACTGTGAATTTTACTGTTTTCCATGACAGCATGCATTTGCTACTTTAATGTGTCTTGCTTTACTGACCATAGAGTGTTTTCTATGTTTAATGGAGTATGAACTGTTTTTTTTTTACAGAAATTGGCATTTTAAATACATTTTATTTATTTATTTAAACAAACAAAAATTGTAATAACACATTTTTGAACATTGAAAATTTATCAAAATGTAATATTAATCAATGTGTGTGTGTGTGTGTGTGTGTGTGTGTGTGTGTGTGTGTGTGTTCAACTTATGGAAATGATATTGAAATAGTTTTTGTATTTTTTCCTTTTTTTATTATTTTAAAAGTAAGTAAAAAATACATATTTCATATTTTCTTTGTAAATTATGAAATTGTATGTAAAAAGACCACAATGTCCTGAATTCTCATGTCATGTATGCTTTAGTCCATTGGCTGACTCTAAAATTGTCACTACCGAAACACATAATCCTCATATTCGGGGGAAATAACAACATTTTAGTACAGTTCTTCTTTTTTCTTTTTTTTTGTATGTTTTATTAGTGTTTTAGTACATGAGTTAAAATATTCTGTGACGTGGTCACTTCCCAAGACATTACTGTCACTACTGAAACATGGGATGTTTTGTCAAAAATAAAGTATACTGAATAATCTATGATGTTATGATAGTTTTTGGTTCAATATATATTCAAACTAATGAATCCTATAACTTAAAATCCGAATGAACAACTTGTACCCTTTTATAAAGAAAAAAATCTCAGACATTACATTGGAAAACCTGTTATGTAATTGTTATTGATTTACCTCTGAAAAAACATGAAATAGCACAAAACAGATTACTATTACTGTGTTTCCGTAGTGACAAATTTGGGGAGAGGACAATACTTTCTGAAAATAAATAATTAACTGCACAATTAATGTGTACTTTGGATATTATCCAATTAGCATAAATACACATTTTTGGGGAAAAAGACACACACACACACACACACACACACACACACACACACACGTTGGTTTTTATGGTTTACGGGGACTCTCCATGGGCGTAATGGTTTTTATACTGTAAAAACTGTATGTGCTATTGCCCTACACCTACCCTACACCTCAACTTAGCCCTTGCAGGAGACGGTGCATTTCTACTTTCCCCCCAAAAAACGCACACTGTATGATGTAGGCGCTCCACAGGGCTGTGTCTTGAGTCCCCTGCTCTACTCTCTCTACACACACAACTGCGTGTCCTCTCACAGCTCCACTTCTATCATTACATCTGCTGATGATACTGTGGTCCTGGGCCTCATTAACAACGATGACGAGGCCGCATACATGGATGAGGTGGAGAGACTTACATCATGGTGCCAGGACAACTGTCTCTCTCTGAACGTGAGCAAAACCAAAGAGCTGATCGTGGACTTCAGGAAGAGACAGCAGCGGCCCTACACTCCTCTTATGATCAGTGGAACCCCTGTGGAGAGGGTGAGCAGCTTCAAGTACCTCGGTGTAAACATCTCCGAGGACCTGACATGGACTACACACATTCAAACTCAGGTTAAGAAAGCCAGGCAAAGGCTGTACCATCTACGACAGCTGAGGAAATTCAGGGTCTCACCAGCTATCCTGAAAACTTTCTATTCAGGGGCCATAGAAAGTGTACTGGCTCAGTACATCTCAGTGTGGTATAGTAACGCCACAAATCAGGACTGCAAAGCTCTACAGAGAGTCGTGCGCTTAGCTGAGCGCATCTCAGGGTCTACTCTCCCCTCTCTGCAGGACATCTACCTCAAACGCTGCAGAAGCAGAGCTGCTAAAATCATCAAAGACTCAAATCACCCCGGTAACCATCTTTCCGTTTACTGCCATCTGGCAAGCGCTTCAGGAGCATGATGGCAAAGACTGAGAGACTGAGGAGGAGCTTCTTCCCTCAGGCCATCAGGCTCCTTAACACAAACTCTGTTTCATAAACATAAAAAAAAAAAATGCCGTTTGCACATCCCTCTCATCCCTCCTGTTGTTTGCACATCCCTCTCATCCCTCCTGTTTATAGTACTATTTATTAAGTCCCATATACTGTTTTTGCACATCCTACGTGTTTGCACATCTTACTGTTTTGCACTTTTCTTTATTCTACTGCACATTTTACTTTTTATTTATTTTTTTACCTATATATATGCTCTTGTGTGGTGTTACTTTTATATAATTTTTTTATTCTTTGCACTGTCCACTGAGCGGACCGGATTTGACCTACATTTCACTTTTGATTATACCCTGTATTATTATGTGACAAATAAAGAAACGTTGAACCTTATAAACATTTTAAATTATGGGGACACTGAAAATGTCCTCATAAATCACCTTCTCCTTGTAATACCTATGTCATACCTATGTCATTATACAAATTTGTGTCCTCATAAACCACATAAACATGCACACACACACACACACACACACACACACACACACACACATTAATATGGCAAATCAAATAACATGAGCCAAATTTGTTCAGCGGGCCCTAGTTTGTGTATACTGTATGTGTTTTATATATTTTTTCATGTAACACAATCACTTGAAAATCAATGTTTAATTTCCATTGATTTATTTGGTAAAAAAGCCATGTACCAAGAGGGATAATGTATAGTCAGTCTGAAATACACCTTGACAGGATCACCTTGTCAGGTTTGTGTACATGATCCCATTTCATGGAAATTTTGTCATTGTATATTTTATTGATGACAAAACAGAACAGATGACAGTGTTACATGCATTAAAGCTTAAGTTGATCAATAGAAAGTATTAAAGCAATGTCTAAGCCTTCATTTGTTTGTGCTGTTCCTTTACAGAAGGTCTCACATCACATCTGAAGCTTATGCACAATCAGTGTAAATTTGATGAGATTTCCTGGCAGTATATAAGGTTTGTGATCTAAAGGGAGATTGTTCTCAAAATTTCTGTCAGGTTAGACTAAATATACAAGTATGATGTAATTTCCATCATAATTTCATAAATCATAATTTTGTTGTTGTCCATTCCGAAGCCAATTTAATAATACTGAAATCTTAAAAGAATAGGACTTTTTAAGTAAAAGTAAGATTTTTAGGCTTAGAGCCTCAAATCAAGTCTGTATGATATAAAAGAGTCTATATAATATATAAAAGGCTAAACAACTAATGCAAAATGTAGCAATATAATATAAATATAAATACAAATATTGTTTAATAAAAAAAAAACAACAACAGTCTAATCTTGCATTAACCAACAATATTAAGCTATCTCTAATGGCCTGAACAAAACAGAATGAATTAGAGATTTCGATGAACAGCATAATTTTCATTATCCTATGGTCTGTCTGAATACTGGATTCTGATTGGCTGGCAGGTATGCAGTACAACACACGTCCTGATTTTGCTGAGTTAGATGTGTATTGTTGACCCTGGAACAACATTTTAATCAAAAAATTGTATCTTGACCATTTCCCTACACCTAAACCTAACCTTAACCATGAGTAATCCCTAAAATCAGGGGAAATTATAGATTAATGACACTGATGTACAAGCACCAAACACTGATTGTAAGCCTAAACTTAAAAAAAATTATAAACTTGTTCTTCAAATCTGATTGGTTCATAACAATGTTGTTCCAGGGTCAACAAAGATGTTGACCCAGGAACATGTCGCACTTGGTAAATTCAGGTTCTGCGCAGTATAACCGTTTAATGCACAAGTAGTTCCAAGTCAGTTTAATCACCGTTCCATAGTAATGTGCTGCTTTAACTAATGAACGCTAACCAACACGCATCACACACACACACACACACACACACACACACACACATATGGAGAGAGAGAGGTTGGAGATCGCAGATTGTGCTGCACACACACACACAAACTTGTTGTCAACGAGCAACGAGGTGATAAAATCTCTGTTTTTAAGTAATGTTAATTGTTTGTATAGAGAGACACCCAGACGCAGCAAGCAGCTATACACAAAACTGTCATCTCTCTTGCTCTATCTCTATCTCTCGATTGATCGAACAATCGATTGATAATTAATTTAAATAATGCTATAATTCTTTCAAATAAATGTGGCCTTACCACTCTATTTCAGCTGTCTGATTTGAAGCTGGCATAATGCTAGACCTAAGGAGCCGTAACTAACGAAAATAACTGTCCTTTTTACTCATTTGGTCAAATATTGCACTGCAAAGAGACATATAACTTGTCTATAACTTGACAAATGACCAATTGACCATGAAATAAGCAGGATAATCAATGGCTAGCCGTGCATTAAAGATTTTAATGCAGTTTGCAGAGGCAACCATGTTCTTAGCCTCCACGGATTTTAATGCACGGCTAACCGTTGATTATCCCTTACATAATTATTTTTATAAATTGATAAAAGAAAAGATCAACAAAATAATATTATTTTTACATGCTGCAATGAAGTATGTATTGTATTGCATTGCATTTTAATTTGCCATGTTCTTTTAAGGAATGAATTTTTGTTAAGCTGTAATGAAAAGACTGTAGTTGCCCCTTTCACCTCAACCTGAATCAATGTGCAGAATCATTAACATGAAATAGGTGTTCTTACATTCATTTATGAATGAAGGCAGACGCATAGTTTATTGCATAGAGTGCATTTCTCAAGGTTTATTTAATATATGGAAAAAGGAAGATAAATATATTTATCCTTTCTGGGTACCATGACACTAATAAGTGCCCTGTGCAATATTCTGCCATATTTTTTTATAAATTAAGTAAAATTCCATCTAGACACTTTCCAGAGGTGGTCAGTAACGAAGTAAAACAACTTCGTTACTGTACTTAAGTACATTTTTCAAGTATCTGTACTTTACTGGAGTAGTTTTATTTTGAGTAACTTTTACTTTTACTTCACTACATTCCAAAGCATAAGATCGTACTTTTTACTTCACTACATTTCATAAAACATATCGTTACTCCTTATAATACATCACGTGCTCCGAGACGCAGAAGCGGTGCCTGATTCATAAACAAACTGATTCTTTTCAATGAACCTGTTCAATCGGTTCGCAACATGCAACAAACGATTCATTGACGAATTGCAATGATCCGATTGCAGCTGTTCTCCAGTCGAAAACTCACTGATTCAAACGATCCGTTTAGAGCGAGTCAGTGAACTGAACTCACAAGTAAAGAACCGGGAGATCTTGTGAGCGCGCGCTACTGATGCTGTGAAAAGTAAGGATTATTTATTGTAACTGAAAATAATATTTAGGTCAAAACTGTCAGTTGTTTGTGAACTAAATCTGCTGTAAAGGGTGATCTATTTAAGCCCACTGAAATGCTTGAATGCAGACAGATCAACATCAGTGTCCCTAACGTTATGTTTTAGGTCAAAAAACAAAACGTTAAAATAACACCGATTAAATAAAATAACTCATGCACGTTCATATTCCCCGCTGCTGTAACGTTAGCAGTTTTATTAAAATGTAACAGACGAGCAGGATATGCAGTAACTTCCACCACTGAAGTAGTTGCTTCAGGTCGTCTTCCAGCAGTAATGTGTCAGGGAAGGAAAACTTGGACTCATGTGTCACACTATAAAGTTGTTCCTCCCCCTGCAGGGATAGGATAGGGCAGACACAAGAACCAGTGAGGAGCCCAGGGAAGAACCGAAAGCAACAGGCTTCGGGGGCCAACCCTGCGGTGAAGATTTCCTCATAGGCCTTTCCCCTCCATTAGTCCATCCTTTCCTCACTGTTCTTTAGGTGTCGCAGGAATTAAGAAATAGGGAAAGAAGGAACAACCATAGCAGACTATATTTTGAACAGAGGATACAACCCTAATGTTTGCAGACTCTACAAATACTGCTCTGTGCCGTTGTTCTCTCTTGTTTGTGTTTCTTTCTTCCTCTGTGCAGATACCACCTGATGGCTGTCCTGAGATCCATATGCACTGCCCTTCTCACCTGCGGATGAAGCCACAACCTCTAGAAAACAACTAGACCCATTGCCGAGCCAACTATCACACAAGAAAGAGAAAAGTAAAATAAATAAAGGAAAAAAAATACACAACGCAGAGACTCACATACGGGAACTTCAGTCATCCATCAACATGATCAAGATTTTCATACTATTAACCATCATGGACATCACGCAAAGTGTAGACCCCAGAAACAACATATTCGTAGAGCTGATGAATATGTCAAGAAATGCCTTGTTTGCTGGAAAGAACGTTTGCATGCCGCACGCACCTTCAGTAGGAGCAGGAATCCCATGGGTGGCACACCCTATCTCCAAATGTGATACGTGTACCTTATTCGATCATCATACCAGTGGATTATACAACAAGGATACATGTCACAACGTAACAATTCCTCCAGCTTCTTCGTGTTGCATTCCTGGACTACCATCCTGCAACCTAACTTCAGCTACTCCCATTATGACAGATCTACTCATGCCAAGGATGTTCTATTGGTGCATGGAAAATCATGCTCCAGCATCGACTACACTGGGTGAAATTCCTCGTGAACGTTGCAGCTTTGTGATTGAAAGAAGAACCGAATTCGATGTGTACGTTACTACATCAGATAAGAAAGAGGAGAATGAATTAAAAGAGTGTCTCTACGGGAACCCATCCCTACCAAAATTTTTTGCCATAAATCAGTGGTGTATGATTCCTCCACCGACTGGCACTTTGTGGTTATGTGGGACTTCTGTCTACAGCATCCTACCCAGCCAATTCAATGGCAGGTGCACCCTGGTTTATGTCCTACCAGCCATCAGAGAAAATACACACTCCACATCTACAAAATTCAGCTTCTACCAACAAAGATGGCTGCATTCCAGGACTCACTTGTGTACAAACGTGGTGGTCAAGAACTCTTGGAGCATTAATCCCATCGTATGGTGTCATGCAGGCTCTCGATCAGGTCAGAAGCCTGTCGGATTCAGTACAGAAATTGGCCAATGATACGGTTTTGGCCCTGGGCAACATTAAGGACAATCTTGCCTCGCACAAGATGATGATCTTACAGAACAGAGTGGCCTTGGATTACATTCTTGCAACACAAGGGGGAGCCTGTACCATTATCGGTCCTGAATGCTGCACCGGGTTAATGGATCCAACAGAGAACTTGAACAAAATCCAACAAGACATTCTTGGTCTTTCAGCAAAATTACACCAGATGACTGAAGATAATTCTTCATGGTTCGGAAACTTGTTAGGTAAACCCTGGCTGTGGATCAAGGAAATAGCAATTCTGCTGTTGTTTCTCCTACTTGCGTACTATCTATGCATCCACAGTATCAAGTGTTTCTGTCAGCAACTGACTCCCGCCTCTCACGAGGAAATGACAGTTCCAACCAGAAAAGATTATTACCCGTAAGAACTTCACGGACCCGAATTGCATGTTTTGTTTCTGTGTCAGCATGCAATTACATATAAACAACACAGAACATGTACTATGTGCCTGTAACGATTACAAGTTACAAGAATTAACTTTTAAGTGTCTAAATTTGTATTTTGTGAGAGTTATTAGAACTCTCAAAGGGGGAATTGAGGGATTACAAATTTTATCACTTCCTGACTAACCAAGTGTCAGGCAATTCAGGTGTTTTGAGATCGTTTCCTGACCATTTGAGCTCGAGACAGCTGTGCTTTTTGTCTCTATGATAATGGTAAGATCAATGAGTCAGACTACTGAGAGATTCATCTTTTGTTCTGCAAATGGCTTTGTCCTGGCCCAGACGTGAATTCGTGGATTAGTGTATTAGAACCACGGGAAGGGAAGTTTCCCGTAACCAACTAACGCCTCCCTCAGATGCTTGCTTTGTTTGATGTTTGTCTCCACCTTCAAAAAAAGTCCCTCCTCCAATTCTGTCTATAAGATACCATGTAAGATTGTTTAAGATTGAGATTTTCGATGACTACAGATAACAAGACATGTCATAGAATAAAGAAATTCTGCTGGCGATCCAATCCGAAGTCTCCTGGTCTTCTCTTCTGAGTTTTCTACACTTTAGAAGAACAGAGTTCACAACACTTTGCAGTCAGCATTTACCTCACGAAACAGCATAATGGTTTAGTGGTCTACAGCAAAATAGAAATAAATTATTCAAGGTACACTGCTACTTTTACTACAATATTCCTTGCTAGACATAACATGAGAAGTTTGCATTTTTGTAATTTGCAACAAAATACAACAAACTATAAATGAGAAATTGAAGTTGTTCAAAAACATGCATTTACACACAAATTAACAATCAACCATAACTTAGATTATGGTTGATTGATAGCTAAAATGGCATAGATGCCATTTTAGCTCTACTTGGTATCTAAGGAAGGGCTCTATAGGGTGTGACATGTTCAAAGGTTTCGGATGTACCTTGTTTACAGTTGCATTAATGACTGATAAAATTGAGGTTAGCTAATTAGCTTAAAAGTCCATAAATGCTGGCATCGGTTTATACGTCTGTTAACACTTTCTCCAACAAGCTGATGGTCAGGTGACATTCGCCCATGTCTTTGATTCTCCACTCATCGACTCAAAAAGAACATCCGGGCTAAAGTCAGTTCTGTCAAAT
This sequence comes from Oxygymnocypris stewartii, assembly GCA_003573665.1. Taxonomy (NCBI): domain Eukaryota; kingdom Metazoa; phylum Chordata; class Actinopteri; order Cypriniformes; family Cyprinidae; genus Oxygymnocypris; species Oxygymnocypris stewartii. Next base: position 758,253 of record QVTF01019498.1, read on the forward strand.
AATAACTTGTTTCAAGTCATTAGCTCAAGTCCAAGAGACATGACAAGCACAAAGTCAAAGTTTCAGCTGTTTCAAAACTTGTGTTTGAAGTATATGTGATTAATGTAGAACAAGCTTGAAAGTCTACTTTTATCTTACTAATAAATTCAAAACTGCCTTTCTAAAAACTCCTTAGGGAAGCCATCTCTTAAAAATGGTTATTCTCTTCCGGCTTTTAGGACTACAGACTGCATTGCCAAATATAATTTCTGCAAATGTTCTACTTTTATCAAGAATTTATAGATGAGAGTGTGGTTTAATTCCAATATGTTGGTGGATGAAAAATGAACCTTCAGAACCCAGATAGCACACGTACGCCTGCAAGATGTCTGTTAAAGAGCTCTTGATCTGGAAAGCATCTGCTGTCTACAAATTTACATACATTCTAAATAATAAACATCTTAAAGACATCTAATATACGTCTATTTGACATCTAAAAGGAAACGTCCTATAGACGTATTGCAGGTGAGCAAACACCCTAAAAAATACGTCTTGCAGATGTACATGCAGGCATCATATAGACGTCTCCGAGATGTACGTGTGGTATCAGGGTAAATTATCTTGTGGAATTTATCCCCTCATCATACCACAAACTCATCTCACATTTTTGGTTTTGCAGGTGTTTGTTCGCTCTGTGGAAACAGTATGCTGCTGTATGTGTCCTACAAGAAGAAGCACCTCTTAAAACCGGCCGAGTTCTTCATTATTAACCTGGCCATCAGTGACTTGGGCATGACCCTCAGCCTCTACCCCCTCGCGGTCACCTCAAGCCTCGCACACAGGTACCACGAAGAAATAAATCTCTAACGAGACTCTTGGCAGTCCTGCAGTGTAACTGCAACAGCAAGACCCTGTTCCAATGATATTCTACATTATTTTTATTGGTTTGTCTTGAGTCTATAGGTTGATTTTTTTCTTTGATCTCCCTTTGTTTCTCATTCTATCTATCTGTATCCAGTATGCACATACTTAGCTGTCACTTCGCTTCAGCTCATCATGTTTCCCAGGCAAAATGGTTCATAATATCCAAACCAAGGCACACACATTCAGTTCAGTGCTCCATCAAGAGAAAACCGGCCGGTAAATGCACAGATAACCCTGATGTGTGGAGACATGGAAAGAATGTAGGAGACTTTTACACTGAGCGACTCTGTGTCACAGCTAGAGCACATCTCGCACATAAATCCACAGCCATCAAGGCTAAACTGTCCTTTACTTCAGACTGTGGTTAAGAATGACAATTGCAGTCACTAGTTTGTGTGACTTCATGCTGCAACTGAAATGTACCGTAAGTCATAGATATGTACAAGATTTTGTTCCTTATTTATGTCTTTCTCTGTTTGTCTGAGTGATGGATTGTACATCAGGAAACAGCCACAATCAAACCCAAGGAACATCTGAATTCTTTACAAGGGAGATTTAGTTTTTTTACGGAGGCCCTTGAAATGCTTTATCACACATTTGTAAGAGTTCAAGACTCTTACTTGAGAAAATGCAACTAATCATGTAATTGTGTATATTGAGCAGAATATATAGGCTTTTAAACTTGTTATCTTTTGTTGTTGAAGATTAGATGTGTATGTAATCAAACTCTTAGATATTTTGCCAGTAATTCTCTCTTATGTGGATATGTGAATAATAATACTGAAACAATATTCGGCGCATGTTTGTTAGGGTAGTAATTTACAATTTACTGTTGTTCATGCAATTATAGAATTCAGGTTTCTTATTCAGTCCATGTTATTTGCTTTAATGTATTTAGCAGATTTACAGTATCTCACAAAAGTGAGTACGCCCCTCACATTTCAGTAGTCATGCAGCTCAAGACCATGATGCTACCACCATCATGCTTGCCTGTAGGCAAGGCACAATTTCCTTGGTACTCCTCACTAGGGTGTCGCCACACATGCTAGACACCATCTCAGTCAAACAAGTTTACCTTAGACTCATCAGACCACAGGACATGATTCCAGTAATTCATGCTCTTGGCCAGGTTGTCTTTAGCAAACTGTTTGCAGACTTTTTTGTGAGCCAGCTTCAGAAAAGGCTTCCTTCTGGGATGACGGCCATGCAAACCGACTTGTTGCAGTGTGTGGCGTATTGTCTGAGCACTGACAAGCTGACCTTCTACTTCTGCAACCTCTAAAGCAATGCTGGCAGCACTCATGCATCCATTTTTTAAGCCTGCTTCTGCATCTGAAGCACAGCACAAGGACTCAACTTCTTTGATCTACCCTTGCGAGGCCTGTTCCGAGTGAAACCCTTCTAGGAAAACCTCTTTATGACCCTGGCCACTGTACTGTCAGGCTGTTACCGAACTTTGTATAGCCTGCCCTAGGCCATCTTTGTGGAGAGCAACAATTCTAATTCTCAAATCCTCAGAGAGCCCTTTTCAATGATGTGCCAGGTTGAACATCTAGTGATGAGAGAATTGTACTCAAAGAACCAAATTAGGCCATCTTTGTGGAGAGCAACAATTCTAATTCTCAAATCCTCAGAGAGCCCTTTTCAATGATGTGCCAGGTTGAACATCTAGTGATGAGAGAATTGTACTCAAAGAACCAAATTGTAACTGCTCTAAAACAAAATACACACATTTGTAAGGTTCTGTCAAGCAGACAAAACATGAACATGATGAATAGGACATGTGGCTTTGCATGGTTAAACGATGTATAACTGTTATCACTTAGGGTGTACTCAATTTTGTTGCCAGGTTTTTTGACAATAATGGCTATATGTTGAGTTGTTTTCAGAGGACAGTAAATCTTTACTGCTATACAAGTTGCACATTGACTACTCTAAAATATATCCAAGTTTCATTTCTATAGTACTGTCCCTTGAAAAAGATATACTAAATGTATTGCCGAAATGTGAGGGGTGTACTCACTTTTGTGAGATACTGTATGTTTTTTTAATCCAATTATGTTCTTTATTTGTGTTATTATTACTATTTAAGGAATTAGAGCCTTTTAATTAGAACAGGAATGCCATTCAGACATTTGATATATTACTGTGCTTAAGCAGTTAATGGTAAATACATCGTATATTATATCATACATATTTGAATGTGTTAGTTTTGTTATGTTTTTATTGTCTTTATTATCTTTATATACTTTTTTATTTATTATGATAATTATTTCTTATTCTTATGATTTTAAGCTTTTATTTTTCTTTCTCATTATGTTATGTAAGGCAATTAGAATTACCACTCTGTATGAAATGTGCTATATAAATAAAATTGCCTTGGAGATTTTAGAAGATGATTCTAGAAGATGGCTCTTATTAAATATATCTGCAAGGCAAAATTGTGATTTGGTTGACTAGAATGCATATTAAGAAGGACTAATTTTCAAATAACCACTAAATTCCTTTGATCTTGCTTTTTCTTATTGAGTGCTGTTTCTGTTTGCAGATGGCTTTATGGAAGGACGGTGTGTGCGATATATGCTTTCTGTGGTGTTTTGTTCGGAATCTGCTCCCTGACCACTCTCACTATACTCAGCACTGTTTGCTGCCTCAAAGTCTGCTATCCACTTCATGGTATGCTACATTATATATATTTTTTTTATGTTAAACGCAGTCCAAAAGTCCACAAGTGAAAATGTTTCTATTTAGAATTTCCTAAATGAATCACTATTGGTTTGGTTGAGAGAGTAATTCAATGACTCGCTCAAATAAGCAGTCACTTGTTTTGTTCCTGCATGAATTAGTCAATTGAATGAACAATTCATTGATTCGCTCATAAATGCCACTGAGTAAAATTACATGATATTTTACGGTCTTTAAAATGTTTTTGTTTATCTGCAGGTAACAGGTTCACTTATGAGCACGGTCGTGTGTTAATAGCATGCGCATGGGCCTATGCACTCGTGTTCGCATGCTCCCCCCTCGCCCACTGGGGGCAGTATGGTCCTGAACCCTATGGCACAGCCTGCTGTATCGACTGGGCCTGGTCCAATCACAACTCATTCGCCCGCTCCTACACCTCCGTGCTCTTCATCGCCTGCTACCTGCTGCCGTGTGGAATCATCATCGTCTCCTACACACGCATACTACTCACGGTCCGAGAGTCGCGCAGAGCTGTGGAGCAGCACATTTCAGCACAGACGCGCATGGGCAACATCCAGGTCATCATAGTGAAGGTGCAGTGTGCATTTAGTACACAGTTTTTGTATTTGAAAATTTGAAGTTGGTATTACAACAATTTAAGTTCCTGTAAGAATTGCCCCTGAGTGACACTCAAACTCCATTTAATTTTTTTAATGTATTTTCTTGTGAGAAAAATGTATACATATCTGTCACAATATTACTTCTATCACAAAATATCCACCAAATATATAATCTGGAGACTCAGACCTTCCAACGATATCTTTTTTTTTTCAAGATTAGAAAATATTTGTATTATAAAATATTGTAGTAAATTTTGACTATATCAAGTCCATATTATATAATAATAGCATACAATAATTGTATAAGGATACCATATTGAATAAAACAAGTCTATGCTGTCATTTATGATCAATTCAGTGCGTTCTTGCTGAATAAAAAGTATGAATTTCTCTCAATAAAAGTATTACCGAACCAAACTTTCGAACAGTAACAAATATATAACTAAAATATAAGAATTCGAGTTAGATTATTAAGAGTTGTTGATAGTATTACTGCCAACATGTGCTCAACATGCACTCCTAACTCCTTCCGTAATGTTAAAACTGATATTCCATGATGGTCCTCATGAAGTTCTGCATGACGCCTCGATCATGCTCTTTCTCTGTCTATCTCCAGCTAAGTGTGGCAGTGTGTGTAGGATTCTTCGCTGCATGGAGTCCATATGCACTTGTGTCTATGTGGGCAGCGTTTGGCCATTTTGAGAACATCCCGCCCATGGCCTTCGCCATCCCTGCAGTTTTTGCCAAATCCTCCACACTTTATAACCCTCTCATCTACCTCTTGCTCAAACCCAACTTCCGCCACCTCCTCTGTAAGGACATGCGCTCCCTGCGAGGGCTTTGTATGCACTACTGCCTGTGCCAGTGTTTTCCCCACTGGAACTACCGCCCATCGCTAGCCCTCAGTCTGCAGCCCCTACGGCGACGAGGCAAATCCATCTCAGAAGCAATGGGGGGACCTGTAGGCCTATTTCATTGCCCTTGCGAGAGGTGCAACGACCCGTTTGAGCAGTTTAAGCATTACCCACGCCGCTGTACCATCAACGTGAACACTGTGCAGTTGTCTCTGCAGGACAGCAATGAACCCGAATTGGAGCCGAAGCCAGAGCAAGAACTTAGAGCGATAAAAGAACGCAAACCAAAGAGCCAGTCAATGGAGTGTAAGAAGTCTATAAGGGTGATTGTGAGGGGGCGGAAATGCTCTGAGATCGACAGTCTGGAGATCACTTTGGAAACGGTGCCTGCTCACAGCAAAGCTGCCAAAAACGGCAAACCGTAACACCAGAGCCTATGCATGGGTGTGTGTATTAACTTGTCTCAGAGGGGAGTAAATAGACTTTCTCATATGCCTCAATTAAGACTCTGACAACAGATGGCTTTCCGAACAAAGTATTGTGTGTGTTAAATTGTCTGTAATGGAGTGCAATGATTATTTTTTTGTGACAAAAGGATTCTTATGAACAACTGACACAATATTGGTGTTGTTTTTAACTCATTACGACATTGACACATGTCTTAACTACCTGCAGAGGGAATGAATACATATGCATTCTTTGACACTCTCTTCGTTGCATGTTTTTTGTCCGTTTTCTTAATGCCTTGCTGCCTTATCAGGCAATGACTTTGCAGGCAAAGTTTGTACATGAAGCTATGTCACGAAACTGATTTTGGACAGACTTCTCAGGCAGCATAACGGTTTAATGATCTAAAACTAATTAGAAAGAGCTTTGATTATAACTAAGTGAATATTTAATTATTATAATGCATATTTCTTTCTAGTGAGTACATCAAAAGTGGAAATATTTGGTTAAAAACCTACATTTACACACAGACTTTCCACAAACTTTCAGATGGTACCAACTTTAACTTTCAGATGGTACTTAAATTTTTTAGCTTAAAGGGATAGTTCACCCAAAAATGAAAATTCTGTCATTCCAAAACGATAAGAACTTCGTTCATCTTCGCAACACACATTAATATATTTTTGATGACCCTGCATAGACAGCAAAGGGACTACCTCATTCAAGGCCCAGAAAGGTAGTAAGGACATCGTTAAAAATAGCTCATGTGACATCAGTGGTTCAACCAGTGGTTCAAGCTACGAGACTATACGCATGCTTTGTGGTGCTGTCGTGAACACTTGCCAAAGACTGATATGGAGGAGAATACTGCCCTACAAAGGCAAAAAAACTTAACTTGCTAGAGTGTGAAACTGAGAAAAATTACTTTACATTTTTTATTTGTCCAGCCAAATTAACCATACACTGAACACAATTATAAACGTAACACTTTTGTTTTTGCCACCATTTTTCATGAGCCTGAACTCAATGATCTAAGACTTTTTCTATGTAAACAAAAGGCCTATTTCTCTCAAATATTGTTCACAAATCTGTCTAAATCTGTGTTAGTGAACACTTCTCCTTTGCCGAGATAATCCATCCACCTCACAGGTGTGGCATATCAAGATGATGATTAGACAGCATGATTAATCGCACAGTTGTGCCTTAGGCTGGCCACAATAAAAGGCCTTTCTAAAATGTGCAGTTTTACTTTATTGGGGGGGGGTCCGGAAACCAGTCAGTATCTGGTGTGTCAGTATTTGCCTCACGCAGTGCAACACATCTCCTTCGCATAGAGTTGATCAGGTTGTTGATTGTGGCCTGTGGAATGTTTGTCCACTCCTCTTCAATGGCTGTGCGAAGTTGATTGATATTGGCCGGAACTGGAACACGCTGTCGTAAACGCCGATCCAGAGCATCCCATACATGCTCAATGGGTGACATGTCCGGTGAATATGCTGGCCATGCAAGAACTGGGATGTTTTCAGCTTCCAGGAATTGTGTACAGATCCTTGCAACATGGGGCTGTGCATTATCATGCTGCAACATGAGGTGATTGTCGTGGATGAATGGCACAACACTGGGCCTCAGTATCTCGTCAAGGTATCTCTGTGCATTCAAAATGCCATTAATAAAATGCACCTGTGTTCGTTGTCCATAACATATGCCTGCCCATACCATAACCCCACTGCCACCATGGGCCACTTGATCCACAGCGCTGACATCAGCAAACCGCTCACCCACACGACACTATACATGCTGTCTGCCATCTGCCCTGTATTGTGAAAACCGGGATTCATCCCTGAAGAGAACACCTCTCCAAAGTGCCAGACCTCATCGAATGTGAGCATATGCCCACTCAAGTCGGTTACGACGACGAACTGCAGTCAGGTCGAGACCCCGATGAGGACAACAAGCATGCAGATGAGCTTCCTTGAGACGGTTTCTGACAGTTTGTGAAGAAATTCTTTGGTTATGCAAACCGATTGTTGTAGCAGCTGTCCGGGTGGCTGGTCTCAGACGATCTTGGAGGTGAAGATGCTGGATGTGGAGGTCCTGGGCTGGTGTGGTTACACGTGGTCTGCGGTTGTGAGGCCGGTTGGATGTACAGCCAAATTCTCTGAAACGCCTTTGGAGACGGCTTGTGGTAGAGAAATTAACATTCAATTCACAGGCAAAAGCTCTGGTGGACATTCCTGCAGTCAGCATGCCAATTGTACGCTCCCTCAAAACTTGCGACATCTATGGCATTGTGCTGTGTGATAAAACTGCACATTTTAGAGTGGCCTTTTATTGTGGCCAGTCTAATGCACACATGTGCAATAATCATGCCGTCTAATCAGCATCTTAATATGCCACAGCTGTGAGGTGGATGGATTATCTCGGCAAAGGAGAAGTGCTCACTAACACAGATTTAGACAGATGTGTGAACAATATTTGAGAGAAATAGGCCTTTTGTGTACATAGAAAAAATCTTAGATCTTTGAGTTCAGCTCATGAAAAATGGGGGCAAAAACCAAAGTGTTGTGTTTATAATTTTGTTCAGTATAGGTAGGACACTGGAAATGTAGCAATTAGTGAAAATTATTAACATACATTTTTTGGGCTCAAACTAGATTTTCTGCAAAGCGTGAGAAATCACACCAAGGCAAAACTCCAAGATGGCACCGTAACTTCATTTTGATGCGCAGTTAAACAAAGGGAGAACGCCGTAACTCCATTTGAGCGTTCCAAACAAAGTGAAAGAGCGGTAACTGGTGTTATTTGGTGTTCTGCCTTAGTTTCTTTGGGGCTTTTCGAAGTTACATTTGAGACATCCCATAATTTTCTCAGAAAAACAATGAAATTGACTTAAGATACTTTTGCACATGATAAATTATGTCTTGAATGTCCCAAAACTATCAATAACTCAGTTTCGACCAAAATCAAAATTACAGTCTTTTGCTTTTGCACGGCATAATAAATGTTAAATAAAGTTGTAATTTTTATTTTCTTTGCACACAATAGGGACAATAGGGTAATACTCGGACAAAGAGCTCTCAGATTTCATCAAAAATATCTTAATTTGCATTCAGAAGATGAACGGAGGTCTTACAGTTTGGAACAACATGAGGGTGTAATTAATGACATAATTTTTATTTTGGGTGAACTAGCCCTTAAACTGTCACAGAATCAAATGCACAGGATTGAGGGATGTCAAAAGCACTGAAGGATACAGCAATGCTGCTTTCAAAAATCAATCAGGCATCAAATCAAAGGCATCTCGGGAGACATGAAAGAAAGCTAACACTGGATTCGGATGTACCTTGATGCCTTCTTACCTTGGAATGTATCCTTCAACAGAAGCATTTCTCAGCTTTTGGATGCAGCCACTGTGTTTCCAAAGCATGTGAATATTCTAACACTGCATCATTTCATAATGTACACATTCGGCACCAACAATGTGGGGTTAACATCGCAAAAGCATTGCTAAACCTACTCGAGCAGGGTTTTATAATGTCAGGTAAAAAGTGGCGTTAACCAGTGTGTGAAAACATTCCTCTACACGGGGTTAAAAACAGGGTTTATATTGATAGCAAACTGGGGTGAAGCTCAGCATGAAACCCATATTTAAGTTACAAAGTGATATGCTTCAAATTTTTGACTATATTAACTTTTATATTTAAAAAAATATTATATTAGTGCCATTGGATGGATGTTTTGTTGGTTAAACTCAAAAATCTGTTTCAGAGCTGCTAAACCATTTAATGAGACTCAATTCAGACTGACATCCATGTTTGTATTCATTCACACTTACGTAGTGTTAGTCATTTTTGTTTCTGGCCCCATAAGAAAATTCAGAAAGACTATCAGATAACACTTCTCAGAGAAAAATAACAAAATGCTGTTTAATTGAGGGTATAATATATTTATGCGTATGTGATTGCTACAAGAATCTAGGTGTTTGCTTTGAAAAACACTGTGCTGATATCCAAAATTAATTTGAAAATGTGAATGATATATGTGTTACAGTTGTGTGTGTTGGACCTTTTTAAATTATCATAGAGCAAAATAACGGTTTACAAATTCACTCTTGTTAAATATTTATAACATCTTTGTTACAGTCTTTGTACAGCGTGTATTGCACTGTCAGTGTCAGTCAGTGATGTGTCATATTATTTATTGAACATGTATTTCAATATTAGCAGCTATTGATTTAAATTCATTGCATTTGTTTATCTGTAAATTGTATTTATTTATTTCATTTTTTTTAAGTCTTATTTCTAGGGAAAGCAACTTTGGTGTAAAAGATCATTAATGCTCATACTTAAAGTATTTAATTACTTAATTTAAACCCTTTAAATGTGGCTGATGTTTCTGAGTGATGTTTATTGCATGATTGGAGGAGTTATTTTAACTCCATGTTCTTGGTGCTGCTAATGAAACGTTTAAACTTGTTTTCTTTTCACTACACTTGCAAATAATAAAACTGAAGCAGTTTTTTTAAAGCTAATAATGAGAGTAAAATAAAATGGGGAAAAATTATGTATAATGCGCTTCATATCTGTGTTTTTTTCCCAGTGATACAGTCAGACAGCAATTACATACAAAACACTCCACACAAATATGGAATACAACAAAAAAAAGTAAACATAATTATTCTATTTAATCAGCTTTAAGCTCATCAACTACAAAACAAACTAACAAGCCAATAATTGTCTGTTAGATATGGATATTAAAATAGCAACGAGCTAAGATTTGGCAAACCAGACGTTAACCTCAGTGTTGTGAATGTGTTTAGTTTGATAATCTTCTCAACACTCGTTTGGTTTGCAATTTTAGTAACCCTGTCTTTCTTCTTTGAATCTGCCATGTTTGTTGACGGACAGCTTGCATGGGAAAGCTAATAAAAGTGCTTTTGCGAGTGAATTTCGGCTGAGTTGGTTAGAAGTATGTTGGCCATTAGCACTTTGAGCACTGAATATTTTCTCCATAATCACTATATTTTATAACCATGAAAAACTGTCACTAACAGTTTTTTATACTTAGCCATTGATTTTCTGTATCATATAATGTAATCTTACATTTAGGCATATTACTTACCATTAACATCAGTGTGATTTAAATGATTACATCAAATTCATATGGATTTCATGTATGATACCTGGATATTTAAAAGGTTAGTTTACTTAAAAACGTTAAATTCTGCATTTTCCCATCATCACAGCATTATAAACCCCAAAGACTTTGATTAAACTTCAAAACACAAACTAAGATATCTTTAATAAAATCTGTAAAGATTATGTCCCTCCATTAAAAACCCAGGTAACCAAAATTTTAAATTTAGTCACATGAATCAAGACGTTTAATAAAAATCTAGTAAAGAGATACAATTACCTTATATGATGAACACATTTAATATAGTATAATATTTGGAACTACATGTGTCACACTCCTCTGGGAGCCAGGAACGAGGAGACGAGGATTATAACAAAACAAGGGTTTTAATGACAAACGTAGGAGACACAGGAACACATGGGAAGACGTTCAACAACCGACAAACACTAACTGGAAGGACTGGGGCTTTTAAAGACAGGGTAACGAGGGAACTAAGGAGACACACCTGGAATCAAATTAACAATCAACACGAGGGAAAAACTAGGTCACAGGGAGCATATGGGGAGCAAAATCACAACAAAACAGTCCATGGGCGTGACATATCGCCCCCCTCCCGGAAGGTGCGTCCCGCACCGTGCACCATCCAACGGGGAGGGGGGGTGGGCGCTCTGGAGGCCTCACGGGACACGGAGACTGGACAGGAGGCCTCCAGGGCGGCGCCCGTTCCGGGAGCCATGGCGGAGCGGGGAGCTCGGGCGGCCATGGCAGAGCGGAGAGCTCAGGCAGCCATGGTGGGTCAAGGGACTCGGGAGGCCATGGCGGATCCGAGGACTCAGGAGGCCTTGGCGGGTCAGGGGACTCGGGAGGCCATGGCGGATCGGGGAGCTTGGGTGGCCATGGTGGATCCGGGAACTCAGGAGGCCTTGGCGGGTCAGGGGACTCAGGAGGCCATGGCGGGTCAGGGAACTCGGGAGGCCATGGCGGGTCAGGGAACTCGGGAGGCCATGGCGGGTCAGGGAACTCGGGAGGCCATGGCGGATCGGGGAGCTTGGGTGGCCATGGTGGATCTGGGAACTCAGGAGGCCTTGGCGGGTCAGGGGACTCAGGAGGCCATGGGGGGTCAGGGGACTCGGGAGGCCATGGCGGATCGGGGAGCATGGGCGGCCATGGCGGGTCAGGGAACTCGGGAGGCCATGGCGGATCGGGGAGCTTGGGTGGCCCGGGTGGATCCAGGGACTCAGGAGGCTCTGACAGCGCAGCGTCTCGGGGGCGCAATCTCTCGGGGGCGCTTGGGAAGCGCGGGCTCTCGACGGCGCTCGGGAAGCGCAATCTCTCGGGGGCGCTCGGGAAGCGCGGGCTCTCGGGGGCGCTCGGGAAGCGCAATCTCTCGGGGGCGCTCGGGAAGCGCTGAACTGGAAGGTGAGCTGGGCGGGACCAGCGGAGACACCAGAGGGCTAGCTTCGACTCAGGACCGGAAACTTCCCAGACACCGGTAGACCCCCTCTCTCCAACACAATCCCGTGGTGTCTGGGAGATCCATGGGGTGATGGTAATTTTCCCCGAGTCGAAACAGCTGGAGGATTGCAGCATCGTGGAGTCCTGATCCCGCCGCGAGCCCGCAGAATTCGGCGGAGTACATCACAAATGGGAGTTCCCGCCGGCTAAGGGCAAGGACGCCGGCGGCGAACTCCATCGCTTCGGAGGAAGCTTTGTTTTGGTCGGTTGTTCTGTCACACTCCTCTGGGAGCCAGGAACGAGGATTATAACAAAACAAGGGTTTTAATGACAAACGTAGGAGACACAGGAACACATGAGAAGACGTTCAACAACCGACAAACACTAACTGGAAGGACTGGGGCTTTTAAAGACAGGGTAACGAGGGAACTAAGGAGACACACCTGGAATCAAATTAACAATCAACACGAGGGAAAAACTAGGTCACAGGGAGCACATGGGGAGCAAAATCACAACAAAACAGTCCATGGGCGTGACAACATGAGAGTGAGAAAATTATGACAGACTTTTCATTTTTGGGTTAAGTAACTAAAAGATAGAGAGACCCATTTCAGTTAGCTACCAAATCAAGTCCAGTTTCAGTCAAATCCATTGTGACAAGGCAATTTTTTGTATAAAGCTGCTAAGTAATGATAAGGTTTTACATATAGCATTTGTGATACTCTAAATCTGCAGAATATCTCTGTGAAGTTCTAAAGCTTTAATTTGCTGTAATCTTAATCCTGCCAGATAATAGGCCTACTGTCAGTTCCTGATATTGCATTTCATTCCTGCCCCACTTCATTTGACTGTGTGTGTGTGTGTGTGTGTGTGTGTGTGTGTGTGTGTGTGTGTGTGTGTGTGTGTGTGTGTGTGTGTGTGTGTGTGTGTGTGTCTCTGAACAGAAAACATTGAAAGACACTGATGCATGTGGATTTAAGGTATCATCACCATGGCGACCAGACTGTTTATCTGCATGTGGCATTTCTTATCGACGTAGTAAGATGAGAAGCAAACACACAAACCTGGAGGTACATGTGCATCCTGATTCAGTTGCTAATTTAAACCTAAATCATACTGTTTTATTTCTGATCTTTAAGATCTATTTGGACTCATCAGTCTGCATTTCTAAATTTCAAACAATTTCCTTTATAAATGCACAGAGTGCATTTATGCATTATGCATTATGTGCATTATGCTACATATAATGTAAATTAATTACAATATTGATTATAGATCTAAAAGTGCTGTTTAATGTAGCCTGAAGAGTGACCCAGATATTTAAATCATTACAGTGTGTGTTTGACAGTGAGGAAGCAGACGTGTGCGCTAGTCCAGTAGTTGTACATTAGCAATGTGTGTGTAAATGTGTGTTTTCTGACTGGTGACTGTGAGACAAATGTGCGTCATTGGTTCAATTGATACAATGCTCTCAACAGCAGCATTGTTAAAAGTGTTTTTGAGCAGCCCACACATGCACACACTCACACATATACAAATGCACCTCCAGGAGAAAATCTGTGAGGAAAAACTAGGAAATGCACAGCCTACTTAGTTTATAGCTCAACAGGAAATTATAACTCAATGCCCTAAATCAAGACTAAACTATTTGTCTCTGAGTAAGTGTCAGACGCTTTGCTATAAAACCGTATAGTGAGCTGGTATTTTCTTGACAGCAAAAGCTAGCTAGCCAAATTATGCTCCCTTCTAAGACAGCTTGATCTAGTCAAGATCTAAGGCAACACTGCGATGTCATTTACTGACAAGGCAATCCAAAAATGCACCGCATGCTCACATGCTTTGTGAAGTTGCTGAAACAATAGTTGATTATAATTACATTTATATTTTATTTACTAGTGAAAAGTTAAATTAAGTGAAGCCTATAAAAGAGTAAATTAAAGTAATCAGCCTAAATGATATTATAAGTATTTTAAGCTCATTGTAGTAGCCTATCTTTGCAGCATACTATTGGAAAAGTCTACTGAAACTGATTACATGCTGCCGAAACATATATCAGAGGAAGAAAAATATGTATTATTATTATTATGTTACAAGAGAGGAATTATGCTTTGTTTAATTGTATTTATTTGCTTTATTTGAAGTGAAGTAGACAATATTTTGTTTCACTTTTCCCATATAAATTATCAGATAAAGGTTGTTACCACAAAACACATTATTAGCTGCACTGATTTTTCAATGTTTTTCTTTGTAGCCTACTATAAACATGTGCTAGATTAATTTGCTGAATCTCAACATTCTTATTGCACAACATTCAACAATCTTCAAAATTTTTAGTTTTTAACTTTTAAATAGGCTTGTTCAACTTAATTCCACCACTCACCCTTTTCTGTGTAAAGGCCCCTGAACCATAATTGCACAGGCTATATTTTTCACAAAGGAAGAACCTACTAAGCATTTATCTATTATAAATAGCCTACTTATTGCAGGTTTACAGGTGCATGATGATTTTGGCTCACATTTAACAAAAACCCACCAATTCACTATCTCAACAAATTAGAATATGGTGACATGCCAATCAGCTAATCAACTCAAAACACCTGCAAAGATTTCCTGAGCCTTCAAAGTGGTCTCTCAGTTTGGTTCACTAGGCTACACAATCATGGGAAAGACTGATTGGTGAGCTGGTGGCCCCCAAATCACCTACATTTTCACTGGTCTTACAAAAGACAACGACTTCTCACCCTAACCGAACTAAATAAAAACTTGTTCTAGATCTGAAGTCAAAGGGCAAAGTGAAATATAAAATAATTAAAGTTTTTCATACTTTCTTTGATTACTGATTATTATTAATTAGTAAGAATAAATAAAAATCATATATGATAGCGTGTGTGTGTGTACTTGTAGCACTTACATTGTTTCACCTCTTCTTTAGAAGTGGGAATGATCTCTTTGTTTTGCACTATGGAAACCAAACGACACATTAATTATGCGTGTGTGTCTGCCTGTTTGTATATATTGTCACGGGGTGAAGAATCACACGACAAGGACTGTTCCAATAAATGCTCGGAGGGTGGATTTATTGTTACCCAAACAGGTAAGAAGGTGACAAACAGGTGTAGAAGTGCGCTGGTGCAGTCTGTGCTCTCTTCCTTGGTCCTTGTGCAGGGTGCCCGTGCTCAATGGCGGCTATCCGGTCACACGCTGCTATCTACAGGGGGGGGGGGGGGTCAAGAGATGAGAGTGAGAGAGAGAGAGAGAGAGAGATTAGCTGCAGTCTTTCTGGAGGTCCAACTCCACAGTGGAGAGATCTGCTGGGCTTATAACGCTGCCGGCTGACGAGCTGCAGCTGGGACCGATCAGCCGGTAACGAGGAAGTGCAGGTGTTTTGCCTCCGTTTCCAGGGCGACGCTGATGAGATACCGGGATGCTCGTCACAATATATATATAGAGAGAGAACTCCAGTATTTTACCTGTACCGGTGTTGTAATATTCGTGCCAGTCAATGAAGAGGCGTGTAATAAAAAATCCACTTTACTGAACTCTCACTGTGCATGTCAGCACGCCCTCTCACGTGCACCTGTACATATTTACTTTAAGGGGCCAGTGCAATAAAACAGAACATAGCATTTCCCCGCTTTTTTTCAAGTCCTTTTGAACACTGTAGCATTAACATGTACCAGACTAAAACCACTTTTAAGAAGAAATTATGTTTATCTTATGGCATTAAATGTATTCTGCATCTATTAGTGAATAGCTTAACGTTAACTTCCAACTTATTCTACTTTGGCCATATCCATCAACTTAAGTGTTAAAGTCTTTCATCCACGAAGAAGGATTTCTTTGCCTAGAGGTTCTTGTAACTGTGTTGTCAGCAATCACATGGTCAGAGGATGAAGGAGAGTCTTTCTGTACTTCATCTGATTTTTCCACAGGAACAGTCTGTATTACTGAAAGACGTGATGCATTCCAGTTTCTGCCATCCTCCAGCTCCCATGAAGTAGTTTAGATGGGGGAACTCCAGTGATGGCATGTGGAGTTGATCTGTAATCTGCAAGGAACTGGAGAGTAAAGGGCTTCCATGACTGTCCCTGAAGTGTAGCTGTTTGTAAATTACATTTACATGGTTAAATCTATCCACGTCGCCATTATATCAAGAATAGTACACTGAGGACTTGATGTGTCATATTCCCCTTTTCAGTAGGAAATCTGAGAATTGATGTGGCACAAACTGGCTTCCATTGTCCGACACAAGTTCACAAGGGTTTCCTTCTCGACTGAAAATTGAGGTGAGCATTGTGATAATGGCATTTGTATCCGATTTGGCATAGAAAGCAACCTCCTGCCACTTACTTTAGTAATCTATCAGGGTGATCGCATATCTACAGTCATGTGGAGCTAAGTGAAAAGGTCCCATAATATCCACACTCGCCTGTTCCCATGCTGCATCTGGAAGAGGGACAGGAGTGAGTGGAACAGTATGAGTAAGTGAAGCCTTGTCGTGCTGTCTGCAAATAGAACAGTGCTTGATATAAGCTTCCATCTGTAGATCCATTTTAGACCACCAGTACATCTCTCTGTTGGTGCTTTTTTGTGCGAACAATGCCCTGGTGGCTTTCATGAGAAAGTTCCATCATCCTTTTCCTCATCACCTGTGGAACTATCGGGCGATGGGTGCCTCTGATAACCAAGTCATCCATCACAGTAAGTTCATCTCGAATCAGGTAATATGCTCTGAAATTCTGGTTACTTGACTTCTATGATGACCATCGTGTCTGCAGCGGTGTACGAAGTTCTGTGAGTTCTGGGCAGGATCGGCATGCAGCTTTGAAGTTATCCTTTGAAATTGTACCAAGGTCAGTCAAGATTGCTGCCACAGACTCCACTGTATTGTCACTGTTCTCAGCTGCATCAGCGAGCGGTAGTCTTGAGAGATAATCAGTCAAAAGCTCTGTACCAGCAGGAAATGGATTTGATTCTCTGTGTGTGAAAGCTGCTCCAGTTCAGTGTCTCTCCTCCTCAGAATCTTGGTCTCAAATATGTTTTCATTTTAGTTTCGTTTTTTAATTTGGCCAGCGGTTATGAGAACATGAATGATCAATTATTTTAATGTGGTGGGCCTCTCTACGTAAAAAAGTCGTTCAAATCATGTAACTCTTGCATGAGACAAAAACAAGTGCCACTAGAGGGCAGTATTTTGAAAAGTTTCTAGGTAATTAGAGTTCAAATTGAAAGACTTTCAAAGTCAAATGTTTTTTTATTTAATTTCAGAAAATTAGTCTCTGCCAGTATGTTGTAAACAGACCGCAATTAAAATACTGCTATGTAAAATTTACTGATAAATCCTCCGACACTGAGAAAAATGTCCAGAACAATTTCAGTGAACATGTAGTTCGTTTTCTGGTTATAATCAGAATCAGTGATCACTGATTTGTGAATTAAACATTCTTTTGAGCCAGTTCTTTTCATTGAAGTGCGCTGCACCCGAAATCGCATTCCCTGCGCATCTAAAACTGGTTGGTCATGTTTTAGCCTAATGTCCAGATTACAAAATACCTACTCAAAAGCGTATGCAATTTCAGATTCAGCCTAGTTGAGAATTGATTCACGATTCAATCAGATTAATTTGTAAAGTTCACTCATGGTCTGAATTGTTTGCACTGGTTTCTCAATTA
This sequence comes from Oxygymnocypris stewartii, assembly GCA_003573665.1. Lineage (NCBI taxonomy): Eukaryota > Metazoa > Chordata > Actinopteri > Cypriniformes > Cyprinidae > Oxygymnocypris > Oxygymnocypris stewartii. The sequence continues at coordinate 776,025 of QVTF01019498.1, forward strand.
AAACACTGCATAACTGGATATTTTATTAAACAGAGAACAAATTTAAAATCACTAAAGCCAGTGAATAAGACATCTTTATTAACCACATTAACCAACAAATAATTCATCTAAATAAAAAAAAACTGGATTGAGTAAAGATATAAAAAAACATATATACTAAAACAAATTAAAATAATAAAACAAATAAAAAATCAACTACCAAATCTCTAGATACATATTTGGATACATAGATATATAAACACCTGAAGAAATGTATATATGTATATATATATAGATAGATAGATAGATAGATAGATAGATAGATAGATAGATAGATAGATAGATAGATAGATAGATAGATAGATAGTGCAGCATAATAAATGTTCTCTGCCTTGGTGAGCAGATCTCAGCGATGGTCTGGGCCATTACTTTGGTGATGTGGAGGGTCTGACATGTGATCCTGACAATGTGGAGTGTATGGGTTGTGACGTTTATTCTGTGAAATACCAGTACTTTGAATCCGACAAGGATCTGCTTCGTGACCATGCCTTTTGGGGACGACCAGTTGGTGACCCTATTGTGTCCCAGGACTGTTGCCGTGGTGCTGTAGAGGAAAGCAAATATGTTATGTCACACTGTCAGAGTCAATAAATAATTAAATATAGTTCTTGGATGAAAATGTGATACTGAAGAAAACAAAGTTTTAGATTTACTCCCCAATGGGAAATCTGATTTAGAATAGTGCACAGCAAATGCATGCGAAGGATCTGATTAATCACATGATGAATTTTTTTTTTGCATGAGCTTCACGAGTATTAATGGAGCTATCAAACATCATTGTGAGTGCATTTTATCGGTAAAGCTTACACTGTATTCTCTCCTCAGAAGTGCAAACGATCTCAATGTCTGTCACTATGGAAACAAACAGATATTTCAAGTTTATTATTTTTACATATAGAGAAAAGTCACATGTAAAGTAATATGTAAAAGGCTCATTAGATGCTTCACAAAATAAAACTTTTGTTTTAAAAAAGGTAAATCTTTTTTAAGTGAGTCAGTTGGAAACGTCACTTTTAGATTTCCACACATTCTTTTGCAAATATTGTTTACGTTGCATGTAATGCGCTTCCAGTACTTTACCTATACACGATATCTTGCCTATCACTTCTTTGCAGAAACCCTCAAGATTATATTTTAGCAAAAGGACAGATTTTCCCACATCATCATATGAGAGGTGAGAATTGGCTGAGATTCTGGGAACATCGGTAGTTTGCGGAGGAACAGAGCAAGACTCGACACTCTACAGAAACACATACAAAGACAAAAAAACAAACAAAACATTATAAAGACAGATTGAGACACCTCTATATCGCAGTCCTGTTTTTCTCAAGCTCTGTTACCAGAAGAAAATGGATGTGATCCTCTGTGTGTGAAAGCTGCTCCAGTTCAGTGTCTCTCCTCCTCAGATCATCAATCTCCTTCTCCAATTGCTTCATGATTCTTTCAGCTCGACTCACTGCAGCTTTTCCTGATCCCTGATCAGCTGTGTGACCTCAGATCGGCTTCTATCAATGGAGCTGATCAGTTCAGTAAAGTTCCTCTCAGTGTCTCGCACTGCTTTTTCTGCAGAGCGCTGTTAGGACACATTACACCGTGAGCTTCAGTGGGACAGTACTGGGCTCCTCGCTGCTTAGGAGAGTTTTAACTGAGCATGTAACTTTTCCACCAAGTGCCAACTCACCTTATGAGTCTTCACAACCTCTCTCAGCTCCTGAAGATCTTTCTCTCTCAGCTGGATTCTCTGCTGGAAGTCTCTTTGTGTTTGTTCTACATGTTTCTTTAAACAAAGAAATAACTGTAAAGTTGAGAACTGTCGTTTTCTGATTGACATAATAATGCAAGTAATGTGAGTTCTGCAGCGATGTAGCATGATTGTCTGCGAGGTCAGGAAAGTCAACTTTGGTAAGCACCAAAAATATGAATTTAAACCATTGAAAGATCGAATGACAGAATGTCACGCAGCATAATTTAATGTGCAAATAAATACTCAGCCAGGCATGGTTCAGGCAGCATTTGACAATACACCCAACAGCTATTATTTACCCATTCATTAAGGGGAAATGTATAAAAACATACAATAGAGACTATTGTGTTCCTGTGGCTCAGTGGTAAAGCATTGCGTTAGCAGCGCAAAAGGTTGTGGGTTCAATGCCCAGGGAACACACATACTGAAAAAACAAATGTATAGCCTGAATGCACTGTAAATCACTTTGGATAAAAGCATCTGATAAATGTAAATGTTTTTCAAAAGACTTGTTTTTTATTAGAGGCATAAAACATAAGTTTAATATTGTTGGCCAGTATTTACAGTATATCTAAATAGACTTTGGTCATTTGCTGTCACTCTTCCACAAACTGTTGTTTTGTTGTAATGTTTCTGTTTTTATTAAGTTACAAAAGAGCACATTAGAAACCAGAGCCCACCCAGCAAACACGTGACGTCAGAGAGACGTTCAGATCATGTCTGTATAACGTCCGTCAGATCAGAACCACTTTTGGAAGTCTACTGGACGTGCAGATCTGGTTCAATATCTGAACGTCTGATGGGGACCCCTTATGTACGTCTGTGGACGTGCAAAACTGGTTCAATAACTGAACATCTGATGGGGACCCCTATTGTACGTCTGTGGACGTGCAAAACTGGTTCAATATCTGAACGTCTCACTAGGGACCCTTTTGGAAGTCTACTGGACGTGCAGATCTGGTTCAATATCTGAACGTCTGATGGAGACCCCTTTTGTACGTCTGTGGACGTGCAAAACTGTTTAATATCTGAACGTCTCACTAGGGACCCTTTTGGAAGTCTACTGGACGTGCAGATCTGGTCCAATAACTGAACGTCTGATGGGGACCCCTTTTGTACGTCTGTGGACGTGCAAAACTGGTTTAATATCTGAACGTCTCACTAGGGACCCTTTTGGAAGTCTACTGGACGTGCAGATCTGGTTCAATATCTGAACGTCTGATGGGGACCCCTTTTGTACGTCTGTGGATGTGCAAAACTGGTTTAATATCTGAACGTCTCACTAGGGACCCTTTTGGAAGTCTACTGGACGTGCAGATCTGGTTCAATATCTGAACGTCTGATGGGGACCTCTTTTGTACGTCTGGGGACGTGCAAAACTGGTTTAATATCTGAACGTCTCACTAGGGACCCTTTTGGAAGTCTACTGGACGTGCAGATCTGGTTCAATATCTGAGCGGCTCACTAGGGACCCTCTTGGACGTCTGTGGACGTGCAAAACTGGTTCAATATCTGAACGTCTCACTAGGGACCCTTTTGGAAGTCTACTGGATGTGCAGATCTGGTTCAATATCTGAGCGTTTTACTAGGGACCCTCTTGGACGTCTGTGGATGTGCAAAACTGGTTCAATATCTGAACGTCTCACTAGGGACCCTCTTGGACGTCTGTGGACGTGCAAAACTGGTTCAATATCTGAACGTCTGATATGGACACCTCTTGGACGTCTTCTGGACATGCAAAACTGGTTCAATATCTGAAAGTCTGACAGGGACCCCTCTTGGACATCTTCTGGACATGCAGAACTGGTTCAATATCTGAACGTCTGACAGGGACCCCTCTTAGACATCTTCTGGACATGCAAAACTGGTTCAATATCTGAACGTCTGATACGGACACCTCTTGGACGTCTTCTGGACATGCAAAACTGGTTCAATATCTGAAAGTCTGACAGGGACCCCTCTTAGACATCTTCTGGACATGCAAAACTGGTTCAATATCTGTATTTTTGTCCAGGAGCCATCTTGGACGTCTGTGGACATGCAAAATTATTTCAATATCTGAACGTCTCACTAGGGACCCTCATGGATGTCTGTGGATGTGCAATACTTCTAATAGTAATTCTCATCCAGCACCCATGTGTGCTCTCCCCACTGCTCTTCTCCATGTACACCAATGACTGCACATCTATGCTGACCCCTCTGTCAAGCTCGAAGTTGACAGATGACATCACACTCAGCTTCAGGACTGTGACAAGTCTGCTGACCAACAGGATTTAGAAAAGTTGGCTGTCTGGTGCAGTCGCAACAACCAGGAGCTGAACATGCTTGGAGATGACTTTAGGAGGAACCCCCCTGCACTCCCACCATCACCATCATGAATAGCACTGAAATGACAGTGGATACATTCAGGTTTCTGGGCAACACCGTCTCTCAGGAATTTACGTGGGACATTCACATTGACTTGTTAAAAAAGGCCCAGCAGCGGCTGTACTTCGTTTGCCAGCTGAGGAAGTTCAACCTGCCACAGTAGCTGCTTATACAGTTATACGCTGTCACTGAATCTGTCTTCTGCTGTTCTATAACTATCTGGTTTAGCTCAGTTACCAAATCAGACCTTAGAAGAATACATCAGAGAGTCTGAACTGAGCGAATCACTGGTAACTCTCCCCACTCTCCAAGAAATGTACTTATCCAGAGTGATCCATATCGATCCATATCTGAAAATACTTTTTAAAAACGGTGGCATTTTGCGCGGGCATTCCAGGCCCATCACATTAACACAAGCAATATCCCGATCCAATGTTTTGGTTTCAGCATGTTTTTGAAATTTTTACTCTAAATATGATCGTAATCAATTGGGGTTAACCTTCCATGAGACTTTGCGACGGTGGACGTACATTTTTCAGGTTAAAATGTCCATGGTTAATATTATATATTGCGAGTAAGTTAACGTTCTAACATAAATGCTTAGGTCTGATTAACGATAATGTTAATTAATGTCTGGATAATCAATCATTGTGTCATATAGTCGGACAGAAAACCGAAAATTAACAATGAATTTCTGTATGCATATTATTGGTTAAGTAATGTTAACTAAGAAATTAAGGCGCTTTAAGTGTTTACCAGGAGAGTAACGTTAACTTAACGTTTTGGGTTTGGCGCCAGGTTTGGAGTGCAACATTTAAAATATGAAACACTTAACGTTAGCAGTGTAAGTCATCTTGAAATTAATCTGATCTGTATATTTCAGAGCGACATATCGGAGTAAATCTAATTTAATCCAATAAAGATATAATTTTATACAATTCGTTTTGTAATAACGAATATTCTTCTTTATCTCCTTCAGGTTGAAGCACAAAGCTTAAAAAGGTAAGTTTCTGTTCAAGCAGAAAACCTTTATCTTATATATATATTTCACGAGATCACCCTTACATCTAATATGATAACAAATATTAAGCATATTTTGGCGTGCTGTCCTGGGGTAACGTTAGGGCTCCGAGCCCGGAATATGGCCCGATCTCAGAGAACTCCCCCTATCTCTAATATGGGATAAAAATAGATTAGGAGTGAGGAGTTGGGGTGGTCGTGGAGGAGGGATTCCGGAAAACTGTCATTGGACAGAGGTAGGCAGGCACTTATATATATATTTTGGATTATGAAATTGATCAAACACCGATTTCAAGATACTCTGGAAGGTCTTTCTCAGAGCAGAGTAGCAGGTCCTCTGCACATGAATCCAGTCGTACAGGGTCTCGTAGGAAAATAGACTTAAGATTTCCAATGGATATGGCAAGTAAGTACTTAAGTCAGAACTGGTATCAAAAGCACAATAATGAATTGAACAGGACATATAGCATTAGCAGATTTAACTTATGTATCTGTTTAAAGATAACAATTGCATAATTGTCCTATTGGCTCTTTGCCATCAGTATAAATTTACATTAATTTAACGTGATTCTTTTTGATTTCAGAGTTTCAGAAAAAAGTATTGTCTAAATTAGTGGATATCCACATGGAGGTCAGAAGGCTAGGAAGAAGCGAGCCTCCCCTTTCATCTGCCCATATAGAGCAGCTGGAGACGATGGAGGACTTTGAGAGAGAGAGAGGAGGAGCGCCTCAAGGACAAGCAAGCCTTTGAGTCCCTGGTATGGTTTGCAAGACACACACCAGAAGTGATATAATTTTATGCTCTGTTTTATTTATCAATATTCTTCTTTCGTATATCAGTGAAGCGTGTTATAGTCAAATGTTTTTTAACATGATAGGAAAATGACCCACTCTCTTTAAAAGTGTTGCAACTTGCGAGAATTGGAGGGAAAGATGTAAGGGAGTGTGTTCACAAAATTCTTGACAGGTATTTTCAACAGTATCCCTACATATAGAACTTGCCAAACACTTTACATTTCTTGTCACAGTGTGCCATTTGACCGAGGATGTGATATATCTATGCTTATACTATACTCTCATGTTGTCCCAAATCTGTATCGATTTATTTCTTGTGCTGAACAAAAAAATGTTGTTTTTTTTTTATAATGTGGGTAACCAAACAGTTGCTTGTCAGCATTGACTTTGACAGCAGGAAAAATAATGGCAACATTTTTTTTTAATCTTCACCCACTTTGGCATAAATGTCTGCCATTGTTTTTTTTATTTTATATTTGTTTACCTTGTACGTCTTTGTTTTTAGAATAGGGAAATTAGTTTGGCTGTACTGCTCAGACAACTTGCAAAATAGCAAAACCAACATGACAAAGAATCGTGATAAAATCGTAATTGTGGTTTTCCAGGAAAAAAAACATATCGCTCACCCCACATGCAAGTTAATCCACTGAATTTTTTTGTTGTTTTAGCAATCTTTAATCAAAATCTGAACATTTGCTTCTGCTCTGGAATATAATTTCTTCTATGGTGATGTCAGTCTGATTGAGCAGATTATCCTTAACCACAGTCCCTCCAACCGTATGTTTGCTATGAGTGAGATGGATAGGAGGAGCACTACAGTAAATCCCTCCCTACTATGTAATATTCAGTTTCAGTTGGAAATATGTCATTATACTGAAATTAAGTCAGCAGAAAATTCTAGTTTACACAGACTTTAATTATCTAAAGTGGAATCACGAGACTGAATAGAAACCTGATGTGGAAGTTAAAGAGGAGGGTGTTTGACAGAAGCAGGGAAAGAATGTCATTAGAGCTATCAAATGGTCACCTCCCAGAGGTTTGTTTAATCAATATCAGAAAACTACAGTGTCCAAAACCACATCTCTTCAGTCCACTTTTAGCACACTCACCCATGCTACAGCTGTAGATTACCACACACATGTAATTTTTAAATGGTGCGTTTGTTTCTTTAGGCTCTTTACTAACCGGTTGATGGCAAAATTCAACATGAAGGGGAAGGGGAAGAAGCAGAAACTTCCTCTGGAGACAACAAAAACGTATGAAGCTATTAATGGTACTAAGCATTTTCCCCATGTCATTTAAGTTTAACACCAACTCAGTCATATTCACTACCTCAGTTTTTTCGAAATGTAGAACATTCTCACTGTAGAAGGGAAAACAATTTAGTCAGTTAATATAATTTTATTTAATGAAAGTTTGTTTTCTTGCTTGTTGAATGAGAATATTGGAATCAAAGGGTCAAGCAGAAAGCTAAATAATGCATTATGATGTTAATCCACCATGACCACTTGATATTAATGTTATTTGTGTTTACCTCATCTTCGTTGAGACTGAGTCTTACTAATTGAGCCGAGATGAGCAGTGTTTCCTCTAAGCTGCACTGGAGAAATTATATACTGTGCACAGGACAGACACAAAAATGAGTTGTAAAGCCATTTGATTGAATTCTAGTAAGTGAAAAAACTGCAATGTTTGGACAAAACACTATATAGTTACTACCATTACAACAATCTAATACTTTAATGGTTGTGGATGAAATAGCTCAACACAAGAGCCAACACGATGTATTAAATAAAACGTCATCATGTTTTAATGAATAGTGGCTTGATTACGTGATGGAAATAGTGGATGATGGGCACAGAACGTAACAAAACTTGGAGACATTTACAGTTAAACTTGTAAACTGACATTTTTTTCGATGATTGTTGAATAATTCTCATTTACATCTTTTGAAACTATTTCAAATATAGTATATTATATAATATTAGACTAATAAATAATTCACCCCAATAACTGCTTCATTTTTTCATATATTTTATTATATTATTATAAAGAATTTAAATGTTCTTTGTAAGATTTTAATGATTTTTAATAGTTTCTTGGTAAGTAACACAGCACTTTAAAATTGTTTTCTCAGGTAAACTTAAATGTGCATAATTTAGTTACATCAAGGGTCAAATCAAATATAAATACCACATTATAGTTAAAAGTTTCATACTTTTTTGTGTTTGTGTACAGGTCTGTTATATAGAATATCCAGAATCGGTGAGTTGCACTCAAGTCGAATCCGAGATGAGTGGCCAAAACAAGAAAAGGAATCTTGCCTTAAATCTGAATTTAAATGGCAACTTGAATGCTCAAAAAAGCTTAACTAAGAAAAACATTCTGTTATTGTTATTATAATAAAGGTATACGCAATTTGATCTTGACATTATTATTTTTTTAAATGATAACCTATTGAAGATGTTTTAAATTTAATAATTTTTTTTTTAGAAGCAAATTGTACATTAGTGTTTAGCTCCAACCCTTACATTTTTTTTAATAAAATTACAAAAAAAATTAATTAAAGCGAAAGAGATTAAAATGAATGAAGTAAATGATGGCGGCACAGACCGAGGACTGTTATTCAAACCCTATTATACATTTACCGGAGGATCTTCAAGGAAAACAAACTATTCAGTTATACATGTACTTTGTACATTTACATTTATTAATTTCTCTGAGAAGTAACAAAATATTTGTCTGCAAAAAATGCATATATTAATAGTTTTGCCCACTGAAAACCTATTAAAAAGTTGGCTGTACATGCCTTTTGTTTTCTTTACATATTTGTAATTTTTGCTTTTGTTCAAATCTTGCAGCTGCAGTCATGAAATGGGACAAAGAAGCTACAGAGGCTACAATAAAGCATCATGCAGCAGAACATCTCAAACATGCACCGGGGAGGAAGGGAGGTGGAGGACATACAGGGGTGGAAATAAACTGAGTACTGTAAGACATTTGTATTTATTTCCATTATTGGGGACTTAATACCCCCTCTCCATTTCAGACTAAATATCTTAGTCTTGAGGGATTTTTTTGTGTTAATGTTGTTCACTTGAGAGTTAAATGTAACTTATAATTTTGTTTTATCAGCTTGTTAATATTTTTCTGAAGAACTCATTAAACATGGTTAAAAAGTAATCTCTTGTTATTTCAAACTTTTTTTATTTCTACTTTTTAATAGATCTGATCCAATTTTCAATTGCAAATAAGGCTACTAAAATGTTTTTGCACACCTATATGTCTTGGACAGGTACAACTAGGGATATAGGTATTAATTTATTATTTACAATTTTAAAGCCGTACTTCTGCACACTACCTTTACTATGACTAGAATGAACATCTAAAGCAGACGTTGCAAAAACTTTAATTCTGGCTCCTCGGTGGACGTCTTGTATTATATTTATGTCATTTGGACGTTAATACTGAACTCTAAAAAGACGTTGCAAAAACTTTAATTCTGGCTCCTCGGTGGACGTCTTGTGAACGTTAAATATTTATGTCATTTGGACGTTAATACTGAACTCTAAAAAGACGTCTAAAAAAGACGTTGCAAAAACTTTAATTCTGGCTCCTCGGTGGACGTCTTGTGAACGTTAAATATTTATGTCATTTGGACGTTAATACTGAACTCTAAAAAGACGTTGCAAAAACTTTCATTCTGGCTCCTCGGTGGACATCTTTTGAACGTACGACAAAGACGTTAAATTGACGTCTTTTGGACGTGTCTTTGTTTAGTGGGCACTCAAAGCAAAAACATAATCACTCACCTAAAATAAAATGGAGTTTACATCAAGTTATCAGATGAATACTTAACATTATATTATATAGAGCTGGTCCAAAAGGAACCATATCAAAAGGTAACAGACAATCAATATTGTTTATTGCATATCAGTACTGATTTACCATTTAGAGATTTGCTAGTGAAATGCATATTTATCTGTATGTTTACTTACTTTTTCTCCTGTGAGATGTATAAAGGAAATGGCAGCATTAATTATTTGATTGAAGTTGTGACTCCGCAGCAAAAGATGACTTCATGGAGGTTTATACAGCATTAGTGTGCCATGTCTCCATCTAAAGGTAAGAAACAGGCTTTGCAGTGTTCAGTTTACCAATTGCAACTAAATTTCCTACAGATCATTTTTTGCAAACAAACAACGTTTAGCTTATCACTATGTAAAGACTTTTAATTATAAGTGATTGTATTCACTGTTTTTAGAGACTATGCGCTAATCAAAATTTGATTGAAAAAAAAAAGAAATTGCATAGACTACAATTGTATAGACCAAATTTTATAGTAAAATAGTACACATTTATAATAATAATAATAATAATGATAAAACACCTGGAGAAAAAGGAAAACCTGTGTTTAATGGTTGAGGTGAACTTGCAAAATTTATTAATCAGTTGTTACCTAATTACAACACACAGACCAATATTAAGTTATTATGCAGTGCAATTATGTTCATTTTAGAAACAGTCTTTTCTGAGACTGTAGAAAATAGTAAATCACTAGTGATATCTTGACTGTGTTGTGACTAATGCTGTAGTGAACTAGGACCCTTTCAGAGGCCGATAGCAGTCCTGTCTCATCATGTTCAGTTCTCCACAGTAACATAAACCTCAATTACTCTGGAGGGACAGTATGGTTAGTCTGTAAATAACTTTTAGATAAAAAGCTTCCAACATATTGTTATAACCCCAGGTCAGATATTTATTCCTTTCCTATCTGTCCTGTGCAATGCATACATTAAAGCCCCCCCCTTATGAATATGAAATCTGGAACATTTTGTTTGTAAGACCTTGGGATGACCTTGGGTGAAAATGGGATGAAAATTTCCTTGAGCTGAGGTCTTGCGCCTAATGATAGCCTCCATAATAGTTTTTGTGCTACTTACAGGAAAAAAAAACAGAATTTATCGTTGGAAAGAAGAATTTTACCTTAATTTTGCTAATTGTATCTGCTCATTTTAGCTTTCTCAAGCTCATATTATTCAGTCAGAATGTGTTCTACATGAATATTATCTGGAAGACTGGTGTTAGTTTAATAATATGTTGATGTGTGATTATATTTTATGTGTGAAGGGTGTTGAGATTGAAGAGCTGTCTAATATGTTATTTAAAATGTACTGAATGTGAATACTGAATGTGAACTCAAAGTGAATATTTTAAATGACCATAGTGGTTCTTCAAATTAAAATTTAAAAGAAAATGCATTTCTGAAGTCCTAATTTAAAATATTTAATAATTGTAGTTACTCTGTAGATACTTATATTAAAACAACATGGCTTCTAATAGACAGTATAGTGAGAGGTATGGTTGCTGTATCTTTGAACGCCATGATGAGGAAATATAAAACCAGGAAGAATAGATAACATCTTAAACAAATTACGAGGTATACAGTTTTATACAAAACTCGATTGAGACTTCAGAATCAATCATGTGTATTTACGAATATTGTCAAGTGATGATTTGATTGAGGACCCTTTTGGCTTATGAAACATGGTGTGACATTTAATTAATACCATTTTTAGCATATGACAAATATCAGAATATAGCTTATTTTTACTTTTAAGATACCACACAGAAATTAATACTGATTTAATTTTGTAACGATGTGCATTGCATAGAGTCAGTTATGTTAAGTTACTCTTAACAAGGGCTTGTAACTGAATGAACACCGAGCTCTAAAAAACTCCACAGAACTGCTGATGCTTCACTTGTATGATTTACTTGAATGTTTAAATCAGACCACGTAAGGATGCAGTTTATTGTGCCGTTCAATAGTAATATCCTTTGCAAAATAGTTTGTTTTGCTAAATTAGTTTTGTAGCTATAGGTTTATAGCAGGTGTGAACAGTGATTAACAGTAATGAATCTGAAGGGCGGGGTCGGGTGGGGATGCTAGGCCTATAAACCAGGGGTTCCCAAACTCGTTCCAGGAGAGGCTCCAGGAACGAGTTTGGGAAACCCCTGCTATAAACCAATACAGCTCATTTGATTAGCAGCAATAACCAACCCGCCCCCTGCTGTCAATCACTGTGCCCAAATAAGTTCCAGCTTCACAGGTTTCCCTGGGGGTCTCTAGCACTGATCAACATCTGTACCTTTAAATACTTGTCCCCATAACCCGAGGGTGTGGACATTTGTCCTTTCCATGCGGGGGGAGTCATGGCCTAACGGATAGAGCGTCGGACTTGTAACCTGAGGTTGTGGGTTTGAATCTCGGCTCCAGCAGGAATTGTCCACGACTGAGGTGAGACCCTTGAGCAAGGCACCGAACCCCCAACTGCTCCCCGTGGGCCACAGTGTCGGCTGCCCACTGCTTCAAGTGTGTGTGCACTTGAATGGCTTAAATGCAGAGAACACATTTCACTGCTGGTTATACTCTGTATAATTGTGAATGTGACAAATAAAAAAAATATTTGTCTTCTTCAGTTGTACCTCGAATGTGCAATGCTTCCAGTATCATCCATTTCAAGTTATTTTACCTGCACAAAACAGTCCGTTAACTGGTATTTGTTATTATAATATTATAAATTAATGTCATAAATAATCACAAACAGTTTTCACAAATAATTGTCCTGCTTCTTAATTTTGTTATTATTCTAGTTATTTCGCACTGCGGCTAATAAATCAGAATGCTGGCACATTAAAGTAGTCTACTTACTTCCACATTGCAAAATAAGGAGGATGGATTTAATAAAAACATATATTTATTCTAATCATAATGATGGGCCCCCCAGGGTTATGGTAGGTGGATGCAGTGCCGGGGGCCCAATATTGCCCCGAATGGTGGGTGTGGTGTGTGGAGGGTGGGAGGTGCGACACAGGGATTGACTAATCATTATTCTCAAATTCGTAGTTCTCACATTACTGATGGATAATCAGTTTTCACCTGCTATAAACCTTTTATCTAGCATGATTAATTTGACATTATACCATGACATTGTAAAACAAATGTGTTGCATTAGTACATTAATGTTCACATAGAATTGAAATGGCACTCTAGTGTTGTTATCTTATTTTAAAATGCACTAAGGTGAAATAAATCACGCCTAAACTGAAGCATCACTGGTCAAGAAGCACACAGCAGTTGGGTTGGGATTTTTACATTTACATTTATGCATTTAGCAGACACTTTTTAACTTACAGTGCATTCAGGCTATACATATTTTGTCAGTATGTGTGTTCCCTGGGCATTGAACCCACAACCTTTTGCACTGCCAACGCAATGCTCTACCACTGAGCCACAGGTTTTTTATTACACTTTTTTTTAGAGGTGAGTGTACCGTTTCTGGCTACATAATAATAATACTTATTATTATTATTTAATACTTTTAAGAATATTAGTATAGATCTATTGGGCTGTGAGTAAATAGTGACATTTGATCTACTGGTTGCCAGTTTTAACAGTACTTTAACAAAAGCTGCGACAGCCTTGAAATAAATCAAGGACAGGACTGTCTAAAGTTGGAAAACAGCAGCTCAAATTAACATATTTTGTGCTACTGATTTCCTTGCATTTATTGCACGTTAATAATAGATGGAGTGCTGAATAAAATAGTTTCATAGGAAGGCGCTCAAAACATGTTTTTTTTTTTTACTTTAAATTACTTTAAAAAAAGAAGCCAAGAATTAAAATAGAAATATTAAATATTTAAGCACCTCTGTCAGTTGATGTTTAATTAGATTGTAAATTAGTTATATTTTTATATATTTCTATCAGCGTTGTTTTTTTAAATGTAATTTTGGAATGGATACTTTTGCGCAGTGTCTCGTCGAGACTTTTATTTTGAAAACATTTCTTTAGCGTGAACCAGAGCCATATCTCTATATGGCTCTGGCGTGAACCATCATGACGCCCCTCGCTGGCAGCCATTTTGTAGGTCACGCCTACCGGAAATGGTGTCTGCACCTGCACCGACAGCAGAACCGAAGTCGAAAGAATCCCGGTCGAGCACCGTCACGTTTCGCTCGTCTCTCCCACTCCCATCCCGGTCACCGCGGTTTCCTCTGCGGCTCGAGCGCTTTTTCTCGCCGCCGTCTTAGAGGACTGATCCCTGGAGCGTGGGGGGATTTTCTAGCCAGAGAGAGAGAGGGGGAAGAGCAGGTACCTCATCATTATCACTCCCTTCATCATTTCCAAACATAACGTAATCATCAACGCGATGAGGCGTGAAGACTAACCGAAAGACTAAACCAACAGCAGCACCGCACAAAATGCATCGCGTTGACCGCACGCCGAGTCCGGACGCCGTTTGATGCTGCACGGTTTATTATTTATTTTTTGATCTGGAAATTTCTTGACTTTGTTGGGAGAACGAGCGAGCACTGCGGCCTTATATCCAGCTGAATGAACGATGCGGACTTTAACGTTACCAGCACCCTGATTTAGCACCGCATTTCCCACCCAATGACCGTTTCACCGCGCCGAACAGCGTCTATTTTCTCCGATCTGCGTGTTTTTATGGGAGTGACGGATAGCCAGTAGCCGAGATAAAATGTGGAAGTGGAGGCGGCTGATGCGGTTGTCCAACCGCTCCTTAATGGCCTTCATCTTTTTCTTCTCAATGTCCACGACCTGCCTCTACTTCATCTATGTGGCTCCCGGAATAGGTAAGTGCGTCTGATTACTCGCCAGCATCGCTCATTTAGAATGATGCGATTAACGTTAAACGTGTTAATCGAGTTTCATTCATCACTGACTCCAGATACTGATCATCACCTCCCAAACAGGCACCAGTGATAGGTTGTGTTTAAAAACCCAGTGAGCTGTCTAACTAAACAGCCTTTATAATGTGATGCTGTAATAATAAACAATGCTGTCTGGTTAGGTGGCTCACTAGGTTTCGGGACGCAGCCGATGTGTTTAGAGCCCACAATTAAATCAGATTTGGCCGCTGTGAGTGACTGAATCCACAATTAAATGGTTTATTGCTAGGTTTACGCCCTCCTTAGCCAACAATTATTCTGTCCAAGTTTGTGTATTTGAGGTATATTGAATTACGGGACTTGATTGTGTTCATGTAAAGCTCTTGTTGGATCATAAACTTCATTACTAAGGTCTTATTTACCATAGTTTTAAAAGTATCAAATTTATTAGTGAAGAATACTGTAAACACACCTATAGCCGTCTATGGTTGCTTATTAGCACATGGCTTCTTTAAAACAAAGTAGTATTTGGTGTGAAGTATTCCACCCTAATGCATTTATAAATCGTAACTGTGTCCTAATTCTAATAAAAACGAAGTGCAACATCTGCAATATTTTCATTACACATACTGTGTTCACTGTAGTGGTATAATAGCTGTATATACCCTTCTGAAAAAGCATACTTTCACTTTATACACAAAATAATATACTTAAGAGCTGAATGTTATGCTCTTTGACACATAAGTGCATGTTATTTACAATAAAAAAAAATGCTGTAATAATTTTAAACCTGACTTTTGTTGTCCCTATAGACGTTATAAGTGATTTTACAGCCTTCTCGACAATCACAGTTTTGTGTTGATTTGTGGACATGAAACAGATCTCCTTTTGGTGTCTGTGCTAAAATCTTTATCTAGAAATCCAGGCAACCCTCCAACACATGCCACTACACCGACAACAACACAACCAGAATCCTGTTTAATAGCTCTTGCTTCGTTTGTATAATCAGTTCCCAAGAAAGGTAATGTTTTTTCCTCACTGTTGTTTGACCGGTCTTCACTGGACTGTGTCTAATGTATGAAGAGCTCAGGGCGGTTAGGAAGAACCGATGTGTTTTTTTGCCCCTAGGCTTGGAGTAAATTTTTTTCTACCATTAATGGCTGCTGTTTATATTCTGACTTGAAGATTTGTATCAGCATTGGGAATCTACTTGCTGTGGTGCAGTTTCCACAGAGCAAAGCTAATGTTTTTTTTATAGATATGACTGCCAAAATAGTGCTGGACGGTATACCGAATACTGACGTTTATTTTTCTTATGAATGATATACATTTTTAAAACACTGCAATACCGGTGTCATTTAAATAACGCTCTGTCTTTCATCAGAAATGTGAAGAAACAGTGAATGTATCACGGGTGGGTGCGGAATAAAACCTTACAGAAGCGGGACTAAAAAAAACAATCCCGCGCAGACCTCTACATCACTGATCAGATTTCATTTATCACATACAGAGAGATAACTGACAAGAAGAGTAAGATGAGACAGACAAGATGATGGCGGAAGAGTTTCAAAACTAAATGTCAAAGCACCCGTTTTAAGCCTGTTGACTTCTGAGTCTGACATTAATCTAAGTCAAAATCTTTAATCTTTTATACATGAGAAACTCACCGAGATCTACCAAGTGAAAAGTAAATAAATGATAAAATACATATTAAATAAATTATTAAAAAGGCTTGTTGGGATGTATCTTTATATTGCATTAATTTAATTATAACAAATACAATAATGTTGTATTATTGTTCTCTATTCATGATGCCATCAGTAGTTCCTCTGTAAGAACAAGCTGTTTGGAGCATCTGATGCCTGTATGCCCGTATGAACATAAACACCACTGATCCTCACAAACTTCAATACACGCGAGCATCCGTTATAAAACACTCGCTGTATTCAACTATGTGAATATACTGAGCTGTATTCAAGCAGAAATATGATGTTAGAGTGACCGAGAGTGCACACACAGTTTGTTTGCGCATCATTTATAACGGACTCAGAGTATGTGAGCATCTTTCTGAAGATTGCGCTCCGCTTGTTCAATACGCTCAGCGCCGCTCGCTCAACCCAAAAAGCCCTTTGGTAATTTGCTAGTTCGAGAATCTGTGAAATAGGCTAAGCAATAGTTTGTCTAAGCTAGTGTTTCTAAAACCAAATTCTAAAATTCTGTGAAGTTTAAAAGGCGATTTATTAGATCGCATTTCACCGCAATTTTGGTAAATTTTTATTTTATAAAGTGTTTATTTTATTTACCCTACAAAATAATTAAGTGCATTTCATCTTGTGTGTGCTTTCATGGGCCTGATAAGCAAGGTGTATTTTATTAAATTCTATATCTGCATTTCATCTTGTTTGCGTTTGAAATGTGTGCACAATAACTGAAGTGGTGTTTTAATGGAAAAGTACACTTTTACAAAAGTTTGCCAAGTGGCTTCAAAAACAAGATGCGTTTTTAAATTAATATATTTAAATGAATAATGTCAGCCTGAAATATAACCGTTACTTATTGGACTACTGCTTTAATTGAGACATTTTTTTTCAATAATTTCATTATAAACGGGGGAAAAATAGGCCTACTGGAGACATATAATGTCTGAGCGGGATTTGGTTTACCGGTGAGTGTGAGCGGAACATTATCAGAGCATTTGCTTTGGCAGTGAATTTTGAGCTGAGCGTCACACAGCTCCGCTTCACTCACATGCTCTTTGTAATGAAGTAGATAGATACGGGAAGAAGGAGGCGGGAACCGGTGAACATTTAACACATTTAATAACAAAATAAACAAACATAACAGAAAAGCGACAGCCCCTCACAGACGGCTGCCGCACACAAAACACAAATTAAAATTCCAGGCCTGGTCCTCTCTTGTCTTCCACTGTCGTCACTCCTCCTTTTATTCCTTCCGAAGCTCCTCCGTGGGACTCGAGACCGGTGAGTGGCGCAGGTGTCGTTCATTATCATTCACTCCACCGGCCTCACTCCAACGGCTCTCGGCCCCGCCCCACTCGTCACATACCCCCATCGCCCCTCGCAGGCCGGGGGGTACTCCCGAGACTTCGCTCTACTCCCCCCCCCTCTCCCGGGGGGAGCCCATCAGGGCGGCCGCGGCGTACCTGGGGGTAAGGACAGATGAGGCGAGAGAAAAGGAGACGGAAGGATGAGGAGTGACAGAGAGGGGAGAGAGGAAAAAAAAAATCTCGGTCCGGTTCCCGGACACACTGCCGCTCGGTCCTCAACCAACTGAGCGGCTCACTCGCGGGGCCATGCGATGTTGCTGGACCTCTTTGGTGGACGGCCCGATGCCCCTCCGCCTCCTGGCGGCCGGCGATGGCTCCTCCGGTCGAGGTCAGCCGGCAGCGAGTCCCCCGTTCCCTGCTCCTCCACCAACCTGGCGGATGGCAGCAGGCTCCGGCCCACTGGCGAATGGCGCCGACTCCTCCGCTCCCTCTCGAATGGCAGCCACCCCTCCTCGTCCCAGGAGCATGGCAGCGAGTCTTCCGTCCCACCTGTTCTTCTTTTGCTCCAGCACCACCGCTTCGGGCAGCCACTGGCGGTCTCCGCCACTTCCTGCTGCCCGATCTCCTCAGCACCGCGATCTCATTCAGCAGCGAGGGCTCTCTGACAGCGTGTCCCTCCTTCCTCCCGGGCTTCGGCACCAATGTAATGAAGTAGATAGATACGGGAAGAAGGAGGCGGGAACCGGTGAACATTTAACACATTTAATAACAAAATAAACAAACATAACAGAAAAGCGGCAGCCCCTCACGGATGGCTGCCGCACACAAAACACAAACTAAAATTCCAGGCCTGGTCCTCTCTCGTCTTCCACTGTCGTCACTCCTCCTTTTATTCCTTCCGAAACTCCTCCGTGGGACTCGAGACCGGTGAGTGGCGCAGGTGTCGTTCATTATCATTCACTCCACCGGCCTCGCTCCGTTCCCACGGCTCTCGGCCCCGCCCCACTCGTCACACTCTTAAATGGACATAACGCACAATCCTGTATGTCATCCTGTATGTCACTATTGTAATCAGCTTTACCTTGATTACAATAGTCGTTCATCAAAACTTTAGGCTATTAGTGTGACGCTGGCTTCTTTTATCCAGCCGAGAGCTGTAGTTTGCTCATACACATTGTAAAACTTTTCATTGTAAATTTACAGTAAAATACTGGCAGCTGGGTTGCCAGCCACATACTGTGTTTTTACAGGACTACTACTGTATACAACATTTACAGTTCTGTACTGTATTTACCAAAATACAGTATTATACTGTTATCTAATTTATTTCTACAGTATTATACTGCGTCATTTACAGGGAATACTGTAATTTTTGCTTTTCATTCAGTACTCTTAAATTTAGAAAATTAAAAAATATAATAATTTTTCACAACAGTAGTCAACAAAAAAAGAGAAAACAACATTCTCTGAGTTTTAAAACATGTATTTATTTTATTTAGAAGAAAATACCAGAAAATTACCTAATATGAACATATTGGCTGAAATGCCAGCTGTAGTTTTATTTTTAATATAAAACATGTAAAATGCAATTATCAATTAGCAAGTAATTCAAAAGACAGTAATTTTCTTTACTTTAAAAAATGGAAATGTCTTTCAGAAACATTTTGAAATGTCTTTAAGTTTTTCAGAAGAGAGGAAACCTGCGGGTTTACAGTACTGTTCTTTTTGTACACATCATCTGTCTTTTAAGTCATTTCCTTTTCTTGGTTTTTGATGCACATTCAGGGTTGATGTTGAGAAAGCGTCTAAAAGGCAGAAAAGAAAACAAGTGAACATTATGTATATATATATATATATATATATATAGACAGCACAGATAATAGAAACACTTGTGTGATTACATGGCTACATGATAATGTTAATTATGCAATGTATCATTCAGCTCTATAATCAACTGTATAAAATGTTTGTGAAAAAATACTTAAGTACTTTACAAATACGGTCAAGAAAAGTTAGTGATAATTCACTGGATCATATATATATAAATGGCAAATATGCTACTGTCTAACCTCAATCGCAACGGTGCATGCCACCTCTTCCTGATACTGGAGGTTGAAATCACACAATAATACAAAACAGCACTGCAAGGCCCGAGACAATGTTGGGCTTCTCAGCATCTACCGCTGGTTGCTTAGAGATTGACCTGAAAATAAAAAAATAAAATACTTCAAATAAACTAT
Source organism: Oxygymnocypris stewartii (assembly GCA_003573665.1). Classification (NCBI taxonomy): domain Eukaryota; kingdom Metazoa; phylum Chordata; class Actinopteri; order Cypriniformes; family Cyprinidae; genus Oxygymnocypris; species Oxygymnocypris stewartii. Next base: position 795,937 of record QVTF01019498.1, read on the forward strand.
TGTGTGTTCCATTGTGGTTCTGTTTAGTTGTCTATACATAGTTCAACATAACTATTAAACTAACTCTGAAATTTGTGCAGGGAAATCCCATTTACTGGGTTCACCATTTAATTTATTTTAGCTAAAGCAGCAATTTCTGGGTAGTGTTCATCTCTAGGTTGCAGTAGGGCTGGGCGATATGGCTGAAAACTGTATCACGATATCAGTGTTTCATATCGGTCGATATCGATAATTATTGATATTTTTTATGACCCATTTAAAATAAGGACCAGGAGAAAAATATATTACATTTAAACTTTTTTATTTTAAACTTAACCTTCCTCTGATCATAATCCCCTCAGTTATTAAGACAGAAATGTCAATAACCATGGAAAACTCAAATAATTAAAATGTGAACATAAGTCTAAAGTCACAATGAACACTTAACAATTATCTCTTAACATTTGTTGTTGGTTGAATACGGCAGTGCTCCAAAGGGTGAGCGCGGCTAAGGTGGTAACGTTACATCAAGTTCGTGGTATTACCAGTCTTGGCGGGGACGACGGTCTTACATAATTTGCAGACGACATTGGTCTGACTACGGTCAGACTTATAATATCCAAAAAACTGCCATTCTGGCGAGCTGACTTTTCCTCTTTAATTTACAATTTCCTCCCTCGCTGCGGCACTCATTTTCTGCTTATGAAAAGGCATCCAGCAGACCAGCACGAGACAACGATATGGCGCAACCGAACATAATACTGTTACATGATTGGCTGTTAGCATGTCACTCCCTACGTTGCTAGGTTACCAGAGAGCGAGTGCCTTTGTTAATGCAACCAAACTTGCTTCGCAACCTCTGTTTTCTTCCGACGAAGAATAAAAATATATCGAACGTTTTATCGAAGACATTTTTTATTGATATCGATCACGTGTCTATCGCGATACATATCGTTATCGTTTTATCGCCCAGCCCTAGGTTGCAGTACTGTTTTCTTGAAATTTATCTTACATTCATTTGTTCATTGATTAATATTTTGCAGACTGCATTGAGCCGAGAGACAAAGATGAACATCCTAGGGATAGCTTATCAAAATTGAAAATCGCATAGTTTACTCTCCTAAGCGTTGTTCTAATCCAGTATGCCATTCTTTCTTTTTCGGACCACAAAAGAAGTTTACAAAATATACCACACGCACTCTTCCATACCACAGCAGTGAATAGCGACCAGCACCAAACTTAGAAAAAATATGCAAAAGTGTTACAGAATGATCCATGCGACAAGTGTCATATATTCCAAGTTTTCTGGTGGTACATGACATGATTCGGTGAAAACAAACCAAAATATTATTTAATGATATCCTGACCTTGGGCTGTTGGTCTTTTGTGCACGACCGCCTGTTCATGACATTCTATTAGCGCTACAATTCACTTTGATTCACCCATAAAAAGTGCACAAAATAAATCAAGATTAATAAAAAATGCAACATGTAAGATATCTCCAAGAAATCCCCTCCAAAATATCTGTGTAGTGTACTTTCTTCACGGAGAATATCCAGACTGGAACTTTGGTTGCCAGATGTCAGTAAGACTGACTTATTCAGTGATAACTTCTTGCGATGAACACAACAGATATAAATTACCTCCGAAAAGTAAGTACTGGTATTGTATTTAATGTCTCTTTCTAATTATTATTTTTTGCTCACAACTTGCATGCTTTTGTTCAGTCGTGGCCAAAAGTATTGGCAGTGACATAGATTTAGTGTTTTGCAAAATTTGCTGCTTGCTACTTAAGCTGTTGTGGTGTTCATTTACATTGTTTCTAGATTGTCACTGCCAATACTTGTAGAAACAATGTGAAAGAACACCACAACAGCTTAAGCAGCAAATTTTGCAACACACAAAATTTGTCCACAACTATAGATGTGAACTGCATAATAATATGATCTCATGAATGCACAGTCAAGCACAAAAGACCAACATCAGCGTCAGGATTTTCTTTAAACAAATTACGGTTTCTTTTTCACCAAACTATATCGTATTCCCCCAGAACACTTGGAATATATGACGTGTCGCATGGGAACATTCTGTAATACTATTGTATCTTTTGTAAATATTGATGCTGGTCACTATCACTGCCAAAGTGCCGATATATGGACAAGCGTGAGCAGGCTTTTTTTATTATTCTCCTTTAGTGGTCTGAAAAAAAAGACGGTAATACGGCATTAGAACAACACCAGGGTGCGTAATATGGAAGCATAATGTATATGGGTAGCGAAATTCAATTTGAAATGTGATATGCAAAATGGCAATGCAATATGTAAAATAGGAATGTATTTCTGTATTTAAATTCAAATTTTCCCATACATATGTGCAGTATTTAGTGCAAAATGAAAATTCAATTATATAATTTACAATTGCTATTTTTATACACTAGATTTAATATACAAATTAACATATTTTAACAAAATATAATATCATATTTTAACAAAATATAAAATTTAAATGAAAATGTATTACCCAAATTGATTAGATATGTTTAACACGTCCAAGCAAAAACTGTAGCAAAATTATCATTTAAATGCTGTTTTTCCTAAATGCATTTAGACTTAGGGTAGTAGGACACTTGGGATTACATTTTCATCATAATATCGCGTGATAATTGTAGCAAAATGCAGTGAGAATTTTAGAATGCATTCTGAGCCAAAGGTGCGGAAAAAGTTTAGCAAAATGGTGATTTAAATGTCTTTTTATTTTAGTTAAATGCATCGATACTTACAGGGCTCTAGACTAACTTTTTGCACTGGCTGCACTGGTGCGCCTAACTTGTTTTCTTAGGTGCACCAGCACAAAAGTTAGGTGCACCCAAATTTTCATATAGGCAATATTGACTAGTAAACGATTAACTAACAATCTGGTTCTTTATTTGAAACAATTCTACAAGAAAGGTAACTTACTGAAAAAGTGTTGGTGCTTAAAGTGCTTAAAGTTAAAACATCTCAAGATAAATGAAATAAAAGTAAATTCTAAAATAAGTGTTTTAAAGGCTTCAAACTGAAAATTTCATGGCTCAATGTCTTATGGCTCAATGTCTCATTATCCTCCATTTCAGTCACATGCCCCTCGGATGGCCTTCTTTATCTTTGGCCTTGGCTAAACCAGCTGGCCACACTCTCTCTAGCATCAACATCTTCCAGACCTGGTCCCTCTACACTGATTCTTATCAGATCTTCCACTGTGTGTGACTGAAGGGATGCTCTAGTGCAGTGCTTCTCAACCCTTGCCCCTTAAACCTATAAAAAAAATCTGGCGCCCCATCCCACCTCAGACTACCAAAAAAGTATTTAAAGAGGAAATAAAAACACCTGTTCTGTCTGTGTGCTCATACTGTATTTTAATTAGGGATGGGTATCGTTAAGGTTTTAACGGTATTACTACTCTTATCGATCCGGTACTTTAACGGTATTCTTATCTGTACTTTTTATTTATATATATATATATATATATATATATATATATATACACACACACACGCACATATATATATTTCATTAAATTAATATAAAAAATCAATTTGTAAATGCACCAGTGTGCAGGCATTTTTAGTGTTTTATATAAATAAGATAAGATACAGTAAGAACATGAACAAAGAAACAAAGTTAAATAAACTGACAAATATACCATTTGCCATACCATAAAACAAACGTAATGAAAAAAACTGTGCTTTCATTTTCCATGAATGTCTACTAACATTAATGTTCAGGTAAGTAATAGCTACAAAATAAATCTGAAAGTGATCAAATGTTAATGAACACTGCATAGTTTTCACTATATGTATTGATAGATTAATGCTTAAAGCTATAACTTTATTCAGATTAAGAGCTATGAGTGATTTTCTCTTAGCATTTTGTTCTTTGATTAATATTAATGAAGCACCAGTCTGTCACTAAAACAAAATATTGACACACAATTTTCTCCCAACTGTTATCGTTCACTTTAAGATATAAACTGTGTGTACTCAGTTGTATAAAAAGTGAATACTCTCCAAGCCGGCCGTTTTTACATGCTTTGTGTGTATTTGATCGTTTGGACGCGCCCGACGCTCAAAGTGTAGGCTACTTTGCATGTCAGCGCGCCGCGCAGGCACACACACACACACTTCAGCCTGGGGAACAGCATCTCTCGTGTGGATTGTATTTTCAACGTTTTATTATCAAACATGTCCAGCAATTTAGTAACTGTAAAGACGGCATTTTACAACAATCGACAGACGATTGATCTGATTCTGACGTTGAGTTTTGGTCAGGGAGGAACGAATGCGCGCTGCGATGCGGAAGTTGTTTAAGAAGAAACGTATTATATAACTATAATCCTTAGAAGCAAAAAAAAAAAAAACGTAGTTTAATATAACAGCCACAGGCCTAAAGTGTAAGCATACATTTTAATGGTTAGTTCTCTCTTCTATCATAAAAAGGGCTTTCATGTTGCACATGCTGAAACTCATCCACGTGAGCGATCTCACTTCTGATTTGGGAATAGCAAAAAGGCATCATAGACAAAAGTTTGAATATTATTGCACATAAAAACAGCTGGTGACTCTGGCGAGATAGAATTTGCAAGATAATGTGTATATATAGCAATAATAAATGTATGTGTGTTTTGTTAATGTCTCCAGTAACGATAGCAGCACCGTTAACGTCAGAGCTTATGATACTCCGGTCTTTCATAATTTAGCCCCGAGACCGATTAAGACTTTTTTTTCTCTCTCGAACGGCTGGTCGCACAGGTGCGCCCTTAGATTTTTTTTTTTAGTCGCACCCTTGAGAAATTAGGTCGCACGTGCGACCAAATTGGTCGCACTCTAGAGCCCTGACTTACATATAAGACTTTCAATTGCATTTTCATAAAATACCCCATGATGAATATAAAGTCAATGTGGAAAAGGCATTTGAAAATGTAACACACCCCCCGGCCTGTCAATCTTTAGGCTACATCAAGGTGCGGCTCAGCAACAGGACGCACAATAGGTCAATATTCATCATTAACCAAACTCTTTCCACACTGACTTAAACTATACACTAACTATTAAACTAACTAAAGCATTACAAATTTTTTCATTTGCATATTAAAACTATTGTAGAAATTGGCAAATGTAAATTATGTAATTTAATTTTCATTTTGCACTAAACTTTGCACATATGTAGGGTAAAATATAAATAAAAAAAACTGTAATACATTGCCATTTTACAGGCATTGACATTTTGCATATTACAAATTGAATTTGAAATAATTTCAAATAAGATTTTGCTACCCATATGCTTCCTGTAGAGACTGCTGGACATCAGATGGAGTGCTGAATACCTGAAACTATTTTTAAAAAGACAGCACAAGCATCATTAACAGAATCAAGACATAAAACATGTTGCAAATAAATGAGATTTGTTGAGTAATCTCAATTTATATCTGCTTCAAGGGTAAAACCATCTAATTTCTGCAAGTGTGGGAGCAGCTGTAAGACCATGGAAGCAATCAGGAATACTATATTTGAAATCAGCATTAGGAACATGACTGGATTTACATGAGCTGGCACAATTATAACACATTAAAAAGCACGATCATAGAATATATTTTTTTTACATGGACTACAAATTCTTTAATTCTTGTGAAGCACTTACAATAGCACCGGATCTTCATCAGATTGTTCAGCCTGGGAAAACAAAAAAAAAACATCAGAGGCAGGTCATGTGGACGTGTTATGCGCGTGTCTTATTTGCTACTTAAGTTATTTTTGATTGTTTGTTTAAAGGAAGATGTGAACAAACATTTTAAGCTGCATCGAGTGACTGTGATTGATTTATGTTCGGTTAAACGAGCTAACTTAACGTTAGATATAGCGTGTTAAATAAAAACGAGCTAGATATAACTTGGTTATGGGCTGTAACAGAATGGCATGGTCAATGTTGCCGTATTATATTAAGTATCAAAGTTACTTGGTAAAGAGATGAGAATTGTTTACTTGGGATTTAAGTAACAAAGTTTAACGTTCTCAAAATCAGACCATTCGTGAAAACAATGTAGAAATGTGATCGAAAATAAGACTAGCTTACCGTATGGATACTCAGTCGAACAATAATCCATCTTCTCATTCTCCAAAGTCCATTTATCATCATCGTTTTAGGAACAGGTTAGATGATTCAGATGACAAATTATCTTTGCGTCTGCTTAACTTACACAGCATCGTCCATTGTTTGCTGTGTCACAGGCAGCATATTCAAACGATTGAAACGCGAAACGAAGCTCACAAAGCTAAAAAAAAAACTCACAGATCCACAAACTACTGGCTTGTATTAATAACGCATATAATTATAGTGATTAATTAAATCCCGCTGAGGAATCTAGTTTGCCTGGAGTACACTGTTCGCATCACACCACATTTGAGTTGAGCGCGAAATAAATATATCCCACAATGCAATGCATTTCCAGTATAATACTGTATTACAAATTTAGTTGCCTGAAAACAGAAAACTTCTGTATATTTACAGACATTCTGTAAAATATACAGCATGTTACTGTTTTATAAAAATACAGTATAATACTGTTAGAAAATGCCTGTAAATTTACAGTAAAGTTTTACAGTGCAGCTGTTTTGAGCCACCGTTCAGTCTGTATTATACACGATGAGAAACGTTTTGCTGCTCCAAAACACAGAATACGTAGAGAGGTGGTACTGTTATTTATTTATAGGCTATATATTTTTTACATTACTTAACATGCGAGTCATAATATTAGTGAATATATTATATTGTAGTTATAGCTCTCCCCCCCTGGTTGAGAACCAGTGCCAGTGACCTAAAGTGCGATCTTCCAGCATTGCCTTCGCGATCGATCTATTGGCCATCCCTGATCTAAGTGATAATGTTAAAAAAAACAAAAAAAACATTCATTTCTCATTTATTTGGTTCCACAGTATTTGCTGCTTTTTATTAAAACTGTCTGATTTTTTTCCCATTATTTTACATCAAGGTGTATGCCATCCGTGCAAACTTTCTTAATAATTTTTGCTAATAAACATTCTTCGTTTAATAGTTGTTTGTTCCTCATTCTTAACTGATTTTTTGTTTTGTATATTTAAAATTTGTGTACGTTATTTGTAATTTTATATTAGGCATATAACATGGTGTATTTTTATTCGTTTTGTTAATACAAGTTCTATGTTCTACATTGTATTTTGTTGTTGCTTGAATTTCAATTTTCTTTTTACATTTTTATTTTATAAGCTATTTAAGCAAAGGAAAGTTAGGGAAAGAGGGAAAACTAAAAACAAACAACTGCTTGACGCCGAATTGTCACTTACATGAAAGTCAAAGTAAAACACACGGTGCTTACAGGCTATTTAAAACCAAAGGAAAGCAAAGAAAAGTAGGAAAACTCAAACGACCCCCCACCACGGTGATACCGGTATAACCGGTGTGACAACATGTCGATTAACCGGTGGGAAAATTATCACTGTCACAACCCTAATGACCGCTTGATGGAGAGTGAAACTCTGATGTGGTCGTAGTTGATGAAAATATATCTGTGCTAAACTTATACACGGCCTACAACTCACACACTGGCGAGTAAAATCTACTTTTTACCCAAAAAAATTACTTTTTAGCCAGTGGCTAATATTAGACCTCATTTAGTTGCCCAGGGTGAAGATTTTGTTTGCAAATGCGAGTGATTTACTGGCAATGTGCCAGCACGTTTGTATTTTGTATTTCTTCTTCACTGCTCTAAAAGGTGGTTGCTTGTGGCAACACAGCACAACTTCCAGTGTTTGCATTCTGAGCAGTGAAGAAGAGTTGATTTCCAATTTGCAGCATTAAGCAAAACTAGCGGGCATAACTATAGGTCTTGTGTAAGAACATGGTATCGGATCGGAATGTGGGTTCAAGTACTCGCCGATACCTGATGCCAGATAATTTTGTGTTATCGGAATCAGAACAACCCTACTTTTGGTTATGTATAAAAGATAAGGCTGTTACCGTTTTCACAATGGTACTGTCAAATGTACATCTGCATCCCAACTCAATCTCCTGCTACTCTGAATTTCTAAGAGACAGAACTTGTAATATTACATGTTCAGTGCTATCAAATCAGGTGCTGTGCCACTGCTCTTGAATGTTAGTCTGGAGCTCTGATAATATAAATTGTACTGTAAAATGTTACTGTCATTTTAAATTTCACCTGTTTAGTTGTAAATGAAATATATAGCTTTAGTAAACTTTTTTTCTTTTAGTTTTAGTATAACATTATTATACCATGCATCATTTAAAATTTTTTGTTTAAAGAAGAAACCAAACCAATGTATAGTTGACATTTGCAGCTTCAAACAATGGCATAAATCTGCATCGTTATTAATAATCGCATTTACAATCTCGACAATTATGATTTTTGTCATTATTGTGCAGCCCTACTGTCAGCCCTACAGTTGTTTTACAGTTAGGAAACTTGCATATTTCTGTTATGGTTACATATTTGATTACATACTCTGTTGTTTCCTTTACGTCATTTGGAAAGTTCATTACACCTCCTCTCTCTCGCTCTCTTTCTCTGTTTCAGTCAACACATATTTCTTCATGGTACAGGCTCAGGGTATCATGTTACGAGACAATGTGCGGACCTTTGGTCACATGATCAGGCTATACACCAATAAGAACAGCACTCTCAACGGCACAGGTAAGAGTGAACGTCTTTTCATTGTAACATCAGCCAGACTGACCCTTATTAAACTGAACATTATTGCAAAGGCCCGGGCGTACTTAATTGTTTGCTTTATGTAGCGAACAGTTGAGTCAAGTGCACAGTTGAGTTGCAAGTCTATCAATGCGTACACTATTAACCTTAAGCATGGATGAACACAACTTTTGTTTTTGACTGCTCAAATCACTTGCACATACATAAATCAATGAGAATCATGATGGAAATTACACCATCCAGACTGTCCACGAGTCAGGAAGGGAAGTATTTCGGCTTAATCGATCCTGTTTCTTGGCTTCAAAGGCAACATGAAGTCAATTTGACCTTATTTCCTCACTTAATGAATGTCCCTGGTCTCACTGTAAAATATCCATCAATGTTGTTCAACAGCACAAAAAAACAATAATAATAAAATGAATGTAATAACTTTTCTGAAACAAAAATTATCTGGTGTCATAGACTCTACGGGCTGTTAATGATCTTAACCAATATTGACACACTCATTCATATTCTTCACCGTCCAGTAAATTCCCAGTGGATAAAATCAAGTGTATATAAAATAAAAATAAAATATAATTTTACTGATAAGTCATGTTTAATTAGATTTTGCTGGTTTTAACCCTGTTAGAGAACTTTATTCTGTTAACTCTTAAAGAGATTTTTAAAAGAGTTAAGTCAAGTGGAATTCAGCCATACATTTTTCTTTCCATGAAAATAGCCATAGAAGCTGGTATGGCATTAGACACAAACAAACTGATAAATAAGTCACATTATGGAAATAAACTGGGTATATCAAGTCACATTGAATCTAATGTGTATTGGTCTGTCTTCATTTTAACAGATTATCCAGATGGAAATAACTCTAGCGAGTATATCGGTCAGCCAACCACATACCTCCCTGAGAACTTCACATATGCTCAGAACCTGCCCTGTCCCGAACGGTTACCTTCTATGAGTAAGTGTCTTGAGTTTAACAATGCCTTTGTTTATTTGACTCAGAAATTATTTGAATATTGTTTGTTTTTGCTATGCTAATGATGCAATATTTAAATAAGCATACGAGTTTGCTTTAATTAAACTGACTTTGTTTGGCCCTGAAATTGCATGCTTTCCTTCTATATAGTAGATACAAACAGTAGGGGGTGGTACGTTTCAACTTTTCCACGGTTTGGTTTGTATCACGGTTTTAGAGTCACAGTTTCGGTATGGTTCGGTATGTTAAGGGGAAAAATATACTGTCAAATAACAATTTAAAAAAATAAGAATAATCTATCTAACTACAAGCAACAGCACAAAGAAATACAATAGAGTAAAGATATAAATAAATACACGGGTTTGTGCGCCTCTTATGAGCGCATGCACAAATCTTCTCACTGCGCACTCGAGCTTGCATCCTCTGGCCCTTAAATGTTTAAACTGGCAAAGCTTACATGAGTTTAGTTTAAACAGATATCAACGTGTGCTGTTCAAATCTCACCTGCGTGCACGTGCTATCAGCACCCGGGTGATGACGGAATAAATGCTCATATTCCAGCACACGGCACTTGCATTGAACAAGAGTGAATGGTTTGCCCAATTCTTTCCCCATTGCTGCTGTTGTAATGTACTGGGAAACCAGAATGTGCATCCATCAGCATACATTAGCCAAACCCAGTTTTGTTTTACTTGTTATTTATAACAAACCATATTGAAGATGCTTGTCAAATTTAAGCTGAACCGCGGTCCTAGCATGCGCTGAACTGTACGGTTTTTTTTTTTCTGCGAACAGTTCCATCCCTAACAAACAGTATGTGAAAAGACCACTGTGTCTGAATTCACAGTATTCATAAAATAGTTTGTGAAAAGGACTTAAATGATTACTGCTTCTGGTGAGATTTTGAAGTGTGCATTCAGTGGGTTCTTTACTGTCTCATGAGGCAACAGTAGAGAAGCTGTGAATGCCCGTGAAACAATGCAACTGACATTTGTAGGACATGCTTCCATCCACCTATTTTTATGCGCATTTTGGAATATCGCATAAAAAACCCGTTGGATGGCAAGATGCGCAAAAAAAACGTATGCGCGCATTTGAGTAGGATAAACTTTTTATCCGATAAGAAAAAAAGCACAAACTACGATGGAAACACATTTACCGAATATATTTCTCCATGCGCGTTGAAAAAGACGTGACTTCGCTCTATGAGACGGGATAACTTAACTAGCAGTGGGCCCATCTCATTCACAGGATTTGAAATGTTGTTTTGGTCGTTCTGATGCCTGAGCAAAGTCGGTCATCAAACTATCTTTGTATAATTGTTTTACACGACTGTGTTCCCAAAGCAGGCATCCACCTCCATAAGCAATTATCGCATTTATTTGGTTTCGTCTGTTTGCGCTGATGCACAAGTAATTTATCATATATAAAAAATATTATATTCAGTGGGTTCTCCTAGTTTTCTTAGTGATATTTAGTGCCAGTTTACCAGGAAGTGATGGTTTTGTTCTCTTTGACTCGAAACGGTGCTTTATTCGCAAATGTTTTATGCAATATTACAGTTTACATACTAATATTAGTAGGAGACATAGCTAATGACAGTATGATGAATTTAGTATGTTTAGATTACATTCATATTAAATAGAACATACATTTTAAAACAGTTTTAAATTAATTGCGAATTTAAAAGTAGTACCTATTCAGAGACGTTTTTCCTATATAACTCGCCGTTAATTTTTTGCTAAACTTGGTGCAGTTTGTTTTGGAATTGCCTTCCCCGTGAAGGATAAATCTGGTGCTCATTTAGCTTTTGGCCAAATGAAGGCGTTCTAAACAGTTTTAGAAGGCAGCCTAAAACAGCCTTTTTTTTGGAGAGTGTGCCTATGGTGCCTCCTTAAAATCTCTCTAGCCACTTAGCTTTTTAATCTAGACTTCTCAGGTTTAATATGCTTTATCTCATTCGTCTCTGTGTGAGGCATACCCATCACATTGGGTGTGGCTTTTTTGGCTAGTCTTCACACACTTTTTCAGGTTTGCATTTCTAACCACTAAGACATTACTATGACATAACATGTTACTAAGACATGTTTCTTTTTTGCTTAGTTTATTGCTGTTTTTCCTTGCAGAGGGTCAGATGGAACTGAACATGACAGAGGCTCCCGTGGAGGAGATTGAACTGAAGCTCAAACATCTGGACATTCAATTTGGAGGCCACTGGAAGCCCAAAGATTGCAAACCACGCTGGAAGGTGTGACTTTGTTGTAGTTACATTATCAAAAAAGGTCATTCAGCACATCAGCATGACTGGCTTTGTGGTTTTCTCTCTTGCTCTCTCTCTCTCTCTCTCTCTCTCTCTCTCTCTCTCTCTCTCTCTCTCTCTCTCTCTCTCTCTCTCTCTCAGGTGGCAATTTTAATCCCCTTTAGGAATCGCCATGAGCATCTTCCCATTCTATTTCAGCACCTGGTCCCTATGCTCCAACGCCAACGCTTGCAGTTTGCCTTTTATGTCATTGAACAGGTGCACACATACACTTTTGATGCAGTACTGTCATCTACCGATGGTCTAATTTAGTAGTTTGTATTTGACCCCAGTGTGCTAGTATCATGTACCATTGATTGAGAAAAATCAATCAACGATCTTTTTTTTATCAATCATTTGCTTTCAGATGGGTACTCAGCCGTTTAACCGTGCCATGCTGTTTAACGTGGGCTTTAAAGAGGCCATGAAAGACCTGGACTGGGACTGTGTGGTGTTTCACGATGTCGATCACATCCCAGAAAACGACCGTAATTATTACGGCTGTGGTCAGATGCCTCGACACTTTGCCACCAAGCTTGACAAGTACATGTACATGTAAGTTAGTCATATTTACTTTATTCTCTTTTAATTTCATTACTTTTACCCTCCTTAATTTTCTGATTTTTGTCACATTTCTTAACATTTATTTTCCTTATTGCCCAGCTCTTGATGTTCCAGGTTTTGAATGCAGCTAAGTTGAGTTTAGTTCAAGTGTGTATTTCAAAGAATTCGAGACTTGTGTTTTTAACAGTTATAGTGGTGTTATAGAGAGTTTTTTAGGTCGTGTTTGTGAGTGTATAAACTCGTATGATGTTACTCACCACCTGTAGATCCTTGCAGATCCTTATGTATATAAGCAGTGTTTGTGTTTAGTTAGTTGGCTGACACCTACAGTGTCATTCTATGATAATGTTTTTCCTCTAAGTGCTTTAGATTTGCTGTTATGTTGCAGTGTCACTTCCTTTATTAAAAGTGTGGACTTGCAAAAAATAAATAGACTTAGTTAAGACAAAATTAACAACATGCTACACTTGTGCTGTTGAATATTCAGGGTATTTTTGCATTGATTTGAATGTGATTTTTATTTAGCGGGTATGTTTCCTAAAGAAAATAATATGCCATTAAGCTTGTTTGGTCATCATTGTCTCCATGCGTTCATGCCATAGTTGTGACTTTTTCCTCTTTATATTTCAAAGAAATGTTGAAACATTACCACTTTCCTCATTCATCCAATCCATAACGTCTGTCCAAAACATTTTGATGAGCCTAGTTATTATATATTTTTTTTAGACGTTAAGGACCTGCAGAGCCCTACAGTTACTTAAGTTCACATCCTGCTGTATCTGTAGTAAACAGCAAATGAAAGATTGCAGTTTCTTTTAGTTTTTTTGGGTTATTCACAGCAGTTCATGCAGATTTTAGGACTATTTGTTATGCGGATTATGTCATTTGTGTAATGAGGTGTAAACACAGCCTCTCAAAAGTGTTTGAGGTAGCTGGAGAATTTACCCTTGATTTGCATGTGACCAAGGACTGATTAAAGACCCCGTGGTGCAGCTTTGCTTTGGTTGAGATTGAAAGGATGGTTGTTCCTCTGAACGTATTCTGGTTGAAACCAAAACCGCTTTGCGGAATCTGTTAGGAAGTAAATATATGCTGTATCTCCTTATCACCTTGTGACGTAGTCTGACATTCTGTGCTATTAAAGGACTTTTTTTGTTGCCTATTGCTTTCAAGTGATTTCTGATGGTAAGGTTTGTTTCTTCTTTTTCTTTTTCTCTTTTCTTTGTTTCTTTTAAGAACGTTTTACAAATGATGGCATATTTGTAGTTTAGTTTGCTAAATGTTGAGTTGTTTGTTTTTTCAGTCTTCCCTACAATGAGTTTTTTGGTGGAGTCAGTGGACTTACTGTTGAACAATTCCTCAAGATCAATGGCTTTCCCAATGCATTCTGGGGCTGGGGCGGAGAGGACGATGACCTCTGGAACAGGTCAGTTGTTTAATTAGTAGTATGTGTTTATTCGTAACACCAGCATAAGTCTATTTTTGACAGTTACTTTTGTACAACAAGCAATTGTTGCTTCTCCATGATGTTGATGCATGATGCTGTCTAAAGTAATTGTTATCATAAACAAATATGTATATGTAACACAAAATATGTATGTGGGTTTCTTGTTCTCAGGGTACATTACGCAGGTTTCAACGTGACCAGGCCAGAAGGGGATATTGGGAAATACAAATCTATCCCCCATCACCACAGAGGAGAGGTGCAGTTTTTGGGGAGGTCAGTGCGCACACACATAAGTAAACATTAGGGGTGGGTTGTATGTGCAGAGATTTGTACTAATATATTAACTAAAATAAACTACCATTCAAAAGATTTATGAGAGTTTATTTTTTTCCACAACGATGCATTAAATTGATCAAAAGTGATGGTAAATGCTTTTGCGTTTTTGCTTTTGCGTTTTTGCTTTTGCGCAAAAAAAAAAAGTTTCAAATAAATGCTATCCATTTGAACTTCATACTGAAAAGTATATCATGATTTTAACAAAACAGTGAGCGTTTAATTAACTGTTAATTACTAGCAACATTGATGGCAATAAGCAAATCAGCATATTATAATGATTTCTGAAGGATTCCCAAGGAAAAGTTACCTTTTTTAAAGTATAACCTTTTGCGCTTTTTTAAATCAAATAAATGCTGCTTTGGTTAAAAGAGACTATTTTCAAAAACATACAAAAATTCTTACCAACCCCAAACTTTTCTATGGTTGTTATATAATATAATTACCCCAAACAATGTCCAAAGTAGAGGCCTAACACATTCAAATACGTTTTTAGCAGTCATGGAAATAACAAAAGAGACTTATTATAAATACAGGTGCATCTCAATAAATTAGAATGTTGTGGAAAAGTTCATTTATTAAGTAATTCAACTCAAATTGTGAACTCTCAACAAATTAGAATATGGTGACATGCCAATCAGCTAATCAACTCAAAACACCTGCAAAGGTTTCCTGAGCCTTCAAAATGGTCTCTCAGTTTGGTTCACTAGGCTACACAATCATGGGGAAAACTGCTGATCTGATCTGATAGTTGTCCAGAAGACAATCATTCACCCTTCACAAGGAGGGTAAGCCACAAACATTCATTGCCAAAGAAGCCGGCTGTTCACAGAGTGCTGTAGCCAAGCATGTCAACAGAAAGTTGAGTGGAAGGAAAAAGTGTGGAAGAAAAAGATGCACAATCAACCCAGAGAACTGCAGTTTTATGAGGAATGTCAAGCAAAATCGATTCAAGAATTTGGGTGAACTTCACAAGGAATGGACTGAGGCTGGGTTCAAGGCATCAAGAGCCACCACACACAGACATTTGGCTACAGTTGTCGTCAGAGGCGTCTTACATGGCTAAGGAGAAGAAGAACTGGACTATTGCCCAGTGGTTCAAAGTCCTCTTTTCAGATGAGAGCAAGTTTTGTATTTCATTTGGAAACCAAGGTCCTAGAGTCTGGAGGAAGGGTGGAGAAGCTCATAGCCCAAGTTGCTTGAAGTCCAGTGTTAAGTTGCCACAGTCTGTGATGATTTGAGTGCAATGTCATCTGCTGGTGTTGGTCCATTGTGTTTTTTGAAAACCAACGTCACTGCACCCGTTTACCAAGAAATTTGGAAAATCATGCTTCCTTCTGCTGACCAGCTTTTTAAAGATGGTGATTTTATTTTCCAGCAGGATTTGGCACCTCCCCAAACTGCCAAAAGCACCAAAAGTTGGTTAAATGGCCATGGTGTTGGTGTGCTTGACTGGCCAGCAAACTCACCAGACCTGAACCCCGTAGAGAATCTATGGTGTATTGTCAAGAGGAAAATAAGAAACAAGAGACCAAAAAATGCAAATTAGCTCAAGGCCACTGTCTAAGAAACCTGGGCTTCCATACCACCTCAGCAGTGCCACAAACTGATCACCTCCATGCCACGCCAAATTGAGGCAGTAATTAAAGCAAAAGCAGCACCTACTAAGTATTGAGTACATGTATAGTAAACGAACATACTTTACAGAAGGCCAACAATTCACTAAAAATGTATTCTAAATTGTTGAGATTGAGAATTGGTGGGTTTTTGTTAAATATGAGCCAAAATCATCACAATTAAAAGAACCAAAGACTTAAACTACTTCAGTCTGTGTGCACTGAATTTATTTAATACACGAGTTTCACAATTTGAGTTGAATTACTGAAATAAATGAACTTTTCCACAACATTCTAATTCATTGAAATGCACCAGTAAGTCTTAATTAAAAAATAACTAAGCAGTATTATTACTATTATTAATTTCATTTATTTTTTTTAATTTGTCTTTTCCATTGTTTCTGAAGCAAACCTTTATATTATACTACTTTTATGACATATTGAAAAGGTTTCTTGGCTAGATTTTTTACCATGTCTAGCTGCATTAATCCAAATGTTATTTATTAGTTCTCAAGGTAATTCACTCAGTGCGATTTCTTCTCTCAACGTGTTTGCCAGTGGCAGAACCGGCACTAGTAGGAGTGTTACATAAATAATAAAACAGGAACTACGTGCTTAGCTGTGGGTCAAGTCGGTAAAACTGAGGAAGCACCTTTTTTGTCCCTTTGTGAAGGGAAAGTTGAACTAAACCACTTTCTTCATCAGTCTCCATTTTGTTTTCCCCCAGTTTTGGAGGCTAGTACTTCAAGAACTACGATTTGGAAAGAGAAAAATGGCTTTCTTGTCACTGTTCTGTTCAGTCTTTACCTCTGACCTGCTTACACTTGACCTGACCTTAAACAAAAGTTGTATTCCTCTGTTTCTGTGTAACCCAGAGTGGATTGACCTATGTGTGACAAAAACATATTTGCGGTCATACATACATAGATCTTTGCGTATTGTAGCTGATTATCTTAAGGACAATTCTAACCCCAGGTTCATCTCGCCCTCCCCTCAGGTACAAGTTGCTGAGGTACTCTAAAGAACGACAGCATCTGGACGGATTGAATAATCTGCAGTACTCTCCAGAGGTCTCTCTGAGCAGCCTGTATAAGAACATCACAGTCAATCTGAATCCCGAGCTGGCCCCCATAGCAGAGTACTGACAGGCTGTGACCCCTGAGTCAAAAAATTTGATGTATCAATGCCAAATGCCCTTAAAAACAGGAGCGAGTAGGGCAGAAGCCTGTCTAATGCACAGTTAGTTGCGTGACTTGAGTGTGCGTGTATGTGTGCGATTACTCTATCATATCTGTGAAAGTGTATTAGCGTGACTGCGTGCGTTTAATTGCATGTTCCTATGTCCATGCTGGCTTTAGCGAATCAGATCACAACACATTTCAAAAAAGGTGGGGAGTGCCAGCGTCAACAAATCATGTTTACTGCAAAGCCTTAATTGAATTGTATAGGCTATCAAACTCTCTAGATCTAGTCACCTGTGCTTACATTGTAGAAAGCTTGGTTTTACATTGTAACCGCTCTCTTGACGCCAATAGACGTTTTGTCATGTTCTGTTAGTATAATTTTTTATACATATCTATCGTTTTTTTTAAAGAGAAAATTGTTTATAAGGCGTCAATGCAGTTTAAATGGATGTATTTTAAACCTCTCCTTCACTTCAGATCGTTTTGTTCTTGTATTTTATGAAATACATTTCACCGTAGTGGTGTGTTAAGGTTTTTTTTATTATAACTTTTTCTTCAAAATCCCATGGCTATACAGAAGGCTGTGACAAGTTGCATGCATGACCCAGACTCCCCTGTAAAGAACTGGCCTTTTAAATGATGCTTTAGCTTTGTCCTCCAAAAGACGCCTGTGGTTCAAGTGGAAACACTTTCTGGCAGCTATTTGTTGATTTTGATTTGTTCATTTTATTAATGATTTTGTTTAACTTCAATGGTTTTGGACACATGACAATGGACAAAAGATATCAGCGATGACCATAGATTGCAGGAAAATAATTGGAAAATGACATACAGATATCATTACTTGCTACATGCCTTAATTTTTTTTTGTAACGTGATTATTTTGTCTTAAACTTTTATTTTTAGTCATATTGAATGTTTTTTTGTCTTCGCTTATGTTAATAGCATAATCATTCTCATGTCTCGCTTTTGAAGTGCACTCCACAGTAGTGAAAGAAGATGTGATTGAAACTATAGCGAGGTGTTTACGAGACAGGTCGTTCGCAGGAAGACCTGGTGGTCAGTCGGGTTCGCAGCTGCTAAAGCCAAGACGCCCTTTGCAGGGTTTGGCGTGTGTCTCAACCTGTGTGTTTTTGTCTGTTTGTGTGTGTAGCTCTCGGTGTGAAGTACTGGGTGATGTTGCGCTCCGGTAGGGCCGAGATGAGAGAGCGATGCTGCCGTTGCTCTTGAATGGCATTCGGAGTACACTTGGGCCATGACGACTTTATCTTGTTAAAGTTCCGAGCATTACAAGCTGTTGGAAAATGTTTTGTTGATACATGTTCGCCTTTTGTATATAATTTGAATTGGTTGGTGTTGTCAGTATTATAACATGTTGCATTCATTTTTTTGTGTATAATTTAAGTTATCATATATATGTCCTAAAACTGCTGTTTCATAGCCTCTCATGCTGTATGTGTGTGTCTACTCAGAGAATTACACATCGAGGGTGAGATTTTGTCGGTGGGCTAGTTTGCGACACTAACTGGACGTTCTGACACATAAAGTCGAGCCACACTCACTTCACCACAATGCATTATTACTTTTTGTTGGTTCTTTCTATCTATACGTTTCTAAGGTGGAGATGAGCCATGGCTTCTCTTTGATCGTCTGATTGCATTGTCTTTTTCTGAGTGGATGTCTTTTTAACACAAGTATGGTCTCCTCCCATTGATGCTGTCCCCGACGTGATCTCCAATGCCCAGTCTGTTGTTTACAGTCTCTTCTTACTCAGACTTACGGTTGGGTCTAATCAGACCTGTTTACTGTGGTTACGGGTTACAAAACACAATTTGACCAACTCAGACAAGAATTCAAAAAATACTTCATATAATATACTGAATATGATATGGAGGTTATTGATGCCAAAGTCCGCTTTTCCTTGTCCCTTTCACTCTCCTCATCTCTAGCTCTAGGACATCAGCTCAATCTAAACTTTTCGATCCAGTCACTTTGAGTACTTTTCGACATGCGTGAGTTTGGGTATATGTGGTGTCACATCCATCTGCAGTCCAGTGTGAGTGGATTGCTGTAGGCTGTATAATGATATTAAACAAGGCTGAAAACCCATTGCCTCGCTTTTCCACCGCACAGGGCCAACAAATTTACATAAGCAAAGTTTAGGCAAAGTTGGCATCAAATGTGCTATTGGGTGTGCTATTACACCCTGTGTTTGTGTTGAAGCAGCCAGTAAGATATAACCACTTAATAGATATAGTTTAATGTAAAAAAAATAGGCATTTTAGACTGGCTTTTGGCTTTCGAAGAGGGAAGTGGACTTATGAGCACTAGTTTCCAGAATGCTCAAATAAACGAGTATATTCCACCTTCACAGTGCACTGTTTTTTGTTTTATTTTGCAGGCACTTTAACAGCATAATGATTAGTCTTATGCTACAATATGAAGTCAGATAGGCATGTTACAATTCAATCATTAGCTTTTGCACCACAGAAAAATGGTTTTATTTGGATACACAGATTGGGACTGAAAATGACAAATTATTCTTAAAGTAAGGTTGGTTGCAATATGAATACTGAATGTTAAGTTTATTTTTATTTGATGGTAGTGTAATGCCCTATTCCTGGGCCCTATTTTGTTTTGTTTAACATACCGGTGAGACCGCTCTGGTGTGTTTGGATCTGGTGGTTAGTCAGTTGTAGCTTTTGAGGAAGCTTTGTTCTGTGCTATCTGCTAATTTAGATTCATTTTTCACCCCAAACCCCCACCCTTCTCATAGCTGCCCCATCCTGTTCAGCTGTCTGAAAAATATCCAGAAGAAATAATAGATAGAGAATTTTAAAAGATGATTTATTCAACATTACAAATCTGTAGAGTGTTACATTTTTGCAGTGCTCATATTTGTGCCTTATTTCTTTTTCTTTTCTTTTTTTTGCATTGTTTGTTGAGATGAGCAGTGGGGTGTGTGGATGGTGATTAAAATTAAAACTGGGTGCACATTTACATTTTCTTTTACTCAGTATTTATTTAGATCTGGAGCTGTCTTTAGAACTGAAATGTGTCTGCTGGTCATTTAATGGGAACTGAAGAACATGAAGATCTTCTCCTGTGTTTCTCCAATGTTGAGGGTCCACTTTAACTGTAACACCAGTATGAGAAACAGAATGTCTTGAGATGCCAGCTGCTTTGACTGACACGTACAATCCTGGTTCCAGATTTCTCTTTTTGTTTTTTGTACCGGTCTCTTCACTGCGTTTCGCTCTGTAATGATCATTAAAAGACTTCATAGTTGAAAACTTATTCAGAGTCTGGTCTCTTTCATTGGTTTGAGGGAAAGTGGGTTCAATCAAGGTCCAAAATTAACACTTACCAATCTTTGGCTTTGGTGAGTTATTCAGTATTAGGAAACTGCAGCATAATTCATTGTTTAAATCAAAGTTAATAACTGTCAAATTCTTGAAGATGTGATTGTGTGTGAGATTCAACTGTCTTATATCGTACAAATGATTTAGTAACACTTGAATTAAAGCATTTATGTATAATGCATTATAAAAGTATCCATAATGTAGGTTGTAATGCATTATATCATTTCATAAATAAAAGCAAACTGCATTTTAATTTTTATAGATTTGTTTGTCATGTTTAAATCCATTATACTTTCTAAATGTGTAACAATAAATTGATAAGTGTATTTCTATTATGTACATATTATGTAATTATGAGATCATACACAGTATTATATGGTGCATCACAAGGCATAATTAACGCAATTAAAACTACTATTATAATGCATGGTATTTAAAGGCTGTAAGTAAAGTGTTACTAATGATTTTAAAACATTTTTTCAGAATACAAAAAAAAAACAATGCAAAAATGTCATGGCTAGTTATTAATATTTATATACGTATAATTCACAATATTAGTGTTTTTAATGTATACTGAATAAACTGATAAACGACACTTTTGCTTTTGCCCCCATTTTTCATGAGCTGAACAAGATGCTGATTAGACAGCATGATTGCACAGGTGTGCCTTAGGCTTGCCACAATAGGCCACTCGAAAACCAGTCTGTATCTGGTGTGACCACCATTTTTCCTCGCATCTCCTTCGCATAGAGTTGATCAGGTTGTTGATTGTGGCCTGTGGAATGTTGGTCCACTCCTCTTCAATGATTGTGCAAAGTTCCTGGATATTGGCAGGAACTGAAACACGCTGTCGTATACGCCTTTCCAGAGCATTCCAAACATGCTTAATGGGTAACATGTCCGGTGAATATGTTGGCTATGCAAGAACTGGGATGTTTCCAGCTTCCAGAAATTGTGTACAGATCCTTGCAACATGGGGCCGTGCATTATCATGCTGCAACATGAGGTGATGATTGTGAATGAATGTCACAACAGTGGGCTTCAGGATCTCATCACGGTATCTCTGCGCGTTCAAAATGCCATCAATAAAAGGCACCTGTGTTTGTTCTCCATAACACATGCCTGCCCATACCATAACCCCACTGCCATCATGGGCTACTCGATCCACAATGTTGACATCTGCAAACCGCTCACCCACATGATGCCATACACGCTGTCTGTCATCTGCCCTGTACAGTGAAAACCGGGATTCATCCGTGAAGAGAACACCTCTCCAAAGTGCAAGACGCCATCGAATGTGAGCATTTACCCACAAGTCGTTTACGATGACAAACTGCAGTCAGGTCGAGACCCCGATGAGGATGACGAGCATGCAGATGAGCTTCCCTGAGACGGTTTCTGACAGTTTGTGCATAAATTCTTTGGTTATGCAAACCGATTGTTGCAGCAGCTGTCCAGGTGGCTGGTCTCAGACGATCTTGGAGGTGAAGATGCTGGATGTGGAGGTCCTGGGCTGGTGTGGTTACACATGGTCTGTGGTTGTGAGGTCAGTTGTATGTACTGCCAAATTCTCTGGAATGCCTTTGAAGACGGCTTATGGTAGATAAATGAATATTCAATTCACGGGCAACAGCTCTGGTGGACATTCCTGCAGTCAGCATGCCAATTGCACGCTCCCTCAAAACTTGTGGCATTGTGCTGTGTGATAAAACTGCACATTATAGAATGTGCTTTTATTGTGGCCAATCTAAGGCACACCTGTGCAATAATCATGCTGTCTAATCAGCATCTTGATATACCACACCTGTGAGGTGGATGGATTATCTCGGCAAAGGAGAAGTGCTCACTAACACAGATTTAGACAGATTTGTGAACAATATTTGAGAGAAATTGGCCTTTTGTGTACATGGAAAAAGTCTTAGATCTTTGAGTTCAGCTCATGAAAAATGGGGCAAAAACAAATTTGTTGCGTTGATCATTTTGGTCAGTATATTTTAAACACATACATGCAGCTTTTGGTGAGCATAAGAGACTTAAAAAAAAAATTATGTTGTAATGTTTTCAAACTTTTGACCGGACATTGTGAATTTTATCAAACTGGCATTGCAAATACTTAATTTTGGACCCTGGATTTAAAGAACTTCTCTGTAGCTGTCACTCAGATGCTTTGACAACCACAGCTGTTGTGGTGTATGAGAAGGGGCTCAGAAGAAGAGCCAGAGTGTAATGACGATGCCCCTCGGCATGAGCCTCAAACACCACCTGCAAAAAAACACCAAAGAACCACTGAGAAACACAAAGCTTATCTGGAAGATAAAAAGTGTCTACATGTATCTGTCAGTGCCTGTGTGCTCAGCATGTTTGTGCATGTATGCATGTATGTGTTGTCCTTGAATGCTCTGTCCTCTTATCTAAAACTGTCCATTACTGTGTGTCTGTAGAAAACCAGATATAGGATCTTAAATATTTACCTCCCCACAGTTAATATAGCTCTTGGTTCACATCCAAGACAATCATTCGGGGTGTTAATATACACATATTTGCTGCTAAAACAGCCTTATGCAAATCTAGTAGGTTGGTGTTATAAATAATAATAACAATAAAAAGTAGTCCTAATAATAAGGGGGCTATGTGCATTCTTGTGATTTAGGTGCCTTGACAACAACAGTAACCCATCACTTAGCAACCATTAAGTGTTCATGAATATAGAAGTGCCATCAAAGCATTACTGACATCGGCCACCTGGTGAAAAGGTGTATGACCCTCCGCCTTCCAGTAGGCTTTAGTGTCAAACTCCACCCGGTACACGCCAGGAGTGAACTCCTCCTTGCTGATCAAGTTTTGCACCTCTCCAGTCATGTCCACTTTCCTGTGTGAGAGGAAGAGCTCATTAATGATAATGACAGTGGCAGGAAAGAGGAACCATGATCATGTGACTATAATGACAATATGCAGCTGTTTGCCCCGTGAAGCCAAAACCACAGTAAAATAAACTGTGTGCACGCACACACACACATATATATATGTGCAACAATCACAGTCTATTTTTCTATATTTGAACTAAATCAGTGTTATTTTAGTATAATTAATAAACCATAGTTTTTTCATATATATATGTCATTTATCATTACTATTATTATTTATTTATTCATTTTGTTGCTGTTTTTATGGTTTTAGATACTATAGATGGTAAATGGGTTCTAATTAGATCAGAAGAAAAACCTGAAATGTAATTAATGTTATTCATATAATTATTTAGAGCATCAAAATTATTTATAGAGCTGGACGGCTAATGTGATCTTACCC
The DNA here is from genome assembly GCA_003573665.1 of Oxygymnocypris stewartii. Classification (NCBI taxonomy): domain Eukaryota; kingdom Metazoa; phylum Chordata; class Actinopteri; order Cypriniformes; family Cyprinidae; genus Oxygymnocypris; species Oxygymnocypris stewartii. The sequence continues at coordinate 819,742 of QVTF01019498.1, forward strand.
ACTGGCAATCTTTTTCCATGTCCTAGCTTGATCTTGGCGATAGACATCCAGAGATATATTTCCAGCGGGAGTCCCTTTCACAGCATCCAGGATCTTTACTGTTAGAGGGCAGAGAACATCTGGACCACCGTGAGAAGCCTGGAACACAGTCAATGTGCAGAGAAATGCTCCTAAGTTTTGTTCAGTTCAAACATGGTGCTTAGTCTTTCTGTATCTCATTTATTTCTGATAATAGAAACTTGTGCTTGGGATGATTTTATCTTTAGATGAATGGCTTTGTTGTATTCTTTATTAGTAAGTTTCTGTTGGATAAAAGTAAATGCTAAAGTTAAATAATGGAAGCAGCTGTATCAGCTCTGAGCCGTTTGTTAAGTCAGTGACCGCCTGGACATACAGATGTGTATATGTGTGTTTTTCCAGTACAGAGTGTACCGCAGTACTTTGTAGTATGGCAGAATGCAGATAACATTGCGACCCATATGTTAGCCTATCCAACAACTCCAATTCAACAACTCCCCAGAAGTTGAGACATTTTATATTTCATATACATTCCATAGATTTTGTTTCACTAGTTAAATATAACTAAAAGGTGCTTTAAGAGATTTCAGCAGGCTCCTCTATCCAAAATCACTCCTCCAACAACCTGAACAAGCAAAATCAAACAGAAAGCATTTCTGATTGGATAATATTAAGAACCCAAACCACCTTTTACAGCTTTTTTGTTGTATGCACAGCCTACGGCTGACAGAAAGACAGCTGTGATCTCAGATAAACGTTTTTGTGATTCTCAGAAGTGGAAGCTGTCATAGTTTGGTTAACTTTTATAGTGGTGAATAGATACTGCAACAGATACATTTTTTTGTGTTCCCATGCACTTGCTTCAGTAGCAAAACTAAAAAATACATGATAACATTTCTATACTAATGAGCAGGGTTGGGAAAAGTTACTTTTAAAAGTAATGCATTACAATATTGCGTTACTCCCTAGAAAAGTAACTAATTATGTTACTTAGTTACTTTTTATGGAAAGTAATGTGTTATATTACTTTTGCGTTACATTCGCGTTACTTTTTAAATATTAGCAGGGCTTGATTGTTTGTTTTTAATACAATAAGTTCTATTTATAGCAAATGTAAAGCCCTTTCACACCAAAAAGTGTACTGAATAAACCTCAGGCTGAAGGAAAAGTAAATTCACGTCTGTACAGCAGAACGCAGAAAAAGAAAGTTCAACTCTCTTCAGCAATAACAAAATAACAAAAAAACAACGAAGCACAATTGTTAGTTTATCTAAAGTAATTTTTGCTTAGTATGGTTAAACTAGATCATCAAAGGTCAGCAGCAAACACATTGGTTAATAAAATGATTAGATAAATTTGTGTTGTTTAACATATTTAATTATTGCAGGTTTGCGTCATATTCTGAGTTTGCATTTCACTGTTTTAATTCATTTTGATGAATACTGAATCTGTTTTTGTGAGTGGGATGAATTAATACACATTCACATTTAGTCTAGATTAGAACTACAGTAAGATGTTCACACAGCGCACTGTCAGTCAATGAATGAAAAAAAAAGTAACTCAGATATTTTCTAGTAAATTAAAAAGTAATGCGTTACTTTACTAGTTAACTTGAAAAAAGTAATATTATTACGTAACTCGCGTTACTTGTAATGCATTACCCCCAACACTGCTAATGAGGGAAGTTAAATAGCGATTGAACAAATTTTCTCATACAAATAATGTTATATATATATATATATATATATGAAAAGTGGATTTTTATTTTATTATGAATAAATAATACATTCCATTTACACAGTCACAACTCTCTATAAGATATTATTCATGACATACAAAGGAATCATACAATTGTACATGCTCTTAGCATTGAATAGGTCACTTTAACGAAAATGAATGTCAAATGTATTGGTTTTGAAAATTAGTTCCTCTTATATATCTGCATTCTATACAACAAGCAATTGAACTTACCACTGGCGCAGATCTACAGCAGGCAACGAGAGATGCAAGAAGCACACAAATGATCGCTTTAGCCATGTTAGAACACAACTACATGAGTTAAAAACCCGAAATACCCTTTATACAGCTGGCGACCCTGTTATAAGGTGACTCAACGGGGTATCTGCGGTGCCCTGTTGACATAGTAAATAAACAGGGGAATCAGTAACTTCGTACAATTTGGTTTATCCAGTGTAAACAATCAAGGGCATTTGTCCGTATCTATACAACTCCCCTGTCCTTGGAATTTGTGCATTTCATGATTGTTCATTCTCAAAGCTCCTCCACTCTGTGTGATCTGATTCATTGCTTGTTTACTTTCTGAGGAACTTATGTCAGGCTCACTGGTGAAATGTTTCTGGGCAGCACAAATTTGAGGGTCTGAGCTATTACTCACAGTTCTAAGAAAAGTGTACCGTTATCCCTTAAGAGGTGGGTACGTGCTTGTTTTGCACATATTTCCATATGCTAGCTGTATTGCTAAAGGCATTAAATCCCCACGTGGAGAACAGCATAATATTTTTTCTTGTGAATATTCGTATCAAATTCATAACAGGACCATGGTTGGTCATACAGAAGTGATTCAGTCTCATTTTGTTTCATTCTTTTAAACAAGTCGTACATTATTTAGGCACAGTAACATGGAAAGGAACAGTAAAAATATATAAATAAAAGAGGCACTTTGTATCTGTGAAATGTTGGCTTGGTAGTGTCATGCACAGAAGGTGTGACTTGAGTTCACTGTTGAAATTTGGATAATGCATGACTTTTGCCAGTGTTGGGTTAAAACTACTTTGAAACTGTAGATATAAGCTTGATACAAGCTAATAATAATTCAACGTCAAATTACTGTTTCGAAAAAGCTCAACAAAAATCTACAAGCAAAAAGTAGCTGACATTGATTTCCTTAGAAGGAACTATTCTCTTAAAAATTATGTTAATGTGTGCAACCAAACAGTTGATGGTACCCATTGACTTCCATAGTGTTTATTTATTTATTTTACTGATTAAGTTATTGGGGACCATCGACTGTTTGGTTACACAAATGCTTCGAAAGATCCTCTTTTGTGTCCAGAAGTAGGAAGAAATTAATTCAGGTTTTGAACAACTTTAGGGAAAGAGTTTTTGTTTTTGGGTAAAAAAAGACTATCCAATGATGTAGTTTGTAATTAAATCTAACCTGTTTTTTTGTTGTTGGGGTTTGAATTGATTCATTCAGCTGAATTAATGAATTCAGTTAGGTTGACATAATAAAACTTGATTTTGTTAAATATAAATTGTATCCAAATGTATAATTCACATAAATAAGTAATTAGTACTGTGTTGAGGTTGAACTAGTTTTGGTGAATCTGTTCATTTACAGCAATTATAGCATTTAATGAAGCAATTCACTATAATGAATCATGACATCCACCATGAGAAGACCAATAGGATGAATCGATTCACCAGAATGAACCTGGATGTCACAATACAACAAGTGTTGAACAGATTCATTTTAATAAATCAGACTCTCTAACGCTACACATAAGAGAGGATGGATGCTTCACGGACTTTTGCAACGCTACACATGAGAGAGAGGACCAATAGATTTTGACAAATAGATTCACTAGAATAAAAAAGACGTTCTAATGCTACACACTGGAGAGACAAACGGTTTAAGTATAATTGATTCACTAGAATAAACCGGACAATGCAACACATGTGAGAGGTTGAACAGATTCATTTTAATGAATCAGACGTTCTAATGCTACACGTGAGGGAGGATGATTCACGGACTTTGCAACGCTACATTTGAGAGAGAAGACCATTGTATGAATAAAAAATTGAATAGAGAAAATGGTTTTGGACGAATTGATTCACTAGAATGAGATGGAGATACTAAAGGTGAGTAGCTTATACCTAATAACTGTGTGACCTAATTTCTAAGAAGCATAGCCTATTTTAATAGTCTTATGAGAATATGCCAAATCATTATAAGACCATGATGCTTGTTTACAGGCTCAGTCATTTCTGATAAACAGTCAGGTCTGATAAGTTTGAACATGACTAGCCTAAAGGAAACTGTCAAAAAAGCTCTTATTATAGTGATTCTCATGATCCATTTTGAGAGTGTGGGAATTGGACTGCTGGTACATTTACATTTATTCATTTAGCAGATGCTTTTATCCAAAGTAACTTACAATTGAGGAATACAATAAGCGATATATTATAAAGAGGCAAACGGACACAGGAAGTGCTTGTCAGGCATTGTTCAGAGCAAAAACTAGCTACACAGTGAGAGGTTAAGGAAAGAGAGCAAGGTGGTGTTTTTTCTTCTTATGAAGAAGCAGAAGTCAAGTGAAGACGGAAGAGATGAGTTTTCAGGTTTCGCTTGAAAATCATCAGGGATTCAGCATTCTAGATAGGGGTGGTATAACTTATAAGTTCATTCCACCAGCCAGGAACGGTGAATGAAAATGTTCTGGAGAGTGATTTTGTGCCTTTCTGTGATGGCACCACAAGGCGTTGCTCGCTCGCAGATCTCAGACTTCTGGAGGAGATGTAGATTGTCGTCAAGGAGTGGAAGTAGGAGGGTGCTAAACCTGTGGTTGTTTTGATGCGAGCTGCAACCGGGAGCCAGTGCAGGGAGATAAAGAGAGGTGTGACATGGGCCATTTTGGATTCGCTGAAGACCAGTTGTGCCGCTGCATTCTGAATCATTTTTAGAGGTTTGATTGCATTTGATGGAAGTCCAGCTAGAAGGGCATTGCAGTAGTCCAGTCTAGAAATGACAAGGGCCTGGACAAGAAGTTGTGCAGGGTGCTGTGTAAATTACACAGCACCCTGCACAAGAGCCTGATCTTTCTGATGGTATTAGATTTAAATCACATAAGTGACAAAGTCTTATGTTTGCTGAAAAGGTTCAGTTAAGTTATCATTCTCATGCTTCTGCTCATACCATGTGGTATGAGGACTCTTATTGAAAGCTAGTTGCTAATTTATTACTGCATTAGAAAACGGCTGGTAAGACAGGTTTCAGCAAGTAGCAAGGAGAAAATGTAAATTCATTTTTTTTTTTTTACTGCTGCTCAGGGTTAACAAGAAAACTGTCAAGCTGACAGAACCACTCACAACAGTAACAAATGAAAAATAAGACTGCAGAATGGAGTGTTACATGACTTTATTATTACTGTCAAAAATCCCCATGATTATAGACTTTCATTAAGGCTGAATAAATTACCACTGGATAATCACTAAATTGATCAGTATGTAATTAAACAAGAAAACAGATTAGTTTGTACAAAAATACATTTTGGAAAAAAGAAACTGAAAAAAGAAATTACATTTTTACATTTTAAAATAATGGATACATTTTTGACAAACATTAGCAGGTTTTTATTTATTTGTAGAATAGGTTTGAGCCTTGTTATTTTATTGTTAATTAAAACAATAAAATCAACAAGAAAAGATCATGAGAACGGCAAGAGGGTGGGAACAAGTCAGATTTTTCCTGGGTGAGGACCTGGTGCACAAATTCTTCTTGCATTTCTTACTTTTGCTATACTTTACAGTTTCATCCCACAGGCCATCTCCATCTGTAACACTTAGCTCACACACATAGTGTTCTTTACTGATCACTGTCCCTCAAACGATTCCTCCAACAGTTGTCAGAATATCTGGCCACATGTACGTCTGTCAATGTGAACGCAGATGAAACTCAAGCCCAAATGGTCCAGATGGTGTCTGCATAGACACATACTTCTCTCTGATTAAATGAACAGTGCAAAAGATAATCTTTTAGAAAGGACATTATTGACGAATAGTAATTTCAGCTGAAGAGAAAGCAGCTGGATTTTCAAGTTGTGCTTCACTACTTTGTTCATTACTTTTTCTTGGCATTCTTTGAGAGAGAAGCAGCCATTTGCTTCAGGGTTAAACGTCTTTTGATCTAAGTCTATGATCTTATCCGTTCAGAAATTAAAAAAAGATGATTTGCATTTGAGTCACTTTGTTCTTGTCACGCATTGATTTCTATTGACTGACAGACACTGGCTGTGTGTCAAAGCCTAGTCAGATGTATAAGGGGGAGTTGTGTTTTATGCTGACATTAACCAAAATGAAACTTCATGAGTGATTCATTTGATGTCTTTCATAGACAGTGACATCCACTCTTGTAGAAATACACTGTGATTCTCATGTTCTTTTTGATGCTAGCATGTTCACAAGTACAACAAATAAGCACAAAATATGTACTACATATAACAAATATTTTTATCAAAACATATTGGATGAAAATTTGAGGAATTATTCCATCAAATATACAATCTAATATGTTATTTATGTTCAAAAGGGTCAGTACGTTTTTTTGTACAAAACAATTATTTAGCAACAATGCAATAAATTGATTAAATGTAGAGTAAATACTTTTTAATTTTCTCTCCTTCCTATCTCTCTTTTTTCCCTTCTAAAAATGGGATTTAATTTTGTACCCTGTCTTTGGGACTCGTCTACTTGGATCTTCACATGTCTATTTAGATGGCGCAGAGTCTTTTGCTTTAGACTCCACTTCTTTAGTGCCCAGTGGCACAGCTGGTGTCTTCTTTTTCTTTTGTTTGCCCAGTGTTGGAACATCAGCAAGCAAGATTGGTGGTCTGCTGGTTGCCCCCTGCATTGGGTTCTCCTGAAAGTGTCTCTCCATTAGCAGTACTCCACCAGGCGATCCGATGGGAGATGAGACAGGGCTAAATTCCAGCACAGTCTCCTGTTCCTGTCCTTCCATTTGCAACTGTATCGACTGATTAGCAGCTACAGGGGCTCCATTAATCACATACATTGCTTGTTGTCCTCGGCTCAGAGTCGCCGGTGAAATGTTTCCGCCTTGGAGGATCAAACCTTCCGTCACAGGGCTCCCATTTATTACATACAAACCCTGAGTGGGACTCTCAACAAAAACTGTGTTTGGTATTTGCTGCTCCACCAGGTAGAATAGAGACTGCTGTTGCACAAAAAGCATCTCGCTTGCTTTGGCACTTGGAACTATGGCTGATTTATTAACCGTCTCAACTTTGGTGAGAGAGCTTTGGTGTACTTCTTGTGGAGGTGGGATGGTTTTGGGAACCTGGATGGTGCTAGTACTGACGGAGATCTTGGTTTTGAAGCTGGTTTCAACCGATGTGACTACTTGCTCAGTTTTGGGAGGGGGTACGGGAGGCTTTGGAGGATGGCATAGTTCCACTAATGTAAGGAACTTTGACCCTAGGTTGTTGAGGAACTCCAGGTCATCATCAGACTCAAGGAGGCTGCAACTACCAACGGAGCCAGCCGGGGTGTCTCGACCCTCATACTCATACAACACAAGACCATCTGTCAGAGGAGGGTTCGCTGAAAGACAGCTTGATTTCTGCAAAAAATAATCAAATAAAAATTCTGTCATTTAATCAGCCTCATGTCATTCTAAACCCGTATACCCCTTTTTATTGAACACAACATGTGAATTTTTGAAGAATATATTGCAGTCTCAAGAAGAAAATTATCAAAAGCTGTCACTGAGGAGATATATTTTCATCTTTTACTCTTTTTACCCCTAAAAGGTGGATATTACTACTAAGAAAGCACATATTGGTACATAAAGTGTAAATAAATGTTGAATTCATGGTGTTTCCATTAGCCTAACTTATGTGAGTAAGATGTCATTTTTTCCTCTCGCTACAAGACTTGACGAAAGATGTGGTAGGTTTATGTGTATTGCAGTCACCGCACAAGACATTGTTTTTAATCTAAGGAGGCGCATGCATGTATCTTTAGTGAAGTAGCATGGTGAGCCTCTTCTGGAACGCTTCTGAAATGTGGCGCAGCTGGTATAAGCACAAACACTTATTAGAGTGGCCATGTCGGAGCCGTAATGCACTATCAGGGGCGTAGATCAGGCGGGGGATGTGCCCCCCCTCCTCCCATTTGATATCACGTAAATTCGTCCCCCGCACTTTTTCAGGCAAGTGTGTTCGCACAGAAGTTTTCAAGAGCTGGCGTGAATAAATATAGATTTTAATTCAAAGAGACAGGATAGTCTGTGCATGAGCTGATGTTTTATTCGGACCCAGAATAAGGTGAGAAAAACCAATATGGTCTGGCTGCAGATTTGCACTTGCACTCTCAGACTTGCACTCTCAGACTTGCTACTTGCGCTTCCGCGAGTGACGTCACTTGCAGTCTTTTAAATGTTATTTTGTTCTATTTATTGATATGATACTGTTATATATTTTTTGTTTGAATTTCTCAACATTTTACGACAGTAGCCAGGTGGTGAAAACAAGAAAAAAGAAACTAAATTACAATGTTACTTGCAATCGCTGCTTGCACTCTCCGCTACCTGCGACGTTACTTGCATTCGACACAAATCGTGTGCGTTGCCAACGGAGACAAGACACTGTGGTGGTTAAACGATTAAAACTAAATTAGTACAATGATGAACAGGGTCCTGCAAGTTATTTGTAAGAGAAAAAGACAAGACCTGCAAATCCGTGGCTACAGAACAGCAGAATATGAACGCAATGCTCAGTTTCTTGTTAAGTGTTTTCCTCTCATAGAAAAATAAGCACTTAATATGGCTTAATAAGATACATTAAGTGCACTTAAAAGATACAATTCGATGTATAGTTATTATTACATTTACTACAAGGCAAGCAGACGGCCATGAACACAATATGCAAACTTTCACTTTTCCTCCCATACAGCAAAATGCTTAATGTGGCATAATGGACTAAATGTAATGATATAATAATAACAATAATAAGGGACTTTAGGGTATTCTTTAGTCTTTGACTAAGATGATTAAAACAATTCATTAGCCTATAAGTCTTGTTGATACAAAGATACAGACCAGCAGATATGAAATGCATTAAGTGATATTAAAAGGACGCAATGCGTTAAATTGCACGTTAAACGTTTTCCTCCCATAGGAAATAATTTAAAATAAAACACTTAATAGAGCTTACGGGACAAAGACAACGATGTAAAAGAGCTGTAGACCGTTTTTTTTCTATTTGGAAAAACGCTTAACGTGAAACTTAGCGTGTTGCGTTTATTCTGCGCTCACCTGCCTGCACATTATATTTTAATAATGAAGAGGAGCATACTGAGTTTGCTCTTTATTATCTTAGTCCATTATGCCACATTATCCCAAGTTTTGCAGTATGGGAGGAAAATACTATATACATAGGCTATTCATTATATCAATAAACTGTATATTGAATTTGATATTTGAATAGCACTATCTTAACACATTAAGCCATATTAATCTTCTATAATGTCCTCATTTGTAAGTCGCTTTGGATAAAAGCGTCTGCTAAATGGCTAAATAAATAAATAAAGATTACGTTTTCTACGGGAGGAAAAGGCTTAATGAGGAGCTTTGCGCATTGAGTTCATATTCTGCTGTTCTGTAGCCACGGATTTGCAGGTCTTGTCTTTTTCTCCTACAGATAACTTGCAGGACCCTATTCGTTATTGTACTAAATTAGTTGTAATTTATCAACTTACAATGCGTTGGCAACGCACACGATTTTTGAACATTTTTGAACCAGCCTACATTAAGATTAATGTGTTTTAAAGAATTACCTTCTGTTCACCAAGCCTGCATTTATTTGACCCAAAGTACAGCAAAACAGTAACGTTTTGAAATATTTTTACTATTTCAATATTTGAATATATATTAAAATGTCATTACATTTATTTTGATTTCAATGCTATTTTTTTAGCATCATTACTCCAGTCACATCATCCTTCCGAAAGCATTCTGATATTCTGATTTGCTGCTCAAAAAACACATTTATTATTATGATGAAAACAGCAGAGGAGTATTTTGTGCAGGTTTCTTTGATGAATACGGTCAGAAGAACAGCATTTATCTGAAATATAAATCTTTTGTAACATTACAAATGTCTTTATCATAACTTTTGATCAATTTAAAGCATCCTTGCTAGATAAAATTATTAATTTCTTTAAAAAAAAATATATATATACTGACTAAGCTTTTGAATGGTATAGTGTACAATGTTACTAAAGCTTTTTATTTCAGATAAATGCTGATCTTTGGATCCTTCTATTCATTAAATAATCCTGAAAAAATGTACTCAACTGTTTTAAATATTGACGATAATAATAATTAGAACAGGTTTCTTGAGCAGAATTAAAAAGAAGTCAGAATGATTTCTGGAGGATCATGTAACACTAAAATGTTCATATATGTTCAAATATAAAGCAGTTGTCCTCTTTCTTAGGTAACTCAATATATATATATATATATATATATATATATATATATGACACACACACACATACATACATATATGTGTGTGTGTGTGTTACAGTTATATATTACACTTACAACATGTCTGCCCCCCTCGCTTCTGAAATGATGGCTACGCCCCTGTACACCATGTAAGTGTGCAGTGTAAATAATGGGTTTTCCAAAGAATTTATGGCAAGGAAAGCCCTTTATACTTGAGAGTAACCACGTATGAGATGTTTCTTATAGTTTTTAATTAGTTTCTTATAGGTTATATATATAGGTTATAGTTTCGTATAGGTTACGAATATTCGATATATTCCTTTTCGAATTGCCTGAAAAACCACCTCATGCAAGCGTAAAAACTTGTTTTGCGATATATTGGAGTTTTTGCCCAAATGTATGTGTTTTTATTAGGGGTATTTTCAATTTCCAATTTCATTTTGCGTGATTTGAAGGGTAATGGAACACGGCTATTTAAAGATAATCTTCCGGGCCAATGAGAATCCAAAAAGGATCATTGATTCAGTGAGGTAAAATCAAGAACCATTTGTTAATAAATCATTCAGATTTGGTAAACTAAATCAGCTGATTCAATGAAAGGGCTTGATCAATTTAACAAATTGCTATTTTCATTTAAGTGCCAAGAAGAACTTTATTTGTCCCTCACACAAAAGTTATTGTATTACTTCAGAAGACTTGGAATATGGTGCATAAGTTGTATGGACTACTTTTATGATACTTTTATGCTGTTGATTTGTCATTTTAGAGCTTGGCCAAGATCCACTTTTGTGGTCCACAGAAGAAAAGTCATACTAAGTCTTTGTATGAACTTAAATATAAATAAATTCCTCCGAAAATATGCTTAATCTCGTACCTGAGAGAAATATTCATTGAGAAAGGCATGTCCCACTGCCATATCCACATAAATGTCTTGTTTGTCAAGCGTAGAGTTGAGAGCTCTGTTGAGCTGGTTGGGTGTTGGAAGGGTGTTTAGCCAGGGCCTAAACATTTTGCTATCAGTAGCTGTAGAGTCTTTAAATTGTCTGCTATCTTTAGTGAAACTTGCTGGACTGGGCATTGAGGATACCTTGTTGGGTACATGGTTGGAAACTGTTCCAGAATTTTGGTTTATTTGAGCAAAAGGTCTGCTGGGAAGAGGAACCTACAGAACATACAAAATCAAATTCACATTATGTAAAACCAAAGTGTGTGTTATGATATAACCAAGTTCTAATTTTAATTTAGCATCAGAATAAATTTGACCTTGTCCTCTCCTATGCCTTCAGTGTGATATGCAATGAGAGATTCTTTAGCATCAAAGGGCAAATCTGTGAATTCGCTCATGGTCCCACACTGGCAGAAGATCAGGAGGAAGGGTACCACTGAAAATGCAAGGAACAAAGAGTCTTACAAGCACTATTAGGATGTCACGTTGTATGAATGTGTTGAACACATGAATAACTTACACAGGAGCAAAGCTGCACCACCGAGGAACAAGCCAATGGCTGGTGTTCCTATTTTGAATGGTAAGCCACGCTGTGCAGCCAGTTTCGGTCCACATGAGTCTTTTTTCTCACAGCTGCAAACTTCTACCTCAAACTTTTGGTTGTCTGGACAGGCCAGACCCTGAGCGTCCGAGACCTTCACTGTCAGCTTGTACATGCCTGGCCACAAAGCCTCCAGTGCATGAAAGCTTACAGTTGTTCCTACAAATAAGAGAGAATTGCACTTTAGTAATTCATATACATTGCATTTGAGTATTAGTTATGAGTTTTAAGTGAAAAAACCCCGCTTCGTTTTACCGTTTATAGGTACCATCTCCCATTGTCCTACACTTTCCTCTTCCATCAGAACAAATTGATAAGGTGCTCCATTTGGATCAGCATCCTCATCGAAAGCTGTGACATTAACCACTTTATTATTTTCACAAGTTTGATGATAGGTGCTGGTCAGTGTAGGACAATGATCATTTGAGTCCTCCACCTTTAATGCTATTGTACCAGTCGCTGTCTTTGCTGGCACATCTAAAAATGAAAGAAAAATGTCAATATTTTAAGGGAAAATGTATATCTATACCTAAACTAAATATAAATAAATACATATTTAAATGACAATATTAGATGCTTATTATTATTTACATATTTACATCACATAATTATTTAGTTTAGCTATTTACCATTCTATTTACATGAAAAAAATCCATCCGGAAAAATGTATATTTATTGTATTTACAAAACAGGTTTAAGTAAGTAGTTTCTTTCTGCTTTTTTTAACTAAATGTTTGGCATCCTGACAAATATTGGAGTTCATATTTAATTCATCTTAGTGGAAAAAACAAACAAACAAAAAAATTTGCCATGGTCAGGAAACCTTTAAAAAATGCTGATGCTTGCCTTGAGTCATGCAGATAATCTTTGCGAAGTAGGTTCCATTGACCAAAAACTTTGATTCTCGATCAGGAGCCTTCGCCAGTTTAATCTCAGCAGTTTCCTCATCAATGGTTAGCCAGTTCTCAGGATCATGACCTTTGGCATACCTGGATGTTTAATTAATGAGGAAAACAATGACATAAAAATAACTGTTCAAAGATTATTAGGCCTCGCTATTAGCAAGAATAATGAAATCAAGAAACTGCATCAATAATAGCAATGAATATAATTTTCTCTCTATGCATGTATATACAAGCTTTAATTTGATTAATAATCCAAGGTAACCATACAGTACCTTGACAAAACTGATCAAAGCTCACCTCACATTTTCAGCTGGTTCTCCAGTGTCACCATCTAAAGCAGCATACGTTCCCAACCCTATTGGGAAATCTTCATCATCTGAATCTTCTGACACTGGGAAGCTTTTCACAGAAGGTGAGAAGCTAGGACCATCAGGTAGGTTGTTTACACTGATCTTAACTGGGTAACCTTTCCCAGCTGTTTTTTTTACCAGGCTCAGATCCAGGTTTGCCAGATGGTTTAGTTCCAGGTTTAGTTCCAGGCTTGACACCAGGTGATGGGCCGGGCTTGGCTCCGGGCTTAACTCCAGGCTTACCATCAGGTTTAAGCCCAACATCACCACCTGCATCCACTCCAGCACCCAGACCCAATCCAGCGTCCTGTCCAGCATCTACACCCAATCCTGCGTCAAGTCCAGCGTCCAGTCCTACTCCCAAACCTAAGCCTACTCCTAACCCTGCTCCTAAACCTGCTCCCACCATGGTCCCTGCTCCTGGGCCTGCTCCAGCCCCTAAATCCTTGTCTATATTAACGTCCAGCTCTAAAGCACTTCCATTTATGAAAGGAGCTACATTAGAAATAACCAAACTGAGGTCTAATTCTTTTATCTTTTTAAAATCAACAGGCTTCAGGGAGGCAGATAGGGAAAGAAAAAGGAAAAAGGAAAAACAAATATATAAATAAGTTTACATAATGTAGGTTATTTTACTGGGATATACCAAAGAAGTGTCTCTGAGAAAATATAAATATTGTACATTTGACAAGTTCTTAAAAGAGCTTAATATGGTTTTGAAAATCTTTTATACCATTTACAAGAAAAGTTTCAGCCTAATGACTTCATGTGGTGTAACTATCAAGTAAAATTAATGACATTTTAATGACACATGAGAGTGTACATTTCAATAATTTTGTAAGTTTTTAAATATATTTGCTCTATTTATATTTAGATATGTTCAATGTGCTCTTATTTTTCAAAGTAAAACGTTTTTTAAAATAAATCAGTAATTATTATTTCAGAAATATAATTACATTTATTTCAGTTATGCTACATGACAATTTAAAACCATATTAGGCACGTTTAAATATATATATTTTTTATTATACAGTATATACATTTATTTAAGAAAAAATAATAGATTATTCCAAACTATTAAAATGTTCTTATCAAGAATTGCATCCCTAATAATTTTTTTCTTCTTTTTAATGATATCAGGACATTTTTATTATACTGACATTTTGTATATTTTATTATTATTATTTGTTGCAATAAATTAATAAATAGGACAAATGTGTGTTATTGACCCCTCAACAAATAATGTTATATGAAATTGTTATTATTTCCATAGTAAAGAAAAGTCATTTGCAGGTACCTTGACAAGTTTTAGAATTCCTTCATTTGTTTTAGGGTCCGTTTCGATTGAGAAGATATTGTCTTCGTTTCCTTTATGGATATCAAACACTGCCAGCCAGTTATCAGTGAACTCCAGATCCTTGTCCAGGGCTTTAATTCTCATGACAACCACATCAATCACACCTTCATCAACACTGCCTGAATACTAACAGAGAAACAGACACCAACTGAAACAATCCCCACTATAGCACAAAAAACACATTTACGTCAATCCTGCCATTCACAGCTTGCAGGCAAGTATATTATAAGATCTTACCTCTTCTTTCTCAAGAGTGGGAACATTGTCATTAATATCCAAAATATATATCTGCACTGTGCCTGTTCCTGTGTTGCCAGACGGAGCTCCGTTCATATCCACTCCCTGAACTATTAAAGTATATGTGTCGTGTCTCTGTAAAAGACAGTTGGTTATAACATAAATCCAGATCTCAAGTTTTTCAGATGAGAGCACAAACAAGAAATGATTATTGATTGTCATTAAATGATTATCATTAGGACCACCCAGTGCAAAATATGTCTTTGGATTTAAATGATCATGTTGCATGTTTCATAAACTTCTGAATGTCATGCATTGCCACATCAGTTACCTCTCGATCCAGGGTTTTCTCCTTCACATAGACTATCCCAGTTGTTTTATCAATGGAGAATAAATGCTGGGATTCGGCTGGGGTTTGTCTTAATATACTGTATGCTATTTTGGAATTAAGTTTGTCCGGTTCATCCGCGTCAGTAGCTTTTATTCGCATGACAGGTGTTCCTGTAGTTTCACAAGCATGATGACAGAAAAATTAAATTTTAATGAAGTATATACTGTAGAATAGGGGGCTGTAAGATAAGGGTAAACAATTGTAAAGTCTTATTTGAGCAGCAATTAACTAGTAAATAGTGTTATATTCTTAATTTGTGAAAATTTATAGAACAGAGAATTATGTGAGTACGTAAGGAAGTTGGCAAACAGAAAAAAAACAATATGGTAATATTCACCAATCTTGCTGCTTTCCCTCACAGATCCCCTTTGTTGCTTAAATATTGGTGGGTTATCATTCTGATCCTCAACTTTAATTTTCAGCTCAATGTTTTCCTCTGCTATTGATCCGTTACGAAACTTCGCTATGCCAGTCAGCTACAGAAGAGCAAAGATGATGTGTGTATCAAGGACTCTTAATTCAGTCATTATATCAGCCATCAGCTCATTTGTGTGAATAATGAATGACCCAAGTGTGGAGCACAACTCACGTTGTATAAGGATGTTTTCTCTCTGTCTAGCAGGCCAGTGACCTTAACATAGCCATTTTCAGGATTTATAACAAACAAGTGATAGGGTGCTTTATCAGCGCCGTGACCTGATAGACCATAGTCTACCATCTGCCAGTTAATATCTTTATCAGACCGGATCTAAAAAAAACAAAAGAAATAAAAAGCAAGTCAATATTGAGAACGCCTGTGAATATTAAAACAACAGGCCATTATCCTGGTATGTCTTGATGAGGACCTTCTTGTCTTTTCTGAGATATGAAAAAGTTCTAAGAATTTAGAACTTTGGCTGTTTAAGGTTTTTTGTTGTTGTTTTTTTCATATTTACCTTTAAAAAATATATAATACACTTATACATACATTTAAAATTACATGTAGGTAAGCAATACTATATGCACTTTTAATTTAAGTAAATTAAATTACAAAATATAAATAGGCTATACAAAGCATAAAGATTGTAGAATAATACCAGGTTTAAAATACATTTTAAAAACTCTTATAAGTTTTAGTTTTGCTGAGTCTCAAGAGGACATATTGAGCAGTATGTAGGGCAGCTTATGAAACAGGTGAAAAGGTGAAGCTTTAAGAACCAGTAGATCCAGATCTCAGATGATTGACCCAGTGCAAGCACATGCAAAACATGTCTTCGGGCAGGGGCGCGGGAACAGGGGGTGCTGAGGGTGCTGCAGCACCCCCTGTTTTTTCTGTGGGCAACTGTAAACTGTTGTGAATTAAAAAACAAAATAGGCTAAATTTGTTATAATAAAGATTCATTTAAACATTTCTATGGTTGCTCCGATGTTTATAACATTTAGCTTACATTGGCAATTTTGCTATCTATTTCTATGTGATCTTCGACATATTTACCATTTGCCCATTATTGTAAGAATTAAAGTTATCAAAGTTATTAAACTGATGCAGGGCTTTTTTTTTTTTTTTTTTGTTCTCAGCGATATGAGTCTTTCCCTTCTCCCAAAACAGCTTATAGCAACCTATTAAAATAGTTCAGTTTTGTATGTAATGGAAAAGTGATTAGACTATGTTTCTTTTTTTTTCATAAAGTTAATTTAGAAAAAACCTTGGGAGCATTTTTTGTTCGTAAAATTTTTTTTCTTCTTTTAAGCAACGACCAAGCGGCCAGCATTAGAGTTGATCGCCTATGTTTGATTAATTTAGCCTTATCAAATCATCACGACTTGACTAAAATAAAATCGATAGATATGCCTATAAACAGTTCAAGCATATCACAGTGTTAGTTTAAATGTTTAACCTATATAAATGTGCAATATCCAACAGTTTGTGTGGAGAGTGGAAGCTGAAGCGAGCTTTACAGGACATGGAGGCTCCAGCGTGGTCCCTTTTAACGATACATTGTAAGGGTTTTTAAGCTTGAATGTAGCTTGAATGTAAAACATTGTTATGAATTCATTGTAGCCTATTCCCATTTGTAAAATAGCTAATTGTTGTCTAACACGATCTCATGAAAGTGCGTAGGCTATAGCACGATTTTCTGTTTCTATTTGGCGTAATATTTATACGCAGAAATTGACTAGCACCCCCCCCCCCCCCCCCCACAGCACCCCCTACATAAAACACCTTCCCTCACCCCTGTCTTCGGGTTATGTGCAGGGGAGAAAAATAAAGCTGTAAAATTCTTGCTTTTGTCACAAAATCCTCTTTTGTGTAGTCGACATTCTCATAAAGTCTTGTTGGTGGAAGAAACCACTCTCGTTTCCTTCTGCTGTTGGCTCTCGATGCCTAACGAACCAGATTTATTTCAGAATGTTAAGACATATCCAATGAATTGACATTACTTATTTACTAAATATACAGTATTATTATTAACCATCTTTATGAAAAATTCATATTTTTTTATAAAATTGTATTGTTATCAGAAGAAAGATAACATAGACTCAGAAACAAAGGTACAAAGCTGTCACAGCGACGGTAGACAAAAGTACTTATTAGTACCTTCAACGGACATCTTAGAACTTTAAATGTACATAGTAGTATAGAAAGTGTACGTATTGGTACCTTTTGAGTGGGTGCCAACTTAGCGTAGAAAGAATATACATCTAAATGTTCTGTATATTACATCATATACAAATCATGTGAAGATCTTTGAGATTTGTTCTTCCAACATTTTAATGACCTTTTGTCAATTTTATCTACAGTGTCAACTGTTTATGGTTGACAACTGTTTATGGCTGATGCAAATAGATCCACATGCTGTTTTTCAAGTTTGTACATTTGAACAATAATAGATTACTGTAGCATGGGTGTACACCATGTGAAAGCAGTTTTATGTGTTCTTTTACATAGTTCTCTCAATGCTTGTAAATGCTTTTGGGAATGATTTATGACTTGCCATCAACGGCACTCCAGAGATGTCCACAGGAATGAACAGAATTGAAAAAGTCAGTTCAAATTGATCTGCTTGCCTAAAAACAACAGGTAATGCAGCCTATTTACCAATTATCTTATGCATTTTATATATGCATACTGTAAACCTTTCCTCTTTACTGTAAACTCGACTAGCACACATTGTTCCAAGTACATGCCGAGGGGACAGTAATGCTGTACTGTAAGAACCTGCTGCTGTAGCATAGAGTGCAGGTTTAAACTTGAGACTATGCTGCCCACGGGTGTTTTTCATATTAACAAATGGTAGATGCTTCTGTCTTCCAGTGGTAAAATTACAAAAGGCCACGACAGTTAGGGACTATTACGATACTCTTTTTACTATTACGATGTAGTGGCTTGCTTTATAATATGCAAGGATATAACAATGGAACACAAAATAAGATAAAACTGAATTAATCAGACCAAATCTATCCATTCAACACTCTCACATTCAAAAGCTTTAAAAAAAGGAAATTGTTTCTGGTGAAGAAAACAAAAGAGTTGTAGTAGTTAATGTGATCAGAAAAAGCAAGTGTGCATAGAATGCATGGTATACTATGTACCTGCAATTATTACATTTGCTTAAATATGTGTGAAAGAAACCCAATTGAGTTGCATATTCAATTTAATCCATGCCAAAACACCTGCTAGTTTGGTGTCACTTACCACAATTCTGCACAGCAGCAGGACCAAGCATATTCGTCCAAGCCAAACGGGAGACATGAGAGCTGTAGGTCAGATGTAAGCAGTCCTTGTTTCTCGTTTCTTCTCCCGTCCTCCTTCTGTCATGTCCTGATGATCAGAACTGTGCTTGTGTAGAGGATTGGAAATGGGGGCAGGGTACTGATCACTTTTTGGGTGGGGCAACTGAAAGAGCACTTTCTCTTGTACACCCAGGTGTGAGACTCTTCTGCTGTGGAAGAGCCCCCCACCACCTCTCTTTCCACTCTTCGCTTTTATTCACTCTTTAAATAAAGCAAGCACTAAATTCACATATTCCATTTTAATTGTATATAAAGGAAGGTGATGCAACAGATTTAAACTGTAAACTCAAGATATATTGACTGTGACAGCTGTATGTGAGATTGTGTAAGTGTGTATGAACATGAAAACTATAGTGTCCCCAGTAAGTATTTAGACACTTAAAATGTAGGAATTTAATTGCAAAAATTTATTTCTGGAGTCATTTTTGCTACAACTTTTAAACATGGTGATATTTAGTGGCTATAAAGTCAGAAGTTCACACAGATGTCCTATTAGAGTAGCCAGAGGTGTAGAGAATCACATTAATTATCAACATGTTCACAAACGTTTGAAACCGTGTCACAGTACATCAGTATTGAGCATTGTTTTATCATTTGAAATCTGACAAACCTCTTTTTGTGAGTTGTTTTGCCTGAAAAGCAATATTTAATTCAATCAAATGGCACTTGGATTGATATTTTGCTATATTATGTAAAACATTTATACAGTTTTTAGTGTAGCGTATGTATACAAATAATTTTCGGTTCTACTAAATAGACTGCAACATTTTAACAAACTTTGAGAATTCACCTGTGCTACAAGTTCATGTGCTACACCTCTCACTGAAATGCAGTCTGCCCCAAGCAAAACATAGACAATAAGGAAACACCTGACCAGGGGTGCGGTTCCAAAAAGCCTCGTTGGCTAACTTTGTATGGTCGTTAGTTCCATTGAACTCTGTTGGTAACGACGGAACTTGTGACCATTGTTGCTTTTGGGAAACACACACTAGTTTGGTAAAAACATCAATACAGTTTCATACCACTAGAGTAGTTTCAAACTCAATTCCTGGAGGGCCACAGCTCTGCGGAGTTTAGTTCCAACCAGCTCCAAATCACACCTGCTGACCTCCTGAAGACCTTGATTAGCTGGATCAGGCGTGTTTGATTAGGGTTGGAGCTAAACTGTGCAGAGCTATGGCCCTCCAGCAATTGAGTTTGAGACCAATGAGGATGTGAATCACAAAACATCACTCATTATATTTAATATTTAGAATCGGTTTTTTTTGTATAATGGTGCAGCAGTAACAATAGAGGTAAACGCTTCTGAATGCACAGCTATGCAATGCACAGCACACATAATTAGTGTACATTAAACCTGGAGTAATTATTTGAATAAATTATTGAGGAGATGTTTGCTTAATTAAGCATAAATGAAGGGGGTCAAATAATTGTCTTTGGGTTACATAAGAGTTTCATGGACTGCTCTTTACATTTATGCATTTAGCAGACGCTTTTATCCAAAGCGACTTACAATTGCATTCAGGTTATACATTTTCATTAGTACATGTGTTCCCTGGGAATCGAACCCACAACCTTTCGCTCAGCTGACGCAATGTTCTACCACTGAGCCACACAGGAACACATCTTTAGTCATTATAACTTTATTCTTGCTCGCCCCAATATTCTGTTCATGAAATAACTTAGAGTGAAACACCACATTCATTTTTTTTGTATTTGAAACTACTGAAAAAACATTATTACCACAAACAAGACAACATTGTTTT